>CM076575.1:813999952-814599952 GCA_034641835.2 Pinus albicaulis
ATGAGCACGCGAAACCCTACCCACCGGCGTCTGCTGCAACCCTAGCCGACTGATCACGAGGCGCCGCTCTCCTCCAAGCGCTCAAGCTTAGGCAACGGCCATGGCAACAAGCTCGGGGGGGGAGGGCCCGACCCCCCCTGCAAATAATGACTCTTCAGGCGCTCATCCTGACCCGACCAACACCAGCGCTGAGATGCAACAGAAAACGACAGAACCCCAGACGACTTTTACGCAGGCACAACAGAACAAAGCGGCCCCCTCCTCTTCCACCTGCAAGCCCATTGCACCAGAAAGGCCCAAGATCGATTTTCCTAGCCATCGAATCAATGCCCGCATTCAATATATGAGAGATCATGCCCTTATCGGAAAATTTATCGGTTTCTGGCCCACAGAAAAGGCCCTACAAGGATGGATCGCTTCGAAATGGAAGCCTAAAGGACACGTTACTCTTCAGCTCGGTCCGAAGGGGTTCTTCACGGCGATCTTCCTCTGTCTTGAGGATCGCAACAGAATCATGGACGAAGGGCCATACTTCTTCAACTCGGCTGGCCTATACCTCAGAAACTGGATCGAAAGATTCAATCCAGATAAAGAAAACTTCAACTGGGCACCTGTTTGGATCCGTCTATATTCGTTGCCGCTTGAATATTGGGACGAAGACACACTTCAGGAGATTGGCAAGGGTCTCGGGCAGTTTATCAAAATCGCTGAAGAGACCAAGCTTCGCCGCTACACCTCTTATGCGCGGATCTGCGTTTATATGCATCTAGACAAGGCCCTACCTGATGTTGTAAGCATATACCATGATGATTTTGAGTGGATCCAACCACTGGATTATGAGCATGTCCCTTTCAGGTGTCGGCGATGTCATGCCCATGGGCACCTCTTCAGAGACTGCCCCCTCAATACTGCATCCCAGAACAAAGAAGCTGATACACAACCCGAAGCAGATGGTTTCACCAAAGTACCTCCTCGCAGAAGGCACAACAAGAAAGCTTCATCGGCAGGTAAAAAACCCTCTTCCTCCTCTAGTGTTCCTACTACCAGCAATAGTTTTTCCATCCTTTCCAATGCAGAGCAAATGCCTAACTCGAGCCCGGTGCCTCCACAGTCCAACCAAGCCCCCAATACTTCCACCCCGCTTCATGTCCCTCTGAACCCCTCCCCCTCTCAGCCAGAGACAAGCGCCTCTGCAAACCCCTCTTCCAAACCCCCTTCTGGCACGAAACTCTTAACTTGGCATCCAGAAACCATGGATCTGGATGATCCTAAATCAGGATCTGCTATTCCTGATGGGGGAAAAGGAACCCAAAGCGCTACAAATCCTATGGAAGAAGATTCAGAGAGTCTTGAGCTTGGGGATCTTGACATCATTGGCCTGGAGGATGCTTGCAAGCGCCAGGATTTTGACAAAATCAAGCCCCATCAAATAGAAACCCTGGCAAAGGTTCTATCCAAAGCACAACAACAAGCAAAACTTGGTATACAAACAGGAATTCATTGGGACAGCCTCAAAGTAATCAAAGAATCCAAAAAGAGGGGCAGAAAACCAGACTGGCAGCGTACAATTACCATTGGGGAAATACTAGTTAACTCCGGGCGCTACCCCAAGCTCACGCGGTTCTTTCCGCCCCTGCCAAATAGTTCCTCATGAAATTGATATCATGGAACATCAGAGGGCTTAATAGCCCAGGAAAACAAAAAATGATAAAAAGTATGTTACAAAAAGAAAAACCAAATATTCTCTTTCTCCAAGAGACAAAATGTAACAGTGAAGCTTTGGGTACTTTTCTGTCAAAAGTCTGGCCTAGCAGCAGTTCTGCAGCAATAGATGCATCTGGATCTTCTGGAGGGCTTGCCATAGCCTGGGACACTCAATCCATAGTCATATCTGATCTGCATGCAGCTCATAATATCATTCAAGCCATCTTTCACCCTATTGGCACAAATATATATGGGCATCTCTCAAACGTTTATTTCCCGCAGGACCTTAACAGAAAGTTCGGCCTCTTGAATACAATGGAAGCGCTCAACTCTCACAGAACTCATCCTCTCTGGATAGCAGCAGGGGACTTCAATATGGTAACCAAAATGGAAGAACGAACAGGAGGAAGAACCAGACCGGACCCTGAAAGCGTCCACTTCAGGAATTTCATAACCAACAGCTAGTTGATAGATCTCCCATTCACCAATGGAACGTTCACTTGGAACAACAAAAGATCAGGGGCCCATCATGTTGCTTCCAAGCTCGATCGATTCCTCATCTCTGATAATGCTATACACATGGGGGGTGACCTAGAGGCATCAATTCTTCCTTTTGCAGGATCAGACCACTGGCCCATTGCATTACAATGGCACAATCTTGGCCCACAGATCAGAAAGCCCTTCAAATTCGAAGCCTTCTGGCTTTCGCATCCCTCTTTCAAAGAAATGGTTAACTCAGCATGGCACAACTTTACCCCCCCCCCATGGCTGCAAGATGTACCAGTTTCAGCAAAAGCTGAAATACCTCAAGGCGCTCATCAAGAACTGGAACACAACAGTCTTTGGCAACATTTTTCAAGAAATCAACATCCTCAAAAGACAAATGGAGGAAGTACAATAGAAAATCATAACAGACGGAAGATCAGAGGAGGCTAATACCCAAGAAATGCAGATCCAAAAGCAGCTTGACGAAAGGCAAAGGCAAGAAGAAATTCTGTGGAGGCAAAAGTCTCGAATCAATTGGTTAAAGGAATGGGAACGAAACACTCGATTCTTCCATCGCTCCACTATTCAGAGAAGGATGCAAAATCGCATCCACAACATCACTAATCAACACGGGGAGAAAGTAGAGCAACATGAAGAAATTGAGCAAGTCCTCTCGAACTATTTTCAAACCACGCTCCAAGAAGATGGCACCATAGACCGACAGCCAGCCATTGATGCAGTTTCTCAGATCATTACCAAACTCATCTCCGAAGAGCATAACAAAATGCTTCTGCGTCCTGTCTCCATGCAAGAAGTTGAATTAGCAATGGCACAAACCAAAGATGGGAAAGCACCAGGGCCTGATGGATTTACTGCAAATTTCTTCCATCATTTCTGGGAGCTCATTAAAATAGAAGTCTGGGAACTGGTGGAAGAATCAAGGGCCACCCACTGGCTCCTCCCCTCCTTAAACTCCACCTTCATCGCTCTGGTGCCTAAAGAAGAACAACCCAGCACTCCGGAGAAGTATCGTCCCATTGCCCTCTGTAACGTGATCTACAAGATCATCTCCAAGGTCATTGCTAACAGATTAAAGCCTCTACTGCCGCTCCTCATCTCGCCAGAACAAACAGGATATGTGGAAGGCCGCCAAATCATGGATGGTATCATCATGACTCATGAAGTCATCCATTCCCTCAAGAGCACTAAAAAACCAGGTATGCTTCTTAAAATCGATCTCTCCAAAGCTTTTGACAAACTTTGCTGGCGTTACATTCAGAGCACGCTCAAAGCCTTTGGTTTTGACCAGATGTGGATTCGTTGGGTTATGAGTCTTATTACTTCCCCTCTCTTTTCCATCCTTGTTAACGGCTCCCCTTCCAACCCTTTTGTTTCTTCTCGAGGCATCCGTCAGGGTGACCCTCTCTCTCCCTTCATTTTTGTCCTTATTTCAGAAGGACTCAGCAGGCTCATTCATCAAGCTGTCCAAACCGGGGATTTACGTGGCATTTCACTGTATGGTTCTCCCGCTTCTACTCACCAGCAATTTGTTGACGACACCATGCTCTTTGGCTTCCCCTCAGCCCAAGAAGCTAGGTCTTTCAAACGCATTCTACACCTTTTCTCTCTCGCCTCTGGTATGACTGTCAATACATCCAAATCTCAACTCTTCTTTTTTAATACCCCTCCTCTAATCCAATCTTGTGTAGCCCGTATTCTTGGTTTTGCGCTTGCCCGTCTCCCCGCCAAATACCTTGGCGCCCCTCTCATTGACTCTGCTCTCAAGCATTCATCTTGGACTGTTCTCCTTGATAAACTTGAGGCGCGCCTCTCCTCATGGACTTACAGAGCCCTCAACCTAGCCAGCAGACTAGTCTTGATCAAAGCGGTTCTGCAATCTATGCCGCTTTACCTCTTTTCGGTGCTTGCAGCTCCCAAATGGGTATTCAATCAAATCAGAAATCTTCAGCGTCGCTTTCTATGGGGCTCCTCAACTCACACTCGGAAATGGGCTTTGGTCAACTGGAATACAGTCTGCACTCCCAAAGAAGCCGGTGGACTAGGGCTTAGAAATCCCCTTCAAAGCAATGAAGTCATGGGTGCACGACTTTGGTGGAAATGGCTCACGAGCCCTCACACTCCTTGGGCTAAGTTGTGGGCTGCCAAGTATGCCAACAATAGACTGATGAATGATTTGATCAGACTCAAACCTGAGACAGCGGGATCGCTCATCTGGAACTCTGCCAAGCAACATCATGCCCTCATCTACCAGCACAGCTTTTGGGAGGTCAGGAATGGCCAGACTGCCCGATTTTGGGTGGACTCCTGGCAACAAAGGCCGAAGCTTGTTGACACTCTAAATCTGCCCAACGCGGAGAGATACAATGGGCCAGAAGAGTTGAAGGTCAGTCAATGTTGGATTGCTAATTCTAGAAGCAGCCATCACCATTGGAAACACCCGTCTCTCCTCCAACCTACCACTCCCAGCAACATGTGGGCAACTCTCCAGGAGGAACTTCAACGCTGCAGAATTCGCTGCTCAGATGACCCAGATATCCTTAGATGGGGATATTCGCCCAAAGGCATATTCACCACAAAAGAGGCCTACAGCTTAATGTATCCTACTCCTCACCCGAAAGACAGAATCTGGCAATTTGTATGGGCTAAAGGGACCTGGCCTAAAGTCTCCACTTTTCTCTGGCTCCTCAGCCACAAAAGAATTCTTACCTGGGACAATTTGCTAAAACGCGGTTTCTGTGGCCCTTCACAATGTCCAAATTGCAAACAGGACACTGAAACCATTCAGCACCTCATGCTATCTTGTCAGCTGGCCAGCCAACTTTGGAACAAAACTTGCTTCCGAAGCCAACGAAGCAAACCATAAGGGGACATCACCAGCATACTTCTCCATTGGCCACAACGCTCTTACAATAGCCCCATTCTCAACTTTCTCTGGCGAATCATTCCAGGTCTCCTATTCTGGACGCTTTGGAAAGAAAGAAACAAAAGAGTCTTCAAGCATCAAACCACCCCCCTGGACATTTTATGGAAAAACTTTCACAGCAACCTTCAGGAGTCTCTCTCTCTTACAACTTGGCAGGAGGAGGATATGCCCAATCATCCTCAAGAGATCAGCATATGGCGCAATTGGCAACTCACCATAACTTCTATGCCCAGAATCAACAAGCAGAACCCTCCAGATTCCCTCTCTTGGATTCCTCCTCCACCAGGGATAATCAAATTAAATTTTGACGGGGCTTCCAAAGGGAATCCAGGCCCGGTGGGATATGGAGGTATCTTCAGAAATTCCCAAGGCGAAATCCAGGCCATCTTCTACGGATCCATTGGTTGGGACACAAACAACTCTGCTGAGTTGGAAGGGCTATGGCAAGGTCTCAATTTAGCTCGCCTCTACAACTTCCTGCCCCTAATTGTGGAAGGTGATTCTCAAATTCTGATCAACATGGCAAATCAGTTGCTCCATGGAACCAGCTCAGACAAGGTAGCTACCAGTTGGAGATTAGCTTCCAGAATTGATGCTCTTAGCAATTGGGTAAAAGCAAACCAAGCTATCACTTTTACTCATACCAAGAGAGATGGAAACAGGGTCGCAGATCTCATGGCCAATTTAGGAGTTGATAGTCCGGACTTTCTCAAGCACGGCTCTATCCAGATCATAAATGATAGAAACTCTACTCAGGAATGCATCAAGCTGGTGCGAATGGATCAGACAATTCCGGATGCGGATGACATCTCGGGTTAAGAGGCCTCCAGGCCTGGTTCAAAAACCAAGGAGTTTCACCTGGGGTGGCCACATGGCCCCCTATGGTGTTATTAATGCCAAGTTCATTAATCCAAAGCGCTGGATAATAACTCCTCCTCGCCGTCATTTGATCCGTCCTGCTCGCCGCACCAGACTTCAAATGGAGTACCACTGCTCGCATTCTTCCGATTGCTTTGGCTCTGCTCACCGCCCTTTGTCACCTCTGCGCTCTCATTGCCCGGGCGGCTGTGCAATAGATGGGGCTCGCATAGCTACAGGTTGCAGGCGCTCTTTGCAATGTTGTTTGGATACGCTTCCCGGCCATCATTTCTCAAATAGTAACTTCTGCCCTGTTCTGTTCAATTCTCATACTTCTCCTGTTATTGTTGGTCAAATTAACTCTATTCTTGCAGCTCCTTCTGGTAACTGGTCGGATTCCTCTCGGAATTTCAGTATGCCCAGGCTCAGGCAAAGAATGTCTTGCAGGAAAGGGGCCTCTCGAGGCAGGTCCATGAGTGAACGACCCTCCAATTCTAATGTCGACTACTCCATGGAACATGCTGAAAGGCGTCCCATCCCCCTTTATGTTGATCTTGCTGGCCGTCTCCATGAGAGCGTTGCCCCGGCGCCTCCTCAGCCCTCGCACCCGCCTCGTGCTCCTGCTCTGAATACTCTGTCTCCTCCCCCGCTTCAGGCTTCCGCCTCCCCTTCTCGCCCTGGCAGTCATTATCTAAGGCAATCAACGCAACACGCGGAGCTGCGTTTCGATTGCGCCTTCGATCGGCCTTCCATTACTGCCCTCATCACGATTTCTCTTCGCGAAGAGACCACTCTCCCTCCTGTTCAGCCGCTTAACCCTGTGCACTCTCCTTCCAAGCCTCACTTCGAGCCCCCCTCTGGCCCTGCACCCGGTCCTAGCGCGCACCCCCTTGGAATTCCTCTTGCCCCTGTCCCTGCTCATCCGGGACAGGCGCACTTGCAGATGGAAGCTGGCCCGTCAGGTGAAGATGCTGACAAGAACGCTGAAGAGGATTCGGAAGAACACTATGGCTGCAGAATCGAGGAAGAGAATCCGGACTCTGACTAAATGCTCCAGGACCAATTCTCAGTATGATTTATGTGCTAGAATTTTTGATAAATTTCTGTTTTCAATGGTCACTCACAGCAGACAAAGCTGCATGTATTTTTTGGCTCTTTTTAGTTTTGTCAATCCGTATGTAAGTGACTTGTGACTTCCGCTTCTGGGCCTCGCTGGAAACCTCCGATAAAAGAGCCGGGTTTCCCGTTACCGGCGCCTATAGCTAGACAAGACAAGGGACATCAAGCCCGTCTCAGTTTCCTCACTGAGTCAAAAGTTTTGTACTTTTATGTTTATAATAGAAATAGCGTAATTTAGAAAAAAAAATTAAAAAAAAAATATATAATAATAATAATAATAATAACAATAGATAAATATAATTTTGTTTGCTTTCCTTATTTCCACTCACTCCTTTCACATCACCATTTATACCTTGAATTCGAGATCGCCTCTACCCATGGATCTTTTTCCGATGATGAACCCCGCTCGGGGTCAAGTTCAAAATCATTGAAACTAACAAAAATGGATGCATTAAACTGAGAACTTCTACACAAGGTGTTTCCCTTGTATCCTCATTTATTTCTCTCCGTAAAATTGACCAAGTGACAATTTTTTTACGGGAGCAAAGCCATCGATACCATACAAATGTATTTTGTTCTAAATGTAAAGTTGCAATGCGTACCTTTTTTGTGTTTTTCACATTATGGAGATCAAAATATTGCTCCATCTGTAGTATCCATGTTACATGATCCTTTCCATCAAACTTCCTCATATCCATTTTTGGAATATGGTGGTTCTTCCCTCCAACAATAGATTTTATGAAATCACGATTAACATTTATTTTGTTCTCATCATGAGTTTCCTCTACTATCTTTTCACCATTAGGAAACATTTCTTGTATCAACTTTCCCAAACTTTCGATGTCTACTTTTAGATCTTTCTTCATGCTTTCCATGTTGTCTTTCATTTTTTCATCAATCTTAGCTTCCATGTCATCCATCTTAGCTTCCATGCCCACTTCCATGCCATCCATCTTAGCTTCCAAACCATTAATCTTAGCTTCCACGCCTTTCTTCAAACCATCCATCTTAGTTTCCACGCCCTTCTTCAAAACTTCCATTTCATTTTTTGTTTTTCTTTGCGAGAGCGAAATTTGTTGCACTTGCTCTTGTAATTTTGATATGTCATGTTGCCATTCTTCGTCTTCATGAGTCGTAGTAGAGCCTTCTAAAGGCTTAATGGGTGTTGAATTCTTTTTAGGGGCCATTTTAGACTCCAATATTGATATCTATTCTACAATAGGCCCTTGCAATCAATTCAACTTGATTCTTCAAACAAGACTTATGCAATTCGGAAAAAAAATACACACATTTTACTTGCTTTGAGGAGCTCGATATTGAAATTGTATTATCTCTGTGATTGCAGCTCTTCAATATCTGAAATTCAGCATTGAAGTAGCCCTCTGAATTCTCTTTTGAATGCCACAGGTCTGACCTGATTTGGATTCTCCAAGACAAAGTTGTGTCCAATCTCCCACAATGACCTAATTATGGACTGGTTCAGTAGAGCGAACTTGTACGACTTGCCACGTGTCACTGCTTCATCCTTTGTCTCTGAAATTGATAGCCAAGAAACTACAGTCTGTGTACTTGCGACCACTTTTTACGGCACTCCAATCCGATGCCCAGAGAGAGAGTTATTGAACTTTTCCCACGATCATCTCTTTGAGATGAAATTCAGGAGCTTGAAAAAGCACTACCTTCCATAGATCATATCTCCAAAATATTGCGAACCAGGCTCTGAAATTTTTCAAATTTTTTTTCAGGATTTCAACTTCGTACCATAATAATTTCAGATTCTGAACCTTTGTAGAAAAAATTTTATAGCGCAAATTCCACGATGACCTGTTTAGGAGCCTGAAAAAAGACCTAACTTCCACAGATCATATCTCCAAAATATTGCGAACCAAGATATAAAATTTTTAGAAACTATTCCTCATGGTTTCAGCTTCAAACCCTAAAAATTTCAGCTTCTGAAACTTCATAGAAAAAAAGTTATAGCGAAAATTCCACGATGACCTGTTTGGAGCATCCAAACCCTAGAATCCAAAGCTCTCATACCAAATGTTGGGTAACCAGCTCCAAAAAGAGAAGAAAAGAGATATCAATTCCTTAGAAATGAGCCACTTCGAGGGGGCAACCTCCAATACATTACATAAATGAACAATTCTTGGATGATACAATTTACAAAACCTCCTTTCTATATATAGGAGTCCATGGGGCCATAATGTAATCCTAGTGGGCCACAATGTAATCCTAGCCGACCTAATCATAATAATTTAAGGGCACAATAATAACAAAATGGGGGTTACAAGGGTACAATAATAACAATAAGGGGTTTACACTAACAATAATAAGGGACTATACTAGTGATATAGGGACCTAAAGGGACTTAACACCCTCTTCTCTATGGAAGCAAGTTTGGGATCTCAGTGGTCTTCCAAAGGTTAATTTTTTCACATGGCTTCTCTTCCACAAGCGTGTATTGACAGGAGAAAACTTTCTCAAAAGAGGTATCGTAGGCCCTCACAGATGCCCACTATGCTACGTAGCACTGGATTCAATGGAACATCTGTTCCTGGAGTGCGATTTTACCAAAAATATTTGGGTGAATGAGATGTATGGGCTAAATTTCCATCCCCCTTCACTGGGCCCGATTTCAAACCTCTTCATTGCGTGGAAGGAGCATTCACCACATGAACTTCGCAGCAAGTCCTTGTGGAATTTTATCTAGTTCGCAATTCCTAAATTATTTTGCTGGAAAATCTGGTTGTCCAGGAACGATGCCATTTTTAATAGTAGATCCTGCTCCTCCATGGTGGTGGTTGCCAAGGCGAAAGCCTTGCTTATTGATTCCTTGTCGAACCTCCCTTACAAGAAAGACAACAATCTCTCCTTTGACGTGATAAACTGGATCAGTGCGCCTCTGAAGTATACTCTCAGTCATAAGTCTTCCTCTTGACCCGATAATAATCTAGAGTGGAGACTGCGGATTCCTGAGACTGAATTTAAAAATTGGTGGAAGTCCCGTGATAAAGCCACAATATTTTTTTATGGTGCTTCTAAGGGGAATACGGGTATCTTTGGAGCTGGGGGGGTCATATATCCCCAGATTGGGAAAATCAAAATCAGTTTCAGTTGGGGCCTTGGACAGAACTCTAATAACCAAGCAGAAATACTAGCTCTGCTCAAAGCCTGCTAGATTGTGCATGAGCACAGAGAAAAGGACATACAAGTTTTCGGAGACTTGGAAATCCTGATCAAGATCATGAATACAAGAGATCAATTCAATAACCCTGCCCTCAATAAGACTTTGCAGAGACTCAGAAAAGTGTTACAAAAATACACTTCTAGCTCCTTCTTCCATATCCTCTGAAACTTAAACAAGGAGGTTGATGCAAAAGCAAATGTAGGTTGCCTCCTAGCCCAAGGATATCTCTCAAAAAATGACGATGCCCCAATTTGGTTTCTGATACCTTAAGAAACAGCTATGAAAGAGAAAAACCCGTCTCAAATGGAATTTTGGAAAAACAGATTATGTATCAAGGGTTGATTAGGCTGCGGCCCGACCTATTTTCATAAATAAAAAATATACTCCTTGTTAAAAAAAATAAGAAAAAGGTCATTGACTCATCACATGTCGATGCAACTGGGTGGCCCCTACCACACTCAATAAGTACCAGTAATATCTACAAATAGTGTTAGTCATTGATATAATTTCACATGCTAAATTTTCATTATGACATAATCATTAAACATAATCGTTAATTGAAAGCAAGAAGTTAGTACTCAGATTATGTAAGCAAGACAACATATAATGAATTTATCATCATGATTAAACATTATCATCAAATAGGTTCATAACAACCATCATCACAACATAAAAAATACATCAAACCGGTGCATCACAATTATCATCACATCCATAATATAACAGGAAAGGATCACTGACATAAGGTCTTGAAATAATAATGTATGTGCCATAAGGCTATATCAAGATTAAGGTAATATCAAAGTCATTCAACCAAATCAAGGCACTACATTATTCAAGCCTAGTTGCATAACTATGATAACTTTTGCAAGTTGTAGCATAAGAGGATGGGGAACCTGCATCGTCAGGAATTTCCTATTCTGAGGAAGATAGGATGAGGTCTTCTAGAGTTAAATTTTGAGAAACATAATGTATCAAAAGGGTGCACACTTGGTAATCATGCCAATGTTGCTTTTTGAATCAACGATAATAGGTTTTAGGATATTATAGACATAGTAATAGAGGATGAGGAGTAGGAATCTCCAATGGTTGAGTCTAGATCACCAATGATTGCTAAGTAGTAAAGTGACCTTTCGATGAACAGGGAAAGACAAAACCCCCTTTTACTTTTAATAAGATACCTTGGTAGTTTATTCAAACATCGAGGGATGTTTATGTGCATGTTGAGACTCATATGAGAAAACTCACAAAGATCAAACCTCTAAGAATGAGAATTTATATGTGATTTATGATCGACATTCTAGATTTTGAGCCTTCCAATATCCATAATAATAATAGTAAAATAACGGTATCCTTGACCTAAGGTCTTGAAAGAACAATATATGTGCCATAAGGCTATGTCAAGGTAAGGTAATATCAAATTCAGTCAACCTGAGCAAGGCACTACATTATTGAAGCTTTGTTGCATAACTATGATAACTTTTGCAATTTGTAGCATAAGAGGATGGGGCACCTGCATCATTGGGTGTTTCCTATTCCAAGGAAGATAGGATGAGGTCTTCTAGAGTTCAATATTGAGTAGCATAACGCCAAAAGGGTTCTCACTTTGTAATCATGCTAAGGTTTCTTTCTTAATCAAAAAGAATATGTTTGAGGAGATTATAGACCTAGTAATAGAGGACGAGGAGTAGGAAGCTCCAATGGTTGAGTCTAGATCACCAATGATTGCTAGAGCAGTAAAGTGACCTTTTGATGAAGAGGGGAAGACAAGGTGCCCTTCTAATTTTAATAAGATACCTTGACAGTTTATTCAAACATCAAGGGATGTTTAGGAGCATGTTGAGACTCATATGAGAAAACTCACAAAGAGAAACCTCTAAGAAAGAGATTTTATATGTAATTGATTATCACCATTCTAGATTTTGAGCCTTCCAAAATTCAAGAAGCGACATACCAATATGTATGGTAGGATGCCATAGTGGAGAAGTATACTCCTTCATGAAGAATTTTGTTTGAGATGTACTACCAAGACCAATAGAGAATTCAGTTGTCTTCAATATCAACCATGCTACAAATGGAAACATTAAGAAGCTCAAAACAAGATTTGTGGTAGTAGGGTTCTTCCAAAGAGAGGGAGTGGACTACAAGGAGATGTTTGTTCCAATAACCAAGTACACATCCCTTAGATATGTTATGTCATTGGTTTAATTTATGGGATGGAGAATAAATTAGATGGATATAAAGAAAGATTTTGTCGATGGGATCATTGAACAATAAGTATTTATAAGGTAGCCTTGGGGCTTTGATGATATTGGGTAGGAGTCCCATTTTTTCTTTGTAGTGAACATCTTGAATTGGTTCATAGTGGAGGTAAGATAAGAGCATTATGTTGCAACAAAATATGTTCTTAGGTATTTAAGGTATGTAATGGGGTATTGTCTCAGATATCTTGGTGATGGTGAAGTGAAGTTACAGAGTTATTCAAACTCATTTAGATAGCTAGTGTAGAAATTAATAATAAAACCTCAGGGCACTACTTTGGCTTCAGATTAATGATGGTAGCATGGTTCAATTGGAAGTAGACTTCCATGGAACTTAGATTAATGGAAGAAGAGTACATGGCAGTTGGTATTTCTATTTGTGAGGCATGTGCCTTTTCAAGTTACTTGCATGATTGTTTGATTGGGAGTTGTAACCTAAATAATTTACTATGATAATCAAAGTTGTGTCAAACTCTCTAATAATTTAGTATTCATAGAGGGTCACAACATATAAAGATCAAATATCAGTTCATTTTATAAAAAAATCGAATAAGAGTAACGAATCTCCAGTATATACCTATGAATCAAAAAGTAATCGGTAATCTAAGTAAGTCTTGGGAAATAAGGAAGTTTTGAGGCATTTAGAGATAGACTTGGATTAGTTCATAATTCCTTCCTCGCCAATAGTAAGTGTTAAGAAATATAACTTGGATAGGTACTTCTGAAAAAATTCAATGTGAACGTGCAAGAAGTAGTTTAAAATATTTTCAAAAATAAAATTTGAAAAGTAAATGTTTTTTTGAAAAAATAATTATATTTTATAATTAACTTTAATTTTTTTAAAATTTGGAATTCTTATATTTAGAAATTGAGTCTAGAAAGTGTATCTCATGCATTACATAGAATAGGAGTAATAACAAAAATATATCCTTGGCTAAAAGTATAAATACAAGTCAAGATAAAGTATTTAACATAGTCAAATAGTTGAGAGAGAGAGAGAAAAGGAAACCAGGAAAGAGACATTTATGGGCATTGTGTAGTCCTGTATATTTCCATACAATGAGACAAATTTCCATACATTTATATAGATGAAACCTTTGAGATCCATACAGTCAGAAGAACAAGTTGCATAGGCATCTATACAACCAATATAGATAGCTTGTAGAGTCAAATGTGCATCTATACAACAAGTTGTTCCACTTAGTGTAGGGTGATTTTGGTAACTGTGTAGTGTTTTTTTTGGGTATCTTGTGGAGGTTTCATTGTAAAATTTTCAAAGAAATGAAAATTTGATTTGAAGGAGTAATTACCCATGTATGAGTGGAATTATTTGTATATTTCCACTATTTAATTTCTAGCTATTGTGTGATTCATACTTTCGTGTGAAATTTAATTTCAACATGAATTAAATTAATTTCTTTAATTGAGATCATAAAAACATCAATTTGTTTAATTCAATTTTCACATGGATAGGTTGCTAGATGTGATACTTTTGTGCATATTTTTCTCTCATTATTTTGAAGTTCTTAAATTTATTGATGTGAAATTGGTAAATAGTTCCAACTTGTAGAAATCCCAGAAGATATTGGGAGGGTATTTCAAAGAGGCTAGACATGTTTCTTGTTTCTGAACATTTGATGAAAGATTGTGCTAAGATAAAATATTGTGTTGGTTATGGATGTTCTTCAAATCATCTACCAATTGGATGAAGGTATAAAGGCCTTTTTGAAAAGAATAAGGTCAAGGTTTTCAATGATGAGTAATAGTTAACTTTAAATATATTGAAGGAAGAAAAAGACACTTCTAGAGAACGAGGATGATCAAAATCTTGGGGGCTTTATAGTCTAAGTTTGGATATATAAGTCATAAAGTCATATTTTTATGTAAAATGGAACTTGATAAATATGTAATTGACATAGTCAAACCTAATTAAAGTTGACTCTATCAATAACACACCCTTTAAGAAGGGAATAAGAATATCACAAAGATAAAAAAGGGAGAGCTCTCAAAGTTCGCCTCGTTGCATGTAACATTTCTTCTTAATGGAATACTTCTTCTCTTTCTCTCTCTCTCTCCACATTTTTGTGATGTATTCAACTCTTGCATTTTTATCAATGTTCTTGTGATTAGTTTCATGACAGATATATATGTTTTCTCTCCTCCTCTCTCGATGATTATTTATTTTATATCTTAGCCCATATGATCTGGATCATTAGTATCATAGCAGGTTACCACTCCATGGGAATCCTAGTTTGAAGCATATTTCAGTTTCAAAGTTTGTAGTGATCCTCAACCACCTTTTAGAACCCTTGGATTCCATTTGTTGGGTTATACACTATAAGTATCACAGTTGGGCCACAAGCATTATATGGTTTTATACCCTCAGACCTTCATTCAAAACTACATGAGCATCCTCATGTATTTATTACATCCATTTATATACAAAATTTTATAAAATTTTATTGCTTCCATGCTTCCATGAAGGTTCCATCACCTTTATAACAATCCATGTTGTTCTACAACCCTTAGCATCCTTTGTGGCCCTCTGCATTTTGTGTTCTCACATTCAAAGTTATTGTAGATTTATAAAACCATATCATGGATTAAAAAACTACATGCAACATCTAAAATTTTGGGTGACCTCATTTGATCCATTTCTTAGCTTACTCATAGTAGCGTGACTGCCATAAAAGCGTAATAATGGATGGAATGTATAGCAACTATCTTCATCCAACTTTATGCCAAGACCATGACTTCCACATATAATTTTAAAGGTTACAATATATTTTAAAATAGTTTTCATTAGCTCAAATTGATATTTTTATGGAATTTGATTTTGTTTCCTGGATTAAGAGATATCATCAATTGAAGTCACACATTTATGTAAAGAAATGCAGTTGCGCACACCTTGAGTTTCAAGGATGATTTCTCAATCGACTGACCATTATAAAGCAATTATATTATATTAATGAAAAAATATCACGAATAACTCAAATGGATCATTGGAATTTGATTGCATTATCTTTAACAAAAATTATCAACAAAGTTGCAGTGAGAGGTACCTTGCTAGAAAGAAAAAAAATGTTATGGGTCATCCAAAACCCCACAGTTATAGGTAAGCCACACAAATCCCTTCTCCAAACTTACCATTTCCAACTTGGTTATGGGTTATCCACAAACCCATATTTATGATTTAAACACACAAAATTATTCTCTTCATTAGTGCTTGGCACATTGTAATGATCATTGTTATGGGTCATCTACAAACCCACGATTATGGGTTAACCACCCAAAACCCTTCTCTTTATTGGCTCACAACATGTTGTAATTATGATGATACATTAAACATAATGGGTTCCCCATTTTTTTGCATGGTTGAATGATGGGGACCATTGTTTTTTAGTTGGCAGGGGGTTGTTGATCCAAATCTTAGTGGGGATTACAGTCTAAGTTCAGATGTATACGTCATAAATTCAATTTTTTATGTAAAATGGAACTTGATAGATGTGTAATGATAGATAAAAACCTAACTAAATTTGACACTATAAACAAGACACATTATAATAAGGAAATAGGGAAAGAGTAAAAGTTAGAAAGTGGGGGTCCCAAAATTTTCCTCATTGCATGTAGTGGTTATTCTTAATGGAATCATTTTCCAATCCTCTGTCTCTCTCTTTGCATATGTTTGTGATTTATTCAATTCATACATTTTTATCGATGTTCTTATGATTAGTTTCATGGAAGATCTGTATATTTTCTCTCCTCATCTCTCGATAATCAAGCCTTTTAGATCTCTGCCCCTAATATTAGGATCAAAGGAGTTGGAGTGGAGGACTAAAATAAAATACATATGGCTAGTTGAAGGTGAAAATAATACCAAGTTTTGATACAAGTATGAAAACTATAAAAATATTGTAAATACTATCAAGGAGATGGGAGAGCTAGATGGGTCCAAAAGCAACACTTTCAAGTAAATAACTAACATAGGAAAACAAAACTTTAAACATATTTTCAAAAATCGTAGGAGTTCTAGCATTGGAGAGATTATGAAGATACTAATATTATTTCCTTGGTTTTTTGATGATCGAATAAATTTGGATCTATAAGTAGAAGTTTGAAAGAAATAATTAAAAGTAATTTTAAATTCATTTAAAAGGGACAAATTCCATGACCCAATGGTTGGACAGATGAATTTTATATTGGTTTTTATGATATCTTGGAGAGTGATATTTGGGAAGTGGTTAAGGAATCTAAACAATGACGATGTTGTTAGAAGCCATAAATCCCATATTTATAGCTCTTATACCCAAAGGACAAGATCCCTCATCTCTTGAATATTTTAGGCCTATGTCACTATTCAATCTTTGTTCATAAGATGACTTCAAAAAATTATTGCCAATAGGTTAAAAGGTCTTTTTGGGGTACAATTTCATATGAATAGTTTGGATTCCTATTGAATGGACATACCATGGCTCTATGGGAACAACCCATGAAGTATTATACTAAATCAAGACCCATAAAATATGAGTAAATGTAATTAAGTTGGACCTTGCAAAAGAAAATGATAAAATGAATTGGTTATGTAATAGATTATTATTGCTTCAATTATGTATGAATTTTCTACCTATTAATGAGATAATATGAAACCTAGCATTAGTATCCTTTACTGTTCTTATCAATGGATCACCTTTAAAGTTATTCAATACATTAAGGGAACTTCATCAATAATATCCTCTATCCCCTTTTCTCTTTCATTTGAGTATGATGTCTAAAGATGCAAATATGACAAGGGTAGTAGAAGGAATAAACATTCTAGAATTTATGGTTATCTCACATATTCTCATTTGGATAATATAATAATATCTTGTTAAGGGTACATTATGAAAATAAAAAAGCATAAAGAAGATGAATAACTATTACAAAGCAATAGGTATGAAGGTCAATTTTATGAAACCCACAATATTTTTTAATGAGGTGGATGAAGGGGTGAAAGTGAAAGTTACAAATTTTCTTCTCATATAGCATGTTGGCTCAATCACGAAATAAAGTACCTAGGTTTTAAATTAAAGCCAAATTCTTAAAATTATGTTGATTGGCTACAGTTTCTGAACATAATAGAGGTTAGAATCTATACCTGGTGTAATAGGTGCTTGTCACAAGGAGGTTGTTGTGAACCTGCTTCAAAAATAGAAGAAAAGAGATATCAACGCCTTAGAAATGAGCCACTTCGAGGGGGCAACCTCCAATACATTACATGAATGAACAATTATTTAATGATACAAATTACAAAACCTCCTTTCTATATATAGGAGTCCATGGGGCCACAATGTAATCCTAGCCGACCTAACAATAATAATTTAAGGGCACAATAATAACAATATGGGGGTTGCAGGGGTACAATAATAACAATAAGGGGGTTACACTAACAACAATAAGGGACTATACTAGTAATATAGGGACCTAACATGCCCCTCTCCTTCAAAAAAAAGTGATGTCTTGAATACTTAAGTAGCCCGGGTGCTTCAATAAAATTTCATCCTCCCACATGTAGAATCTTCAAATGTCCACTCATGAGTAACTAAATTGATCGACAGTCAACAGTTTATTTCGCGTGATCAAGCTTCATGTCTAATGATTTTTCCTTCCTCATCAAGTTCTGGCAATATTGTTTGAACTGGAAGATTTTCACCTATAATCTTTAACCATGAAATTTTTTTAACTGATGCAACCAGAAGAAATAGTAGGCCTAGTCAGAGCCATAGTTACATTTATTTTGTACACACTTTAGGGGCGACCATAGTAATTTGTATTATTGTATCATTATCCTTCTTATCTTGGGCTGAAAATTTTTTTTGTAGTTGTAGCCGTAAAAATAATCAGTCTCTGCAGTCTCAGCATTAAAACTTTCTACCAGGATGTTTATCTCTATTGTTCATTGATTTTGTACAATCTGTTTATCCTTAAGCATGAGAAATTCTGATATGTTTGATGTGACTCTCATTGTTTCGAACTCTTGAATTTTCTCTTAAAGATGATGTGATGTGTTATCATAACTTCTCTAGGTTCAAGAGAATGAACCGTGCAACTACAACCTACTTCAACTTAGATCTAGCTCTAAAATCTGCCAAATAGAGGGCTCTCTTTTAAAGTTTAACTTTGTTTTGATTTATAATATTAGGCTAGTTATGAAAGTACAATTTGGTTTTGGTTTTAAAGGGTTTGGTGGGGAAAAATCACTTGGAGGTAAGATAGAGAGAAATATACTTGTCCATTGGGCTATGGAGTCTAAATCAAGCTAGCAGCACTATAAATCAAGGCCAAAAAGGTACAAATATACTCAGGGCAAGATAGATAACCCTCAGATATTTGGGAAATTGGCTTTTTGTGAGATAGTATGATCGAGATAAAGGGAACTTAAGGATACTTTGATCTGGAAAATGGAAGTAGAAGGCAGAGGTCAAATGGGAGAAGGAGAAATTAAGGGTTCCTTGCACCAAAAATCAGAGGAAAACATTAAAATGGAAACTAGTTCAAGATAGGGAGCACTTGACTAATCATGTATTAATACTCCTAGTTACACATTCAGACATAACAAACATAAAATGAATGCATGAAACTTTAGAAAAGGAAATAGTGACAAGTAGGAAGTACTTCACTCATCACCTTATCACAGGGATCCTAAATTATGATGCCAGACTGCTACTTTGAATTCAAACACACAATAGCCTCCAATGTTCAACAAAATGTCTATAATAAGTCCAGCAATTTTTATTCCACACTGAATACCTTCAAAGAGTGAATGTTTATAAATTCTAAACTAGAATATCTTGAAAAAATATCAAGATTGTTTTACAAATATCTCCAACTGTTTTACATCAATATAACTTAAGTAAAAGACACTAAAAAATAATGCATATATTTGGCACTATTTTTTATGGATAGGTGATGAAAAAGAGGATAATTTGAATTTGATCTCAACTCTTAGTTGATGATGAGGCATCTAAGTCACTAACTATCTCCTTTCTTCGTGCATTTCGCTCCAGCAATTCTGTAAACTTGGGGTCCAACGATACCTTTTTATTTATCAATAAGAAATATATTTGTAATAAGTGAAAGAGGTTATTGTAGATAAATATGTTTTTGAGATAAACCTCTCTCAGTTCCCTAAAATGTTGCTCCAGTTGGTCACAATAGGCTCTGAAAAAAGGTGTGTAAAACATAGTTTTGCATAGTCTGAAAAATAGGTTGTAAAGAAGTGCATGTCTCTCTCATTATGTAATAACTGTGCCAAAAGTGAGATAATTTTTTGTAGATGAGTCTCTTATGAACAAAAACCTCCTTAATTTTTGTAAGATGTATTTATTATTGGCCATAATATCCTCTGTAAATTGATGGCTTAACATGCATTTTCTGTAAAAAGAGCTTTCAACTTTTGTTTAATATTTCCAACTCCATAATGGCTGTTAGAAACGTGAGAGAGGTTTTTGTAGTTGGACACCTTAAGAACATAAACCTCCTTCAGTTTTGAAAAATTCATCTTGGATTATCCAGAATAGTTTCTGCAAAACTATGACTTAAACATGAAATTTCTGCAAAAATGTCCCTTCTTGCTCTGTTTTCATCTTTTAGCCTTATTGTTCTTTTAACTGTTTTTACTTTCACTTTGGATAAATTTGATTGTTGTTGAAAGTATTTTCATCTTTATTTACCATTTACTGCCTTCATGTTTTACTTTTACTATTTTACCTTTGACTGCTCTGTAACTTTGTTTTAACTTTCACTCTGACTTTTACCTCGAAGTATCTTAACTCTCGATGCTCTTTCGATTGTTTTGTTTTCACCGTCATTGTGAATTCTCGATTTCACTTTCTTAGGCCATTCACTCAAATTTCATCATTTTGATTCTCTCTCATTCATTTTATTCTTCTTTTCATACAAAACTTTTTCTGAATGAAGCTTAACTGAAATCAGAATTTGGAGTAAAGAATTTTGTCAACTATTGAAACTCGTTGGTACAATTTCATATTCTATACAACCTATAAAAAATTGAAAATTTTGTTAATGAAACAGAGGTCTGCAAGGAGGTGATTGAAGGCTTTTGACTGGTTTTAAACAAGAAACAAGGGTTTCCTGAGTTTCTTACTGAGAAATTGGGCTGAAAGTCTTTTGAAATGGGTCACAAAGGCTTAGGATACCTGCAGAGGTTTTATGGCTAGTTTCAGAGCTTGAAATAGATCATTAAACTGTGAAAACTCACAATTTTTTCTCAAAATAAAGTGCAGCAGAAAAAAAAACAGGGTTTTTGGAAAAATTTGATAGGGTCTGGCCTGTTTTTTAGGCTTTTTGGCAGTTTCTTTCAATTGATTTTGAACTCTAACTGGATTTGTTTTTTTTTATTGAGGGTCTTTCAAATCAATAATAGGCTCAATTTTTCGAGAAATACATGTTATAAGTAGGTACAGGTATTTAGAAATGGCTCTCAGGATTTATCACAGGTTCTGTGGTATCTTTTCTCATTTCTGGAGCAATTCAGGGCTTCTCGGTGGTCTTCAACAGTAAATACATTCTTTACACTAGCTCTAGGCATAAAAATCATGTACAGGCTTCTTTTCTCTGAGTCGGAATAGCCAATATAGTCAATGTGTGCAGAATAAAGGATTAACAGTGCATTCTCATGGTTTATGGGGTGACTTAGGTTACATTTACTTGCAATTAATGACTGTCAAATCAGGCGGGAGGCGGTTTTGGATTTAAATGGAAAAACTGGGCAGTGGTTATTGCGCAGGGTTATGGTGGTAAGTTTTTTGGAAAAAAACACACGCGATCGAATGAATAGCAGCCACGTGGAGGAGAGGTGAAATCGCAAAACAACCTATTTCGCGTGCATTTGGAATTTGGGTGATCGATTAGTTTGCCAATGCGATATTGAGTATCATCCGTCAGATCTGAAGATCAGATGCAAAGGGTCAGGATTGATTGGAAAGTTGCGGCTAAAGTAAATGGTGGGACCAGGCTTCATATGGATGCGGGCAGTTTAAAACATATAATTAACCTTTATGAAATATATCTGAGGGAAAAGGTTTTAGTCATATATTGGGGCGGGGTTGATATGTTTTAATCAAAACATTTATCATATATCTGAATAAAAATACAAAGGGCGCAGTATTTAGTTTATTATATAGTTTTAAACCTTTCTGAATGGTTTAAAGACCATAGGGGCGGGATATTTACTTACCGATAGTTTTATACCAAAGGGATTTTAATTGGGGTTTTTTATTTAGCACATGGGTAATAAAATTTGGTCTAAAACATAGTAATAGTAGGTTTTTGGGGATATTTAAACATAGGGAATTAATAAGTAGGATAAGGTATTTTTTTTAGGGATTTAATAGAATTTTTTAAAATTAATATGAAAGGGTAGTGTAATGTAAAACAAAAATACATAAAATCATTAAGTAAAGTGTAAAATTAAAGCATAGCTTATCTTTTATTATTTCACCAATACTTAGGATAAATGTAGTTTTGAGGGATTTATGAATGCTTGTGAAGGGATGAAGTTATTTATATGGGATTTTAAACTTCGCTAAGTAAGAATGTGCCTTTACTTAGGAAAAGAGGTTTTTAATGTATGAATGAAGGATTAATAATGATAAATGTGGATTTAACATAAGAACTCAATATTTTCAACTTAACCAGTCATTGAGCCTTGGGTCTGGTCCCAATAAAAGTCAGAGAAATGCCCTGAGCCTGTTTGACTAATAGCCTAGAATACTGAATACCTATAGGGGAGGGGAAATTAGTGATTTTTCCCGGTGAAACTTTATTACATGCTTTCTACACTGCTTCCTACCTACCCAGCCTTATTCTAACATTTTTTCTTCATTTTGCAGGTGCATTTAGGCTTGCAACCTTAAAACATTTATTCTTTTAAAACATGAAACTATCTAGCTCTACCTTATTTCATCCAAGGACTCAGATTAAACTGTTGAGCTCCTCATTATTCTCTACCTATCTACTGATTTGTCAGGTTTAAACTGTCTAACAAGTCTTTATTCACTATCTAAAACATGAAATTGAAAACATGACAAGTTAAGATTAAATAGTTTAACTTATCATGGATTATGGCATTTATTGACACTCTGCCCATAATCATTTATTTTGCAAAAAAGTAAAAAGTAGTGGCATTTGGACTTGCTCACTTTCAGGTCTTATTTTCATCTTTTTTCTTTTGGGGTCTATATTTTCTAAGTCCTTTGATCTTTCTTTTAGGACTTTCTACCCTCTTTTTGATTTTTTATTATTTTTTCATTTTTATTTTTTTTTCAAAATATGGGAAAACAACTTGCAGAAAGCAAGGTATGTACATATTTACAAGACTATCAAAGTCAATTCAAAATTATGAATCCTATATTTATAGGACCCTAACATGATGGATGGTGGATGATATCCATAAAGTGCCATAAATGGGGTCATTTTTGCTACAGTATGGAAGGAAGTGTTATACCACCATTCAGCAAGAGGTAACCACTTGACCCATTGTGTTTGTTTATCAGATACAAAACAACGAAGATATCCTTCCAAACATTTATTTACTATCTCGGTTTGACCATCAGATTGAGGATGATAAGATGAGCTATGAGCTAATTGAGTACCCAAACAAGAAAATAACTCCGTCCAAAAATTTCAAGTAAAAATGGGATCTCTGTCGCTCACAATAACCCTTGGGCTTCCATGTAGCTTTTGAATTCTGTCCACAAATGTGTGTATTTATTACTTTCTTTAAATGGATGAGATAATGCAAGAATTGTGCATACTTAGGAAAACACAGTAAAATCCATTGAATTCTCCTCCCAACATTGACTTGGAATGGATAAAGGTTGTAGAAGTCCTGGGGTCTTAATTGTTTCCACTTTATTCTGCTGGCAAACCAAACATTCCGCCACAAACTTTTGAATATCGGATTTAAGGCCATCCCAAAAAAATTCTTTCTTCACCCTGTGGTAAGTTTTTAAAAATCCTGAGTGTCCTCCTAAAGGAGAAGTGTGCAATTCCAGAAGAATCTTTTGTTTTAGTTGGGAATTCTTACAAAGGTATAAGCGATCTTTGTACCATAGGGAATCATTTTTCCAACTAAATGTATCAGATGTACTAGGATCTTGCTGCAACTTTTGAATGAGTGTCCATACATCTTTGTCCTTCTTCCATTCATCTCTTGCTTCGGTTATCCAATCTGGTTGGATAATAGAAATGGCACATAGCAATGCTTCCACCTCTTCATTCTTTCTTGAGAGTGCATTTGCAACAACATTAAGCTTTCATTTTTTGTAGATTATTTAAAAGTCATAACCCAACATCTTTGTGACCCATTTTTGCTGCTCTTCTGAAGATAGTCTTTGTTCCAAAAAGTGTTTAAGACTATCATGATCAGTTTTTACCTTGAAGTGTCTTCCCATTAGGTAAGTTCTCCATTTCTTTAGTGCATGCACTATTGCTAACATTTCCTTCTCACAAATAGGTTTATGTAAATACTTTCCTTTGATTGGACAACTTTCAAAAGCAATGGTTCTTCCTTCCTACATTAAAACAACACCAATTCCATTTCCTGAGGCATCACATTCCACAATAAAGGTTTTTGTGAAGTCTGGCGTAGCTAAGACCGGTGCTAGGCACATTGCCTCTTTAAGATGTTCAAAGGCCTTAGTTGCTTGAGGAGTCCATGAAAATGCATCTTTCTTCAATAATGTTGTTAGAGGTGCTGCTATTCTCCCATAATTCTTAACAAACTTGCGATAATACCCTGTTAACCCGAGAAATCCTCGCAACTTTTTTATGGTTGTGGGGACTTTCCATTCCTTAATGGCTTTAATTTTGTTAGGGTCTACTTTAACACCCTCGTGAGATACAATATGACCCAGATATTCCACCTCTTGTACTCAAAGAAACATTTGGATGTTTTTGCATATAATTGTTTCTCCTGCAATAGTTTGAGCACCCTGTCAACATGTTCAACATGATCCTTCCAAGACCTGCTATAGATTAGTATATCATCAAAAAATACTAGCACAAATTTTCTAAGGAAGGGTTTGAAAATGGAATTCATCAACCCTTGAAATGTAGAGGTGCATTGGTAAGGCCAAAAGGCATGACCAAAAATTCATAATGACCCTCATGAGTTCGAAATGCTGTTTTTGGAATATCTTCAGTCTTCATTCTAATTTGATGATATCCTGAATGAAGATCCAAATTGGTAAAATAAATTGTTCCATGTAATTCATCCAATAATTCATCAATCACAGGAATGGGAAATTTGTCTTTAATGGTGAGCTTATTGAGCTCCCTATAATCCGGACACATTCGCCATGATCCATCCTTCTTGTGTACCAATACTACGGGAGCAGAGAAAGAACTTTGACTAGGTTGAATTATACCCGCCTCTAACATTTCTGCAATCATACGTTCAATTTCGCTCTTTTGGAAGTAAGGATATCTATAAGGCCCGATGTTTGGAGGAACACTTCCTGGAATCAAATGAATAGCATTATCATGATCACGAATAGGTGGGAGTACTTTGGGAGTTTCAAACACCTTGGAATGATTGTCCAAGACTTGTTGGAGATCTGCAGAAATAGATGATTTTGATGTCGAAACTTCTAGTGAGCATAATTGTGCAATTACGCCTCGTTGTTCTTTCTTTAGAAGCTTTGTCATGACATTAGAGCTTATTATCCTTCCCGGCTTCCCTTCAATACCACGTAATTCGACTTCCTTTCCTTCTGAAAAAAAATTCAAGAAAAGTTCTTGAAAATTAAAAGCTACCGTCCCCAAAGATTGTAACCATTGTACTCCTAGTACAACATCAGCACCTCCCATAGGAATGGAAAACATTGGACTATTCAATACATATTCCCCCATGGTTAGCTTGATATTATGGCATTTTCTAGAGAAATTTATAGTTCCTCCATTTGCAACCATCACTTGACATTCTGGTGCTGGGTATAGGAAACAATTCAATTCCTTGGCTACCTTACAATGAATAAAATTATGGGTACTACCTGAATCAATCAACACTATTACCTTTTTTCTTCTTGATATGTCCTTCTATCTTGAGAGTTTGAGGAGTGGTAATTCCTGCCAATGCATTACACGATATGGTCAGACTCATTTCTTCCTCTTCTAGGGTTGGTTCCTGGTGTATATCCTCTTCTTTTGAATATTCTTATTCATTTTCTTCTTCCTCTTCACAATCTATGTAAAATAATTTCTTCTCAGCACACTTATGACCTTTAGTGTATTTTCTATCACAACTGTAGCAAAGCCCTTTTGCTCATTTTTCTTCCAATTGTTGTGGTGTCAACCTTGTAGGTTGTGGAAATCTAGGAGTAGCAACACTTCCCTCTTTATAGAAGTGAGTGGTAGGCTTCCTTGTAGCCATAATTTTACATTCAATTTTTCTTGCCAACCTGAATGCCTTCTCCAATGAATCAGGTTCCAAAACGTGAACTTCATGTTGGATGTTATCCTTTAAAGTACCTATGAAGAGATCAATCCTGTGTTCCTCTGGAATACCAATTACCCTTATATTCAAATTTTGGAAGTCCTCAATGTGCTCCCCCACTGAATACTTTTGTTTGAGATCTATCAATTGGCTAAAGAAAGTGTTGCTCTTTGTATCATCATAATGTGCTATCATTTCCTCCGTAAAAATTAACCAAGTGACAATTTTTTTACGGGAGCAAAGCCATCGATACCATACAATTGTATTTTGTTCTAAATGTAAAGTTGAAATGCGTACCTTTTGTGTGTTTTTCACATTATTGAGATCAAAATATTGCTCCATATGTAGTATCCATGTTACATGATCCTTTCCATCAAACTTCCTCATATCGATTTTTGGAATATGGTGGTTCTTCCCTCCAACATTAAAGTTTATGAAATCATGATTAACATTTATTGTGTTCTTATCATGAGTTTCCTCTACTATCTTTTCACCATTAGGAAACATTTCTTGTATCAACTTTGTCAAACCTTCCATGTATGATTTTAGATCATTCTTCATGTTTTCCATCTTAGCTTCCATGTCATTCATCTTAGATTCCATGCCAGCTTCCATGCCATCCATCTTAGCTTCCATGCCATTCTTCAAACCATCCATCTTATATTCCACGCCTTTCTTCAAACCATCCATCTTAGTTTCCACACCTTTCTTCAAAACTTTCATGTCATTTTTTTTTGCTCTTTGCGAGAGCAAAATTTGTTGCACTTGCTCTTGTAATTTTGATATTTCATGTTGTCATACTTCGTCTTCATGAGTCATAGTAGAGCCTTCTAAAGGCTTAATAGGTGTTGAATCATTTTTATGGGCCATTTTAGAATCCAATACTTATATCTATTCTACAATATGCCCTTGGAATCAATTCAACTTGATTCTTCAAACAAGACTTATGCAATTTGGAAAAAAAATACACACCTTTTACTTGCTTTGAGGAGCTCGATATTGAAATTGACTTATCTCTATCCTTGAAAATCCTAAATATCTAAAATTTGGCCTTGTAGTAGTCCTCTAAAGCTTCTTTTAAATGCCACAGGTCTTACTTGATTTGGATTCTTCAAGTCAAAGTTATGTCCAATCTCCCACAATGACCTAATTATGGACTAGTTCAGTAGAGCGAACTTGTACGACTTGCCACATGTCACTGTTTGTTCCTTTGGCTCTGAAATTTATAGACAAGAAACTACAGTCTGTGTACTTCGATTCACTTTTTACATAATTCCAATCCGATGCTCAGAGAGAGAGAGTTATGAATATTTTCCCACGATCACCTCTTTGAGATGAAATTCGGGAGCCTGAAAAAGACCTAACTTCCACAGATCATATCTATGAAAATATTTCGAACCAAGCTCTAAAATTTTCCGACGATGTTCCTCAGGGTTGCGGCTTTGCGATTTGAAATTTTCAGCTTCTGAACCTTCGTAGAAAAATCTTTATAGCAAAAATTCCGCGATGACCTTTTTAAGTGAAATTCAGGAGCCTGCAAAAAGACCTAACTTCCACAGCTCATATCTCCGAAAATATTGTGAACCAAGCTCTGAAATTTTGCAACAATGTTCATCAAGATTTCGGCTTCACACTCTAAAAATTTTAGCTTCTGAACATTCGTATAAAAAAAAGTTATAGCGAACATTCCACGATGACCTATTTGGAGCAGCGAAACCCTAGAATCCAAAGCTCTGATACCAAATGTTGTGAAAACAGCTTCAAAAATAGAAGAAAAGAGATATCAATTCCTTAGAAATGAGCCACTTCAACGGGGAAACCTCCAATACATTACATGAATGAACAATTATTGAATGATACAAATTACAAAACCTCCTTTCTATATATAGGAGTCCATGGGGCCACAATGTAATCCTAGTGGGGCCACAATGTAATCCTAGCCGACCTAACAATAATAATTTAAGGGCACAATAATAACAATATGGGGGTTACAGGGGTACAATAATAACAATAAGGGGGTTAAACTAACAACAATATTGGACTATACTAGTACTATAGGGACCTAATAGAGGCATATTGGTCCTAGTTGAGGCTTTTTTATAAAGTATTCAAATTTATGGGATGTTGTTGAGGGGCATGCTAGGTCAATATGATAGTAATCATATTTCGTATAAGTAAATCTATGTTTTAAGTGGTAAATGTACAAAGTAAATATAATGAGTGATTAGTTGAAGTACAACCGCTCCAACCTTTCCCCTAATGTATAAATGCACATGCACGCTTAAAACAAAGATATTTGGAATTCCTTCGAAATCGTTCTTCTCATGTGTAATGTTTGTGTTCTTGTTGGTGTTCATGATATAGTCCATTCTTATTTTCTCATGAAGGATCCACCTTTAACATTGGTCATGTTGTTGTCAATACTTGAGTTTGGGACTATATAGAAATATTAAAGGACGATTTGAACCTACAAAAATAAAATATCGATAGGAGTAACATTCAAGTTAAAACACATCGACGAATATGCTTTAGAATACTTATTGAGGAATTTTTCATGCTATGTGAAAAAGCTTGATTACTTATGGGATGAACCTAATAAAGATGATTGTGGAAGATCTGTAAATTTAAAATATCGCTCTTGGATGCTTGCACATGGACTATGAAATCATCAAAATTACAAGATACATATGAAAATAAGAATGAAAATTTTGAGAGATGGTTGTAGTAAATATTAGTTGGATAGTCGATATCACTCATAAATTGTGGATTCTCATACTAACGATCAATCTTGTTCTCAAATAATAGTTGACCTAACTGTATGATAAGAAAAATTGCACCATATTGTTTTTTATTATGTTATCACTGCAAATAATTTCAACTTTTGGGAATAGCCTTCAAGTTATTTCAATAAAAAGGAATACTATTGAGGAATTTGTGAATGAAACAACTATCGATATTGAATTTGTGAATGAAAAAATTATTGAGATTTAGGGGAAGCATGCACTACACAATGTCAATATCAAACAAAACTCAAACTCAAGCAATAACCAACTACACCAGGAAAGCTCAATCGACTTGTAGGGTTCCCATGCAAAATGATGGAACAATAAAGTCTGTTTATGCTGTGAGGATTTATATAAGGATTGATAAAGAAAGACAAGTTGAGAACTGAGAGAAAGCCTATGTTTACTGCTTGTATTGGGCTCATGGATACTTATTGATTATCCATAGATGTTACAATACTGATTCACAAGCCTTCAAAAAATTTGAAATATTTGTTAGATTGATGGGTTGTGTGTGGACACTCGTCCTCTTTTAACAATTGATTGCTCAGTCACAAAGTGCCAACACGGTTGAAGGGGAAGTGAGAGGATATTTTTTGTAGGGTCATCAAATAAAAGGAATGAGCCCCGCTATTTTCAACCACACTTGGATGGGAATAATAGGGGTCTATGTTAAATGGAAAAGGAAGGGAATAAGCTATCAACTAACATATCAAGAGAGTATGATAGTCGCAATACTAATCAAGGGTAATATTATAAATAAAACTCGAATGTGCCTTATTTATATATATATATATATTCTAATAAAGAATATATGATGTTTTTTTATGATTTTTCAAAGCAAGGAAATTATTTTTCATGCAATTGAATACATCTCTAGGTGTTGAGAACTTTTTTTGAAGTATCGTGTCATCTCGTTGAGGTGTTTGAGATTTTGGGAAAACATTTCATTCATCTTCATTTTAATTTTTTGTCCCTGAAGATGGGTGAATTGTTCGGCCAAAACATTGGAGACCTCAACGAAAGCACACAGTACTCTAGAAAAAATTCTCAACATCATATTGTTAGTTATGAAAATCTTCATACTAAGTGTTTAATTGTTCTTCGCAAGAGTTTAATAAAACTAGTTTGAAAGGCTTGTATAAAGCAATCAATTGTTCAAAACACTCTACGTTGTCATTATTTACGCAATATGGTAATGACGGTCTTACAAAGGGCGATTGTATATCTTGGGGGATTTATTTCACTTGATTATAATCTAGATTCTAGTTCTTGTTCCTTCATTAAGAGCATACTTACAGTGATGTCGAAGACCATGCTAAACCATTCATCTCTATATATTGGTTATACATACTTAGTATCATGTAACAATGCGGATTTGATATATAAGTCATTTAAATATTTATTTGAGGTTGGTTCTTCAGAGATGTTCGAAATAATTGACTACATCTCCGTAAGTGTCGTTGACTCACAAATAATTAGGAGCTTACATTTTCCACGTTCAAATCTGCATGACATTAGAGAAAATTTCAGCCTAAAAGTGCCAATGAAAATTTCATGTATTTCCTTGTCATAATATGTAAATCAATCAAAATCCTTTAAATTTAAAAAGAGGTACATGTAAATATTTTGGACGGAAAAGAAGAAAAACTACTTTTTTTCTTAGTTGTGTTTTTGGCTTATCTCCTTGTAGGTTTACTCAAAATTTGAGTATAGATACTCATTGGATGAGGAACTAAATTTCACATCCAACCAGTACCCATTATGCATAATTTTGAGAAGACCCACATTGATAAAAATTTGAAAGGCATTAAAAAAAAGTGTTCAACGTGATTTTTAATGTATCTACAATTTTTATCAATTTGGTTCTTCTAAAAAATATGCATAATGGGTACTCATTGGATGTGGAATTTAATTTTGCATCCAACGAGTGTCTTCAATTGAAATTTGAGTAAACCTATAAAGCAGTAAGCCAAAAATACTTTTAAAAAGTAGCTTTTCTTATTTTCCCTCCAGAATTCATAACACTTATTTTATTATTTTTCCTTAGGATGCCACTTTTAGGCTGAAATTTCCTCTAATGAGAGCAATTGAAGGAATATTATAGAGAACTGATTAACCGAATATGTAGATTAATAGTTTGTTTTGACATCCATGAAGGAATTGTCAGCACACACTTATTAAGAATTGATTAGAATCTTCAACCAAGAATTAACCTATTGGTGCTTGAAAAAGTGTACATTTTGGTCAAGATCAATTTGTAGGGAATTTAGTTGGGTCAATTGCAACCATTTGGTGGAGTTGAATTCAACTTAAATAGTCAATAATTGAAGGGAGAAACACAACAATAATAGACTGATCATCTTTAGTACATATTCTTCAATGTGGTCGAGGGAAGAGAAACTTAATTCATCAATAATTTGAAGTAGTTGAGTCAGATGAAGTCGACCACTTCATTATGTTAGAAATTAATCTTGAGTATACTTAGATGATTACGTAGGTGATTATTTTTTTCCTGTTATTAAGTTTTTTGTTGAGTGTTGGTTAGTTAGATGCACATGGCTATGATGTTAAGTTTCATACCACAACTTGCACAATTTTTTATTAAAACAAAACTCTGGTACAAAGATTTATGTGACAAACAACATGTTGTATCCACTAGAAATTAGAAGTGGGAATTTGTATGCACATAATTTTTCAACAGCAAAAAAAGTTGAGTTGTGGAATTTACAATATGGCTGTTTACCTCTTAAAAGTATGAATTTATTGCCAAGATAATCTATGGTAAAATGTTTTCCTACTTTGTTTCAACAAATCTCTCCTTGTGAAAGTTATGTAATGGGAAAACAAAAGCAAGATAATTTTCCAACAACTTCTTACAGAGCCAAATAAAAATTAGAGTTAGTTCATACAAATTTTTGTGGTCCCATGCAAACATAATCAATTGGTGGAATTTTCTATTTTCTAAAATGTATTGATGACTTTAGAAAGAAAGTTTGGGTTTATTTTATCAAATACAAATATTATACTTTTGTTAGGTTCGAGTTCAAGGTCGAAGCTAAGAAACAAAGTGGCAAATTTGTCAAAATTTTGAGATCAAATGGAGGAGGTGAGTATGATTCTAAATAATTTGTTCATTTTTGTATATTTCGTGGCATAAAGAAACAAACAACAACCAAATATACTCCACAACATAATAGAGTGGTGGAAAGAAAGAATCAAACCACCATGAACATGACTAGGAGTTTGCTTATAGTAAGAAATTTGTCTAAAGACTTATGTGTTGAAGCAATTGCATGTTATGTATACATACTGAATAGATCACCAAATTCTAGTGTTCAAGTTAAGGTACGTGAAGAAGCATGGAGTGGAAAAAAGGTAATTGTTTCATATTTTCAAGTTTTTAGTTGTATTAATTTCACTCAAGTTTTAGAAAAAATAAGAAAGAATCTTGATGATAGGAGTGAGAAGTACATTTTTATAGGATATAGTGAAAAATCTAAAGCATCCATATTGTATACTCCTATTACTAAGAAGTTTATCATAATTAGAGATGTTAATTTTATGCAATAAAAATCATGGAATGAAATGGAAAATGGTACTTATCATAATCTTGTTGTTGTGTTAGATGGACACCAAGAACCTACAACAATTATTCCAAGACTGCACGCTTAAGAAGAAAGCATTTCATCATCTAATAATGATTATGATTCTGATAGAAATAAAAAAATGAAAAAATTTATTGATATTTTTGCACAAGATGATAATGATAATATAACACATTTTGAATTTTTCTCATTTCAACCTACTTGTTTTGAAAAAGATGTAAAGAAAAAGGAATAGATAGATGCAATGAATAATGGAATTGATACTATTGAAAGAAATAAAACTTGGGATTTGGTTGAACTACCATCAAATAAAATCCATATAGGTGTTAAATGGGTTTATAAAACAAAGTTGAATAAGAAAGGTGAGATTGAGAAACACAAAGAAAGGTTATTTTCCAAAGGTTTTTCACAAAAACCTGGAATATACTATGGTGAAACTTTTGCACCTGTAGCAAGAATATATATTGTTCGATTTGTATTTGCTGTCGCAACACAAAAGAAGTGGCCTATTTACCAAATGGATGTAAATTATTCATTCTTTAGTGTAGTATTGAATGAAGAAGTGTATGTGTACCAACCACCTGGATTCGAAGTCAAAGGACAAGAACATAAAGTGCACAAGATGAAGAAAGTGTTGTATGGTTTGAAGCAAGATCCAATAGCTTGGTACATTAGAATTGATCATTACTTTTTGAATGATGGTTTTAGAAGAAACAACCATGAGCCAAATTTGTATGTCAAGGAATATCATCAAGGTAATATCCTTATATTATGTCTTTATGTTGATGGCATGATCTATACAGGGAATATGCAGCTAGATGAGTTTAAAGAAACAATGAAAATGAATTTGAAATGATAGATCTTGGATTAATGAAATATTTCTGAGGAATTGAAGCGGAAAAATTAGATAATGGTATCTTTATCAATCAACAAAAGTATGTTATTGATGTTTTGAAAAAGTTTAAGATGGATAAGAGTAAACCAGTAGATACTCCTTTTGAGCTTGATACAAAGTTAATCAAAGATGATGTGGGTATTATTTATAATTCCACTTGGTATAAGCGACTTTTTGGTAGTCTTAAGTATCTTACTGCTACTAGACCTAATATAGCATACGTAACAATTTATATTTCCAAGTTTATGGAATCTCCTAAGGATTGTCATTGGAAAGTTGGAAAAAGAGTTTTAAGGTACATTGCAGGTACAACCACTTATGGTTTGTGGTACATAGCTTCAATAAACAGTAAGATCATAGGTTATACAAACAATGATTTTTCAGGTTGTATCGATGACAGGAAGATCACTTCTAGATATTCCTTTCTATTTGGAGAGAATTTGATTTCATGGACATCCAAAAAGCAGCCCATAGTTATCATATCTTCTGTAGAAGCCGAGTACATAACAATAACTACAATAGCATGCCAAGCAATATGGTTGAAAATACTTATGTTAGATTTTAGATATACAAAAATGGAGCCTACTTCAATATTTTGTGATAATATTCCACTATTTCCTTGTTAAAGAATAATGTGTTTCATAAATAAATAAATAATATTGATACTTGATTCCACTTCTTTTGTGAACTTGTTAAAAATGGTGACATAACTCTCAAATTTTGTGGTTTTAAGGAACATTTAGCAGATCTATTCACCTGAAACCTTTGGGAAGAGTCAATTTTGAATTTCAGCATCAAAATTTAGGCATTAAAAGAAGGTAACCCTCAAGATTAAGGGGGAGTGTTAGAAATTAATCTTAAGTTTACTTGGATGATTATGTAGGTGATTAGTTTTTTCCTGTTGTTGATCTAGTTGTGATGGTTGGTAAGTTTGTGGTTTTTTAACTATCAAACATAAGTATATATTTTTCTCTAATAAAAGCATTTTGCATGAGTTGGTATCACTATGCATGCCTTTGTTTTTTTGTCCATATTTTTCACATTAATCGACTTGGTCGACATGTGGGATTATCAATCTGGCGGGCTTGCATCGACTTGGACATAGAATAGGTCAACATTGCTCACTTTTCAATTATATTGATTGAACCTACAAACTACTATGGGTAAAAGTGTAGTTTTAGATTAAAATTTTCCATGTGGGGGAATGTTGATCATATATGCATTCATGGAAAAGTTTGAGAAAAATATGGTTGCAACAAAGTTAATGTTTTATTGATATTTTTTTAGAAACTTTGTTGAAACTTTAATTACTATGACTTATTAGCCCACAAGGTGCAGAATAGATGATGGCAGGGTGTTATGTTAAGACACTCAGTGGTGAAAAGATCATCAGTTCAAAACTCTATGGGAAAAAATCGATTCATGCTAAGGGATGGTGTCGCCTAGGCTAGGTGAGATCCTCGGATTATTTTGTCACCTTATATGCCCAAGGTTGTGACTACTCAAGCCACAAGTTAGGCATGCTAGTAATTACCTAACCAAAAAAAAGAATTACTTTGAATTATTATGATGTAACATAGTCTTGTATAGAAAGAAATTTACTTGAAGAATAATTGGTATGAGTCTATAATTGTAAAAGATCTAGGTTAAAATTCATGTAATAAAGGATAAAAAAGGCAAAATAAGACCAAGGTAATGGGACATGTGTTCCAAGCTTAATGTTGGGAAAATCACTATAATGGGCATCACTTTTGGTTTATTAATGGCTAAGGAAATTGGCAAAGGCATTGGAAAAGGCAAAGAGGCATTAATTTATGAAAATAAAGGAAAATAGGAGAAAATGAAGGTGAAGAGACACATATTTACACGAGAGGGAGATTACAAGGAAAATTAAGAAAATAGAGGCCTGAATGATAAAAGGGCTTCTGAGGACCAGTTCAAATTTTTTTATGAGTTTTAGCCTTTGGTAAAGTGAGAGAGAGAGAGATCCAATAGAAGAAAGAAAACAAGCAAGCAATGGAATGAAAATGAAAACAAACGAAATCAATGATAGACAAGGATAAGGTTGGATCAATAGCTTCAACAAGAAGATTTTCGAGTAACAGGTTGCATGTGTGATTTCCTAGCTGAGGTATGAATGCATGGTACATGAATTTGTTTATTTGGTTCATTTGTTGTCATTGAAATTGGTGTTGTTGCGTTTGATTGTGGTTTTAGTCTTGCCTTGCTATTTCCTGGATAGTCAGGGTGTGATGGGATTCATTTCTTGGTTGATCTTTGGATTGTCGAAATGTTTTAGAACCGAGTGAGGTGGTCTCAGCAAAATTCCCAAGGTTTGGGGGTGGATATGATTTTCTTTGGGAAGCCCTCAATAGGTGGGTGGAGACTTGAAAATTCCTCAAGATATGGTGAAATAATTCTGAGGCATCCAAGCTTGTTTTGGTTTTGTGATCTTTTAACCAATTTTGGCGAGATCGCGGTAGTTTGAGGGTGGAGGTTATTTAACCTCTAGATTCCATCGGTTGATTATGTCTTAGTTTATCCTATGAGATCCCACATTCATGCTTTGAATATAGCATGGGGGTGATTGGTCGAAAGAAAGATTTGGTTCAACTCAATCTATGGTCGGGTGGTACGTGGAAGTCCCTAACTTTGTTGGATTTTGCATATGTTAATAAGAGATATTTTACTATTGTAATCTATGAGAATTTGTACTTGTTATTATGTTGATTTGATGGTTGTTGTATCATGGTTAATACTTTGGTTATATGTTGGTTATAATCTTGATTTAAGATATGCACTCGCTATGGCTCTTATTATGCTTTGATAAGTCAATGAATAGTTGATGAATGCATGGACTAAGAAGTTTTGTTGCAACTACTTGAGAGGCCATTAGACCTTCTTGGTGATTTTCAGTTAAAGTATATATATTTACACTCATATATGCATTCTTGACCTATATCTTACATGTTTACCATATGTTTGACGGAATATTTAATATGTTATAGTCAGTCTAGGTCAAGTTTTGGCTTCAAGTTTGAATGATTAGCATTTTCGTTATAAGAAATATGATTATGGAAAGTTACAGGAAGTTATGGGCAGTGGTCTAGAGGATAGGCTAGAAAGGTGGCTCAGATCTCGGGACTACAGGCACATAACTGAGGATATGGGGTCATAACCACATGGATCAAGGCTTGTGATTGCGATTGGAGGCTCGCAACCCATGCAGGCATTGTCAAGAGTGCGGTTATAGGACTAGGTCAGTAAAACAAGGTTCCAGCTCAGGTATTGACCACCTTGGGTGTTTCTTCAGCTCCTAGGTGATCTGTAGTCCCTATAGGATTTTATTTTTTGGTCAGTTTGTATGCCCCACTTCCTTAACCATAACTAGGAGGTTGGGTCATGTCATAGTGGCAAGTCGCTTCACATTTACATGGAGGGCTTGTAAATGTAGGTAAATGTGGGGTGGTGTGTTACAGATTAGTATCAGAGATTCCAGGTTCAAACACTTAGACTGGATGGACGATATGTGATTGTTATGCATGCATTGCAGTGGCTATGGTTGTCATGTATGTAGTCGGTGTTACAGTTTGAGTTATCATGCACAATGATTGAGATGATGTTGATAGGTTGGTAAGTTGGTGTCATTATATATATGTGTGTGTATCGTGCTAATATGGATTGATTGTGCATGAGAGATAACCTCCCCTGAACTTCACTAAGGTATGCTTGATTATGTTTTTATTTGGTTTATCTGACATGGCATCTTTTCAAGAAGAAGAAGATCAAATATGACAAGTAGAATGGTGGATTACAATTCACATGAATCTTCTTATATATTAGCTTAGTAGGGGGAATAGTATTCTCCTGACATAGCGATTATTCTCCTGACATAGCAGGTACCTTGAGAATTCTAAAGGAATAATTCATAAGTTGTAAGGAAAATAATGACAAGAAAATTAAGTCACAGGAAAGGATTTCCAGGGCTCAGAAAAAGAAAGTTGAGGTCAATGCGGTCATCCTTCAGAACTTATCAGATTTGCAGAGACAATGATAGCCAAGGATTAGTTATGGAAGGGAGGAAAGGACTAATGGGGCATATGGTAGCAAGTCTCATGGAGGGAACAAGTTGGAAAGGGATGAGATAGTTAGAGGTGGAAAATGGATGGATACACCTGACAAGAGAGGTAGTGGTTATGGGTTTTATTCTAGTTCTAGATCAGATAGACAAAATTTTCACCATCGTTATCATCCTTATAGGAGGAGTCAAAGGGGATACTTTCCAGATGATTTCAAAAAATTCGAGCCTCCTACATTCAATGGAGAGTTGAATAAAATGGAAGATTAAAAATCATGGTTTCTTGGGATGGATAAGTTCTTCGACCTCCGTAACTATATAAAGAAGATGGAATCCATGATAGCTATTCTCAGTCTTAAAGGAAAGGAAAACATTTGGTGGGGAGATGTGAAGTGTGTCAGATGCGTCAAGATAGAGGAGATTAGTTGGCATGAATTCAAAAGAATCTTCAGGAAGAAATACTTGTCAGAGAGATACTACGACTGTAAGGCTAAGGAGTTCTATGAATTGAAGATGGGATCTATGTTATATGAAGAATATATGACTAAATTTCTGGATTTTTTGACATATGTACCTTATCTTAAGGATGAGAATATGAAGGTTCAAAGATTCATCAGTGGAATTCCATTAGCATTCATGGATCATATTGAGTATGGTGAGCCTAGGCCATTGGAGAAAGTCATTAGGAAATTGAAGCATTGTTATGAGCATTCAAAGCGCAAGACTGAGCCTAAGTGTGAATATAAAGGCAATGACATAACCAAAGGAAAATGGCATCTGAAGCGGGAAATACCTAATGATGTAGGTGAGATAGAAAATGTGGCCCCTTAGAAGAAGTCTAATGCAATAGAGAAGGGGCATCGAAATCAGTTTGCGGAGCAGCAGAATAAGTGTAGTGGAAGAGAACCGTTGCAGTGTTGGATACGTGGCAAGGATCATTGCAAAAAGGATTGTCTGTTGTATCAAGGTGGAAGACCTTAGATCTAAAGGGCTCATGAGGCGTAGATAGTTGGGGATGTTGGTCAGAGAATTCCTTGGATTTATGCAACATTTGATAACAATTAAGAAGATCAACATGCATCCATTATTGAGATGGGAGGTAAGCTCTCTGATCAAGTTGTTTCCATTTTGATTGATTTATGATCTAATTATAATTATGTAAATCCTGACTTGGTGGATAAGTGTGGCTTGAGTAAATAAATGCATGTAAATTCTTCATTGGTGCAATTGGATACAGGGACTTAGAAAAGAGTTCATCATTGAGTGAGAGCTTGCACATTTGAGCTGAATGGTATGCCTACATTATCACATCTAAATGTGTTTCCATTGGGTTCATAAAACATGATTTTTGGTATGGATTTTTTGTACCTTCACAGGACTAAGGTAGATTGTTAGGAGAAGTTTATTGAGTGCTTAGATGATTATGGATAAAAGAGAATATTGCAGGGAAATAAGAAGCCTACGTTAGTGAGAACAGTTACAACTCTGCAGGCAAAGCACAGTAGGAGGAAAGGATGTGTATCGTTTCTAATTCATGCTTCCAGTGAAAAATGGAAGGATGTTGATGATGTTGAAGCCTTGAAGAGGTATTTTGTTTTGCAACAGTTTCAAGATGTATTTCCATTAGATATATCACAGTTACCACCTCATAGGGAAGTGGATTTCTCTATTGAGTTGGTACTAGGAGCAGCACCAACATCAAAGACATTGTACAAGATGAGTACTTCAAATTTGGTGGATTTGAAGTTGCAGCTTAAGGAAATGCTTGATAAAGGATACATTAGGCCAATTGTGTTGCCTTTGGGTGCACTAGTGTTGTTTGTGAAGAAGAAGGATGGTACTCTTAGGTTGTGTATTGACTACAGGTTGTTGAACAAGGTGACGATCAAGAACATATAACCTTTTTCATGGATTGATGACTTAGTTGATAAGTAGAAGGGATAATCAATGTTCTAAAATATTTACCTGAGTTCAGTACGCATCAAAGAAGAGGACATCTACAAGAATGCATTCTGTACCAGGTACGGGAATTATGAGTTTGCAATGGTTATGTTTGTTTTTACTAATGCTCCAACTACTTTCATGTGTTTTATGAATAGTTGTGTCCTTATCTAGAAAGGTTTGTGATAATATTCATTGATGAAATTTTTGATATATTCTAAAAATGAGGAAGAGCACACAAAATAGTCGGAAGAAGTAGTGAGACTGTTGAGGGAGAATTATTTGTATGCCAAACTTAGTAAGTGCAGTTTCTTTTAGACAAAATTTCATTACTTGGGACATGTTGCTTCCAAGTAAGGTTTAGCAGTAGATCCGGAAAATATCATAGTTATCATGGAGTGGGAAACTCCTAGGAATGTGGATGAGGTCATATCATTCATGGGACTAGCATGTTATTATAGGAGGTTCATCAGGAACTTCTCACGGATTACCTATCCCATTACATCTTTGCAGCGAAAAGGGAAGAATTTTGAATGGAATGAGGAGTGTGCGACTAGTTTTGAGCAATTGAAGCATTTACTTACAAATGCTCCAGGCTTGAAGATCGCAGATCTAGATAAATGTTTTATGGTATATACAGATTCTTACAAGAGATTACTTGGTGCAGTCCTGATGTAGGAAGGGCAGGTGGTATGATATGAGTCAAGGAGGTTGAATAAGCACGAATATAAATATGTGAATCACGATCTCGAGTTGGAAACTATCATTCATGCATATAATATGTGGAGACATTAGCTTCTTGGCAGGAGGTTTGTCTTGATGAGTGATCATAGTGGGATGAGGTAATTTTTTTACCAAAATAATCTGAATGATATGAAACCTATATGCTTGGCTACTCTTAGTGAGTTTGACTTCGAGATCAGGTACATTAAGGGAAAGGGGAACAAGGTTAAAAATTCTATCAATAGGAGAGTGTGGGTGAATCATATCGAAGTAGTGAGTTCTTATGGGACAGACTTGCAGGAGCGGCAGGCAAGACAACATGATGACAGGTATCAGCAGTCGAGGCACAAGTTACAGTAACAGGGTGAAGGTAATAGGTATGAGGAGTATAATCTCACAGCAAAATACTTGGTCAAATTCAGGAACATGATTTATGTATTAGATGATAGTGAGCTCAAGAATATTATATTGAGGGAGTTTCATGTCAAGTTGTATTCAGGTCACTCGGGATATCAGAATAAATTGGCAACAATTAGGAAGTTCTATCGTTGGCCTAACTTGAAGAAAAATATGGTTGAGTTTGTTGCAAGATGTTTGGACTATCAACAGGTAAAAGTAGAATGTAGGCATCCATGAGGTTTATTACATATGATTCTGATTCCAGAGTAGAAATGGGAGGTAATTTCCATGGACTTCATTATAGGTTTGTCGACGACATCAAGATAAAATGATTCCATCATGGTTGTGGTTGAAAGGCTAAGTAAGGTAGCACACTTCATTGGACTTAAGTCTATGAATTCAACTAGCGAGGTAACTCAGGTTTTCATCATGGAGATAGTAATATTGCATGGTGTTCCCAAGAATATCATATCAGATATAGATGCCAAGTTCATTCCCAGGTTTTGGAAATAATTCTTTGTAGGTTTGATGACAAAGTTTGCTTTCAGTACAACTTATCATTCAAAGACAAATGGATGGAAAAAGAGGGTTAACAATATTCTTAAGGACATGTTGAGGATGTATGTCATGCATCGAAAACTAAAGTGGGAGGAGTATCTTCTACTGGAATATTTTGCATATAATAATGGGTATCGGGAGTCCTTGAGGATGAGTTTGTTTGAGGCACTCCATGGATGGATTTGTAATACTCCTATAAAATGGAGTGATCCATTGAAAAGGGTGTTGATTGAACTAAATATGTTGGCAGAGATGGAACAAGAAACGTAGGTTATTAAGAGGAATTTGAGGGAAACATAGGACAGGTAGAAGACTTATTCAAATCAACACAGGTTATTTAATGAGTTTCATGTTAGGGACAATGTGTACTTGTGCATCAAGCCTAAGAGGAGCTCCTTTGGGTCATGTGCGAAGTTGAAACCTTGGAATTATGGGCCTTGTGAGATCCTTGAGAGGATTAGACTAGTGGCCTACCAATTTGCACTACCTCCAACAATGAAAGTCCATGATGTTTTCCATGTTTCATTGCTTAAGAGATATGTCCATAAGTTTATCATGTGATTGTCTAGTTTTTATTGTAGGTGGAACTAAAGGGATAATTCTAGCCATAACCACAATGCATATTGCAACAGAAAAAACTTGTGCTCCAGAACCGAGAAATAGAGCAATTTAAAGTGCAGTGGAAGCACTTTGGGCCCAATCAAGCTTCATGTGAGATGGTTTATCAAATACGGGTTTTGTATCCTTCATTATTTGTTGGGTCAAGAAAATGAGTTTTGGTATATGTATGTATATATGTGTATGGTTGTGGATACCATAATGAATTGTTTTATAAAGCTTCAGTAAACAATATGATTGTCATGTTTTTCATGTTGGTCATGCTTTGCAACAATTTTCATTGTAAATACTATATTGATCTATGTTATAAAGCTCCATAGGGAGAATGTTTCATTTCAACATTTTGTTGATCATAGGTGTCATAGAACACTGAGGACGGTGTTCCCCTAAAGGGTTTGTAACAACCCCAAGTTAAAGTTCATGTAATAAAGGACAATAAAGGAAAAATAAGAACAAGGTCATGGGGCAAGTATTCCAAGCTTAATGTTGGGAAAAGCACTATAGTGGGCATCACTTTCGGTTTATTAATGGCTAAGGAAATTGGAAAAGGAATTAGAAAAGTAAAAGAGGCATTAATTGACATTTATTAATGAAAATAAAGGAGAATAGGAGAAAATGAAGGTGAATAAATACATATTTGCATGAGTGGGAAATTAGAAGGAAAATTTAAGAAGAATGAATAAAATAGAGGCCTCAATGACAAAAATGATTTTGAGAATCGATTCACAACTTTTTATCAATTTTACCTTGGGTAGAGAGAGAGAGAGAGAGCAAAGGAAGGAAAAGGAAAGCAAGGAAAAATAAGGACAAGGTTGGATCAACAACTTCAAAAGGAATATTTTGCAGGTAATAGGTTGCATGTGTGATTTCCTAACTGAGGTGTGAATGCATGGTACATGCATTTGTTTATGTAATTCATTTGTTGTCACTAAAATGGGTTTTTTCAAGTTTGACAATGGTTTCATACTTTCCTTGCCATTTTCTGGATAGCCATGGCGTGATGGGATTCATTTCTTTATTGAGCTTTGGATTTCTGAAAGGTTTTGGAACCGAGTGAGGTGGTCTCAAGAAAATTCACAAGGGTTGGGGGTCGAGATGGTTTTATGTGGGAATCCCTTTACAGGTGGGTGGAGACAGGAAAAATCCTCAAGGTATGGTGAAGGAATTATGAGGCATCCAAGCTTGTTTTTGTTATGTGATCAATTGGTTGCTTTTGGCGAGATCGTAGTAGTTTGAGTGTGGAGGTGGTTTAACCTCTGGACTCCCTTGGTTGATTATGTCTTGGTTTATCCCATGAGATACTACTTTCATTCTTGGAAAATTGCATGGGGTTGATTGGTTGAAAGAAAGATTTGGTTCGGCTTAATCTATGGTCGGGTGGTACATGGAAGTCCCTGACTTGGTTGGATTTTTCATATGTTAATTAGAGTTATTTTCCTATTCTAATCTATGAGAATTATTACTTTTTATTGTGTTGATTTGATGGTTATTTTATCATGGTTAATATTATGGTTATATATTGGTTATAAGCTTGGTATAAAATGTGCTCTACCTATGGATCTTGTTAGGATTTTATAAGTTAATGAACGGTTAATGAATGCATGGAATAAAAAGTGTTGTTACAGCTACTTGAGAGGGAATTAGACCTTCTCGGTGATTTTCAGTTAAAGTACAGATATTTACACTCTAATATGCATTCATAAAAGGTCAGTAAAAACAAGGTTCCAACTCAAGGATTGACCACTTGAGGTGTTTCTTCAGCTACTAGGTGATCTGTAGTCCCTGTAGGATGTCAGTTTGTGGTCAGTTTGTAGGCCACACTTCCTAAACTAGAACTAGGAGGTCGGGTCAAGTCATAGTGGCAATTTGCTTCATATTTAACCGAAGGTCTTGTAAAATCGGGTAAATGTGGGGTGGCATGTTACAATAATTATGTGGTCGATTAAGTCTTTTAGTCAAATTATGTTATTTTAAATTTCAAGAGAAGGTGAAACGTGAGATTTTTTAAGTTAGGTGATCCTCTTTGTCTTATAATTTAAATCAATTTTCAGTTGATGAGATCAACTTCTTATCGATACCAAATGATATCAAGTTAATAGTTATTGTAAATTCCCAACATTGGTAAAAAAATAGTTGTGTACTAGTCAAGTTAAATGTGTCCTTCATGTAATATATAAAATACAAACTCCATATAACTCCATAAAACAACAACAATAGATAAAAAAACAACAACATAAGAAGTGATAAGAGAGCACAACCATAATAGCAAAAACATACAACAACAATAGAGAAGTGGATAAAATTGATAGAGCATCTAAGATGAATAGTAAAAATTATTTGACATAAACACTTGCAATGGGTGGGGAGTCAAGAAAGGAGTCAAGAACAGGACCAAACAAGATGAACACATGCACAAAGAACTGAACGAACAAGATGATAACAAAAAAATGAATTGTTTGAGCCCCCTTAGTATGAGAGTATCATAACAAATCCGTGCATTGTGATCTTGGAAGTCAGAAGTAAAATTACGGTAGGTTGGCTAAGGAATGAGCTCCACTGTAGGGTGTGTGCAGATGCTAGATGAGAATAGGAGAAGAAAAACACATCTCAGTAGACACGATGGTTAGAAATATAGTCAAGAGGACCTTGTTGGGCGAGTAGCAAAAGAGAGTTGGAGAGAATCACTAATTGCAGAAGCACCTACTATATTGAAGGTGAAGGCCAAAAAGTAAAATGCCATAAGAATGTTGTTGCAAACTCACTTGAGATGAGCAAGGATTTGAATTTGGGGGAGGCGTTGAGGGTTATCTTAGGCCTATGTAATAGTAATCATATTTAGTATAAGTAAATATATGTAAGATCATTAAATGTACAAAGTATAATGAGAGATTAGTTGGAGCAAGGTACAACCACTCCAATGGATCCCCTAATGTATAAATGCACATGAAAAACTAATTCAAATATGGTTGGAATTCCTTCCCAATCCTTGTTATCATGTGTAATTTGTATGTTCTTGTTGGTGTTCATGATGTAGTATGTTCTTGTTTGCTTGTGAAGGCTCCACCTTCAAGATTTGTCTATTGCATATATTCCCAAAAGTGTACTTGCCAAAAATAGAAAGAAATGATTCCATTTATTATAGATAGGAATAAGGGAAAAGAAAGGAATTCCCTTGGCCAAATGATATGAATAGTAAATATGAAGAATGCAAGGGACCAAGGTTTAAAATATACATATGTTTTAATATGACACTAGTTGCAAGAACTCTCTAGAGGTTAATCTGTAATGAAGGGATGAGTGGAAAAATGATTAAATTAAAGTATCTAGAAGGAATATCTATGGAAGACTAGTATGGAAGGAAAAGGAAAAATACACAATGATCATAAATTTCTTAAACAACCTAGATTAAGGCATTCCCATTCATTAAAAAATAGTCCATTTGGAAAATAGGAAAAAGGTAATAAATTGAGAATTTGGGAATATCCTTGGATTAGTTGTAGAGGAAATTTCAAATTGTTGAAAGCCTTAAAAATCGATCTACCCTATATGGAGATTTTTTCACTAGAAGGTGTGGCTTATTGTGATGGTAGAAATGTTTGTCTCATGGTTGGGAAACAATGAAGATATTGAATTTTCAAGGAGAAAGTAAAGGCATGGTCCACGATATGTGAACTTCTTGAAAAATATTGTGATAAAATACATAAATTAGAAGGATAAAATTAATTGGTAATTGAAAAAAAAAAAAAGTACAAAGGAATATACAACCAAATTAGGATTCTTTTATAAAATGGAAGAATCTCGGGAAGGAGAAAAGATTTAGTGGTGTAAGCAAGTATGGCAGTTAACAATCCCTTAAAATCTAAAATATTTCTTTAGATGGCCCTAGTTAATAAAATAATAACATCTGATAATTATTAAAGGAGTTAGCAAGGTCTAAAGAGATGTATACATGGATCATTTTTTATCTCATGCTCATTTTTTAGAGTTTGTTTGGAATGAAATGTTAATAAAATAATAACATTTGATAATTATTAAAGGAGTTAGCAAGGTCTAAAAAGAAGTATATACGGATCATTTTTTATCTCATGCTCATTTTTTAGAGTTTTTGGGAATGAAATGTTACAAATATTAAATGGGAGAAACAAATGGGAACATAGGTATTTGGTTGATTATTGTTATTCTTAGATAAAATATAAGTCTAAAAAGGTTTTAATATTATTCCTTGCTATGTAATTTAGGGCATCTCATCATGGAGGAACAAAATATTAGCGAGGGTATTGATAACGAGGACTTCACTAGATGCAAAATATATTAACACATCCATTGATATTGGGGTTAAAAAAAGAATCAACATGAAAAATAATATATTGCATAGTATTTAGGTGTAGAAAATTATATATGTATATATAATATAAGAAATTTTTGTTAGTTGTTATCAATTTAGCTAATTTTATGTGTAATAAAAAATGATATTTATTCTAATAATATTAATTTTCAAATGTAAGATTGGAAATATTACTAACCTAGATTTATCTCAACTCCGAATCTACCAAGAATTGAGGGATTAACTCTCTTTTCACTCTAAAAGAGGTTTGCATCTAAAGAGATTTGATCATTTTTAGCACTTAATAGGTCTGGTTTTAAGATGAATCTAGGTTGTTTTTATTATTAATTATAAATATAATTATAAGTTTTATGTTTTATATTTTATTTTATTTTTAATTGCAGTTTTATGCCAATTAACCATTGATAATTATAATTATTAACTATTTTATTTTTAAGTTTAATTTTATTTTGACTAAGTCAAGGTCTATGAAGATGGAAGATTATTCCATCCCTTCATCTATTTATCATCCGAAGAAGGGAGAAGGTGTTGAAAAATAAATAGGAGAGCGAGGAAAGAAAGCACAAGGGATAGGTAAGAAAGAACATAATAACAATCCCACTCAAATTATCCCTGAGGCTCCACATATTTTTTTTCTTTTAAATTTAATTTCAAAAATGTTATAAATAAAATTAAAATAATATATTTATGGTTTTGGGCATGCATAATTGATAAGTCATATTATTGGTTCATGGTATTGTAGATTATCCATGATAAATTGAGGGTGAATATCAATAGTTACGAATATTGTTATATTGTAAATGTTAAGTTTTTATGTGCTTATGAATTAAATTCAAATGTGGTTACATAATCATTATTTTACACCACTACATCTCCCACATACCTTTTTGCTTTTAGATTTAATTTATAAACATTATAAAATTATATATATATATATATATATAATATGTTAACTTACAATATTTCTTACATTATGCCTACCACCTACCCATTTCTCTCATATTGGGTTCTAGAGTGATTTTCAGCATAGTAACATTATAATGTGGCAAACAAGCCCTAATATCTTGTTTCATGGATGCCAATTTTACTTCTAGGGATTAATTAGTCTTCAATATAAAAACATATTAGAGGGTGTGTTAATGAGAAGCATTGATTCCTAGTTTGCTGTTATATTTTGATTTCATATACAATCAAACCATAATGGAACTAGATGTGAGCATTAAACTTGCAATAACTTTGATCTAAGACTACAAAGTCCCTTGATCTGATAGTTGTCATAGATTTTGCCATTAACTTGCATGTAGTTTAACACAAGCTAGGTGATACAACTAAGCCATGTACATGGGAAATGAGAGTGATTTTGCCGGTGAAACCATATCAACTTAGGTATATTAGGGAGGGATATATATATATATATACACCACAACTTCAACTCCTCACGGTGATCTATGACTAGCTATTTCGATAACTAGTTGGAATTTTAACACAGTGAAAGGGGCTAAAAGGTAAAACTATTTTTAGGTGCATGCGCCAATCATGTTCATTTCTCCCCGTTAAACCACTTTAAGTGTGGGGAAACAACCTTAGTTTTGCCCATGGTTTATACTTATTTATTGTTTTAGGGTCCATCCTATACTATCTTGAATTAATAGTTAATAGTGTATTAAATGTGTTCAATTAAATTATAAGCCATGTTTAATATATTTTTAATTAAGTTTGAAATAATTTGCTAAATTTTTTTGTTAAAAGATGTGTAAAGTAAAATCATTAATTAGACTTTGTAATTACATATTTGTTTAATTATTGTTTAAAATGCAATTACAAATCAAACATCTCATAACCTCTTTAAATTGAATCTTGGATTTTATTTTTTATTTTTTATTATCATGAATATATATGTCTTTCAAAATATTAGCACATGATTAATGATATTAGTTATAATTAATTGTAATTTAATAAAATACATTTGTTTGATTTATGTTATAAGGCAAGGTCCCGTCATTTTAGAATAATATTGAATATATATTAATAAATTTCCTTTAAATAATAGTTTATAATGATAAAATGACATTTTCATCATTAATGTATAGATGGACACTATCAGAAATATATGATTGTATTAGGAATTGTTCATCTTTAGTTATATATAATATAACAAATATATGTTTATCCTTCATTAAAAAAAATTAGGAGATTATTCCATTTATATGGTGATGATATTGGAAGGAAATGAAATATTAAACATGATAATGCTTTGTTGTGACAACCCCCTGTTAGCCCCTAGTCACTTTTCTAATTATTGTAAGCATTGTAAAATATTTTGATTAAAAATGGGCTAAGTCTAAGGACACAGATTCCAGAGCTGGGGAGGATTATTTACTCAAGATTTTTCTTTCTTTGTCACACCCAAGGAGGTTGGAAGGTGTGAAACAACCAAATAATGGTAATATGGCAATATAGAGGGAAACCTATTGGTGGCTAGAAGCGTGCAGGGGGGAGTTGGTCACCACTGCAACAAGGAATTAAACAAACAAAAGAAAATATATAGAGAGAGAATTGCATGGACCAACTTGATTGGCCTACAAGATTCAAGCTATATTGTGAAACAAAAACCTTGGAAGTGGAATCGAACAACTACATACAAAACACTGGAGAGAGGAGGGCACATACACATAAATAAAAATAGAGGGAGAGTTGGTTCAAGGGAGATAAATGCAAGGACACATAGCATTGATTTTGAGCAAAGAACGAAACAAAGATTGAGTGAACATAATGATCGATGGTTCTACTCGGTCTCCACAAGGATCAACACAGGAGGACATCAATATTTTTGCATCGATAGTCACAATCCAAATAGTGGAGCATCGTCTCATTCTTAGAAAATTTTGATATGCATTTTGACGAGGCTAATGGCATTTTGAGCATTATCAAGGTTTGTAATTTCTTATGCAACGAGATCTTAATTTCATTCAAGCAAAAACTCCTTGTTTATAAGAGAAGCAAGGTCACACACTTCATCATCAACATCAAAACTCCTATGTCTCCCTCCATAAATGTTAGTGTATGGCCAGGCTTCTCCCGAAGGAAATTTCTGAAGCCAACAATTTCTCTGCACATTGTGAGTGTAGGCGCTAAGCTTATATTCCACCTGGATATCAATTCCCACTCTCACAGTGTATTTTCCCTCAGTCTTCAAGCTTATGTCAAAACTCCTTTTTGTATGCTTCAATGGATATCCAAGATATTTGACTTTATAAATTAACATGAGGTTTTTCAAGAACAACCTTACTCTTAATTCTAATAAATCAACAAATATTAGGCCACCAACAACCATGATGTTGTATAACAAATTTTCAACCTAGCTAGCTCAAAATGGAGAAAAAATCCTTTTTACATTGACGTCGACATGATTTTGAACTATCAAATGCATGGTCCTGTCCACAAGCCTTGGCATCCTTGATACATAAATTGTGCCCAGTCCTAATTTAGAATTTGATTTCAAGAGCTTACTAATGTGCTTGAAGTTTTCAGTCTCATTAATTCAATCCCATCTGTGGTTTGGGTTTTTAGTCTCGTCTATTTAGTCTCTTCCAAACAACTCAATTGTTCGTTTATGATGATATTAGGAAACCCAACATTTTTTGATATATTTCGTCGTACATATGACTTTAGTAGCGAGCTCATATGAATAATATGTATTACAGTGGATATTCAAACAAAAGAGGAAGAAAAACAATTAGGAAGAAGAGGTTTTTGGTATTAAACCCATATTCACCTACCCAACTCACATGGGTCTTATAAAATTCCTTGCAATGGCAGGTCGAGTGCTCATAACAGGGGCATGGATGACCCCATCGAGATTTTTGACCTTGTTTCCTGTTGAGAAATAGGTTCTCTGCCATTACACGATACCATAATAAAAATATTATGCTCGTATGGAGATGATTCATCTCTGAAATCTGGAGGTTCTACTTGTCCTAGAAACCTGCTAAGCAGTTTCCTAGATGGTAAAATATGCACATGGGATTCATAATTTTGAGTGCACTTAAAACCCATAAAATCCCACATGAAAGGTGTGAATGATCGATTCATGCACCCTTTTGGGAGGTTGGCTTTATTAGTTGGAAGGGATCACTATCTTAGCATGTTTGATCTTATAAAAGGGAGGTGTAATTTTAAATCAAATTTATAGAAATAGGCTACTTCTATAAGATTTAATTCCAAGGGAGGAGACATTTATGCTATAGTTATTGAAGATGGTGTACGAGGTTGGAGGGTGGAGGTATAAAACCTCTGGATTCCCTATTTCAACCTTTATTGAAGCCATCATATTACTGAAGGGTAGAGGTATCAAAACTATGGACACCCTATGCTTGGTTCATTGCATTTAGTAGTTGGTGGGTGGAAGTGGTTGGACCTCCAGAGCTTTCGTTTTAGCTAGTAATTTTGGTCTCGTCCTTTGGGAAACCTCCTTAATCTTTGGAATCTGGGTTAGGGGTGGTTGGCTGAAAGAGAGACCATAGCACAGCCAAATATAAGTTTGGGTAGAGAGTTGGAGTCCCAAACTCAATTTACCAATCCAAATTGAAATAAGTATCTCTCATGTTTGACTTGTATAATGCATTTCATGTCTATTCTATCTTAGATGAATTGATGTTAGTGATGTATGAGGCATAATGTGTGATATGGTTACTCCTATAGCTGAGATATGGTTGTGGGTATTGTTATTTTGGAATGCCTATATAATGTTGTGTGAAATGATGTGTGTAATGGAATCCTTGTGAGGAACTGGTCACAAAACTAACACTCAACCCTGTATATGAACCACCAACGAGACTTGTTGAATTCCAATCTGAAATGTTGGGATGGAAAGTGCACAATAATGGGTTGACTTCCATGCATGTAAATAAGTTCTGGCGTAGTTGAAAACAACGCTACATAAACTTGAGAAATAAAACCTTGAACCTTATGTGTGTATGCTCTCTTGATTCTAGACATCCCAACAAACAAGTGTGTCTACAACACTATTCAGGACAAGGATGATTGTATTAACGATCTCTTTATGGTAAAAGAACAAATATAACTCATACCTCCATTAAATAAATGTGCAATTGTGTAAAGTTTTAAATACTATGTTTACACTACAAAAAGGATGTCGATCATAGTAACAATTAGTTATAGTTATATGTGTGCCATAAGAAGGTGTTACAATCCTTAAGGAACTGGTTGAAATTACGATGTCCTTAACTATGTGAACCTTACAACATTTAGTATGCCTAGACTGCAGGGTGTATATACCTAGCTACCTTACTAACTGCACTGTAACATGTATGGAAAATATATACAAAATGCAAACTAATACGAGATTAAGCATAAAAATCCACCATGTGTGCAATTTTGGAAGCCTACCATGGCAAAATACCATCCACCAATGTAATCTTTATAACTAGTATACATACATACATACATATATATATATATATATATATATATATATATATATATATGTATGTATGTATGTATGTATGTATGTATGTATGTATGTATGTATGTATGTATGTATGTATGTATGTATGTATGTATGTATGTATGTATGTATATGTATATGTATATGTATATGTATATGTATATGTATATGTATATGTATATGTATATGTATGTATGTATATGTATATGTATATGTATATGTTGTAATAGCCCTGGTGAAAATTCCATATAAAATGTAATAAAGGCAAAAATAATAACCACGGTTGATGGGACACTTATTCCAAGTTGAATGTTGGGAAAACGTCCTAGTGGGTATTCATTTCGGTTATTGTGGCTAAAGGAAATGGAAAAGGCTTTGGAAAGGAATGAGACATTAATTAGCATTTTATTTATGAAAATAAAGGAAAATAGGAGAAAAGGAAGGTGAAAGGTAAAAGGTTGCATGTGAGGAGTAAAATGAAGGAAAATAATTGAAAATGAAGAAAATAGTGGCCTCATTGATAAAAATGCTCCTGAGGATCAGTTGGCAAGTTTTTTCTCACATATTTGGAGCTCTCTCAATATTCTCTCTATCTCTCTCACTCACTCTTGGACACTGAGATTTTTGCGTGGAGTAATTTGGCATTGGACCAAGAAAGGTAAGAAAGCAAGAAGGAGGAAACAAGAAACTACAATGGGATTATTGGCAGGTGTCTATTTGCATTGTATTTTCCTTGCTAGATTTGGCATGCATGGTATTGCATGTGGTTCTTTGATGTCTTGGCATGGGTTTTTCCAGGTGTGATAGTGTATTCAACCTAGCCTTGCCATTTATGGATAGCCATGGTGTTGTGTAGTTCTCATGTTTTGGTTTAGTTGGATTACTAGATGGATTCAAAGCTGAGTGAGGTGGATATTCGAATGATTATAGAACCATTTTGTTTGTTGCCTCAGTTTAGGGCCTAGTAATCCGAGATTGGATTGTGGTAAATCCTCAGAGGTGGTATTTTTCTCTCCATTTTAGGCCTAGGAATCCTCGGTTTGGGATTGCGGTAAATCCTGGAGATTATGTCTCGGTTTAGGGCCTAGTGACCCCTGATTCATACTGTGGGTTACAGTAAATCCTAAGAGACTAGGAGACAAGAAAATTCCTCACGGTTTAAGCAAAGAGAATTCGATGATATCCATGCTTGTGATAGCCTAATTAAAGTTGGTTATGAAATGTTTATTGTATTATCCTAGTGATTCGGGATGGATCATGGTAAAGCCCGATTTCTCTTGACGAGGGTGAGGTGGTTTAGCCTCGGGATGCCTTGGTTGGTTCTTTTGGTTGAGTCCCACATTCATGCTTGGAATATGGCACGGGGGTGATTGGCTAAAGAGAGATTTGGCTCATCCAATCTATGGTCAAGTGGAACGTGGAAATCCCAACTCCGGTTGGTTTTTACATTAAGTAATGAATAACTCATTCCTTTGGTATTTGGTATGCAAATGTATTGGTTATTATGTGGATTTTATTGTCGTTGTATCCATGGTATTTTTGTTTCTATTATGTTGGCTATAAGCATTTATTTTATTAGTGATGATGTATGGATTATCCATCATTTTACTTGTAAATGAACGCACAATGTATATTTGGTCAAGTAGATTATATTCCAACTTATGATGTAAGGGAGCAATTCTTCTTAGCAATTTTCAGATAAGTATGAGACCCCTATGTTTAAATTTGTTGTTTAGAACCAATGTCTGTGACATGTTTTATGAAATTCCTATCATGGCTAGGAGGGGCATGTATGAGTTCCTGATGATGTGATTGATTTCATACATTTTTTTTAATATTATTTATCATCTCCTACAGTTTCATGAAGTTATAAGCAGTGACCTGGGATCTAGGTCTAAAAAGGTGGCACAAATCACGTAGTTTTAGGCACAGAACTAACCAAACTGGGCCATGGATGCTACCTTGCCTTGGCATGCTCACGGATATAGGCTTTTGGTCGCTACCTTACCTTGGCATGCCCACAAATATAAGATTTTGGTTGCTACCTTGCCTTGGCATGCCCGCATCTAAGCCTAAAATTGGTCAAAAAGTTAGTCTCCCTCAGGGTACAGGGGTTTGGGAGGTTGGGTTACCTCCTGGGGATGTTTTTGATGTTGTGTAAGGTGTGTTTGTACTGTTACTGTCAGTTCCACTTCCTTAAGGTCATCTAGGAGTTGAATCTCATATTAGTAGCCTCTTGTTGTGTGTTTACCCCGATTGTCTAGTTACTTGGGTAGATGTGGGAAGGGGGTGTTACACAGTGGTATCAGAGCATGGTTCAACCCTTGGACTGGATGGGCGTGGGTTGTTCATGCTTTTCTATTGGTTGCATATGTGTTTCTCATACCTAGGGTGTATGTGCTTGTTGCATCCGTGTTGTGTATGCCATGGTGGTAGTGGTGTCGCCATGGAAGGGTTTATGGTGTTGTTTTAAACATGTTGTCATGAGTGTATGGATATTTATGTGTTGCTCATGCTTATGTATTGTATGTGCATGATTGCTTACATCTTGTTACATGTTGTGCATGCATTTATTGCTTATGCTAGGGTTACATATGCTTCTGTGGTATCCGTGTATGATTTCTTGTATGTTGTCATATGTTGAACATGCATTGGTCATTCATGATTGGTTATACATGTCAAGTGGGTGCATATGGTCAACTTTGCATTGGTTTGATTGAGGTTGTTGTGCATAAGGTCATTGTATGCAATTAGTGAAACATGATGATATTGGTATGTTATGATGCTAATGTGTTGGCTGAGATAGAGTAGGAGATGCAGATCATTAATGTGACGTTGCAACAATGGGATTTGGGGTAAGAGCATATCGCCATACAAGTTTGTATGATTGGCATGCAGGTATGTGATTCATGGTTTTTGTAAGCATTAGGGTTACTTATATGTTTATCTATCCATTTTTATTTTGGTTACATGTATGCTAGTTCATCATCATAGTCATATGCATTATGGTTATGAGGATTCCTTTCATTCTATTGTTGTTACGGTTGCATACGTGATAAATGTTAGTTGATTAGTGTAGTTATATGCACATGTGTTGGATAATCATGAATGCTAGTAACATGTGGTTGTATGCATTTCTATTTTTGGTTTATGTTAGATAACTTGATGATTATGTTATACGTTAACTTTTTGTTGTCATATGATAGGTAGCTTGATGATTAGGTAACATTTTGTTGATAAGCATGATATATAACTTGTTGTTGTTGTATGCTAGTAACTTGATGATTAGGGTCATGGAATTAAGAACTTGATGTTATATGTATCATATTGATTTGGATTATATTATGTAGATGGTTAGGGTTATTACGTTCATGTATGAGTCGATATATTTGTGATATTGTATTGTACTAATCTAGGTTTATTGTGCATATGTGATTGTTATGAATGAATGAAATTTTTTATGATTTTGTGATGTGAACATGTTAGCTAGTTACTTTTATGGATATCCTGATATTATTTATGTTGAATTGAGTGTTGTGAAGTTATATATTTCTAATATATATTGATTATGCAGACAAGATAGCCTCCCCTAAGATACATTGAGGTATGAGTTTTCTTATGTCATATACTTGGTGCTTGATTGTTTTTAGTGTTTGATTATGTCATCTAGTTGATCTATTTTAGCATGGTATGTTTGCAAGTTGTATGAATGTTTGATTAGTTGAATGATATGAGTATATGTGTCTATAAGATTGCATGAAGGAATGATCTTGTTTCAAGATGGTTGTGCTAACACATATGTGTTGAGATAGTTGGTATATACTTGAGTGTAAGTAGGTGATAGTTGTAGCATTATGTATCATGACCGATGAATGGGAGTTGATTATTGATTATGACATGGTTGTTAGTCTTGGTAAAATTTGATTTAAAATGATATATATGTTACCTTGATGCTGATACATATGACTGACACGTGTGCGTGCTTGGCACAACAAGGTAAGGTAACTAGGTTTTTATTATGTTTATTTATGCACTGAAAGTTATGTGTTTATGGCAGTATTATGCAAAGGATTTCATGGCAAAAGAGGCTGCCATGAAATCTTGAAGAAAGCCCAGGTTGAGATTTCCTTTGGAAGTGTTGGGAAGCCATGGGAGATTGATTCATGGTGTTTTTTTCTAGTCTTTTGCTCTCGTTCGTTTATGATTTGTTTGCGCTTGATTTGCAGCTTTGTTTATGTCTAGTGAAAGGCCTTGCCACTTTTTTCATTGTGTCGTATTTCTATGGGTTTTCAAGGTTTTCCTCTTGTTTGTTTCTTGTATTTCCTTTTGTGTTTTGGAGAGTCTTGGGAATTGGTTTGGGAAAGAGGAAAGTTAATGGAGCTTGGGGAGAGCTGTGTGGTACTCAATAGGTAATGTAAGGCCCAAATGAAGCTCGGTGCATGAGTAACCGTAGCGGAAGGTAAGAATATGACAACCAGTTGGATTGGTTGGGTCCATTGAGGTAAATGGACGGTGGCAGAATAGTCACGAGAAAGGTAACACAAAAGGTAAATAAAATGGATCTGAGGTGTTAGATGCCTTGGCTACGTTGTGAACTGTTTTTCTCAACGTTGTGCATGTTGTGGATGAATGAAGGAAGTTCTCTTAACCTAGAACCTATGATATCTAGTAGTTATGTTGTGATCATGACTATGATAATGTATATATATGTATATATGCATGTATGTATGTCGTTATCTGACGATATTATGATTGCTTTATGTTGATGTTTATATATGTATATATGTATGTATGTATGTATATCATTGTCTGACAGGATAATGATTGTTTTATGATAATGATTATATATATATATATGTATCTATATATGTATCTATGTCAATGTATGAAAAGGTTTTCAAGGATCATTCTTGTGGAATAATGATTTCTTATGCAGGTGAAGGGCATGAAGAAGTTCTGGATATGAGGAATCAAGTGGCAGAGTAGCTTTGATAGATCTATGAGGTCAATATCATGTGGACATGAATTGATATTATATGATTATAGTATGTATATGTTTATGTTATGGACAGGTAATATTGAGGGGTACATCAACGAAGTAAAAGTAGTGTGATATGCGGCATGCTAAGATAAGCATGGAGAACAAGGTTTTCTTTGTGGGGTCAGTGTGTGGTCTATGGATGTGCAGTAATAATTTGTGTATATTTTGTGCATGTTGTATATTTAGTGATTGTACCTATGGTGATGTGTAATGTTTCATATGAATTATTGTGTACATATGATGTTGTATGCCTGTTGTATACATGGTGTTGTGCGTACATTTCATATGCAGTGCTAGGTATAGATGGTGCTATGTACATGTGAGATATGCAGTGTTGTGTACATATCGTATTGTGTGCATGTTGGATGTGTAGTTTTGTGTGCATATGGTGTTGTGTGCATGTTGGATATGCAGTGTTGTGTAGGTATGGTGCTATGTGCATGTTGAATATGCAGTGCTATGTACATTTGGTGTTGTGTGCGTGTTTAGCAAGTAAATCCTATCTACAAAGAAACATTCTAGAGTGTTGATTCCTAATTACTGAATGAAAATAGGACACGGTAGATCGACCTACCTGGAATCCAACACTATCACCGTGGCTGCAGTGGTGGTGGCCTCTCGCTCCTGCCTTGGTAAGTCACAATCCTTCTGCAGTCATGCTCAGATACCTGTACATAGAACAGCAAACAAGAACAGCATATGACATAATAACTTCATTCATAACTATTATCCAGTCAAAGAGGGCTAAGGATATTGCATTAAACATCTAACATAATACAAAATGGGAACCAAACAATAGTCACGTATATGTATTGATAGAAGGAAGAGTTAAAACCAATGCTTTGATGTCGCAGTCTCCTCCAGGGGGGTTCAGCTGAAGCGCGTCTCAAATGCTCGTCAGGGGATTCAAACGGGATGAAGGCATGGACTCAAGATCTCTTAATGAAGTTCCTTATTATTCTATCTCTTCAATAGTTTAGCTATAGTATACTCAAATCTCCATGTTCAACTAGCTTATGAAAAGAGAGATAGCTTCTTTTTATAGAGGAGAAGGAGGAGGTTAGGATCCCTACAAAGGTGGGAGGGAGGCCTATCCTTTAGGAGGTTCCCATAAGAGGTGGAAGCCATAAACTAAAGCAGGGAGTCCATGGTTATTCATTCCAACCACTCCCAATGACTCATCCTCGAAGTTGTTGGAGTGGAATCTCTGCCTCTATTTTAAAAAAACATTCCATAAACAGCTCGGCACGGGTGGCTAACTAAGACAGAGCGCCAACTAGCGCGGGGCCCAGTGTTAATCTTCCTCTTCGGCGCGAGGGCATAACTGACTACTCGCACCAAGGAAAAAACAAGGGTTTTTGAATCTCTGCTCAGGGAATTGTCAACAGAAGGAATATTACTCTCATGTAAAGGGATACAATGACGATATTTGCAAGGCATGACACTACTTATTGATCACAGAAATGACCCTCTAATGGGCGAGATGGGGATTGCATGGACAGTGAAAAAATGTTGTGTAACAGTGTGTGATGTACATTTTGTGTTGTGTGCATGATTGTACATATGGTGTTGTATGCATGGTGTGTTGTGTACATGTTTTACATGTGGTTTTGTGTGCAGGCGGTGTCGTGTACATGTCATGCATGTGATGTTATGTAAATGTGGTATCGTGTACATGTCGTGCATCTGGTGTTGTGTACATGTGGTATTGTGTACACATTATACAGGTAGTTCAATGTACATTTGTTTTTGTGTACACGTCATGTTGTGCACGTAGTGTTGTGTATAGGTGGTATTGTTTACATGTTGTGCATATGGTACTGGCATACATGTGGTATTGTGTGCATGTCGTACATGTTGTGCTAAGGGCATGCGATACTATGTATGTTCATGGTGTATTCGTGGTATCGTGACATGTGTATTTGTTGTGTTGTACTCAATATATTTATATATAGATGTATTATGTTGTGTTGTACATTGGGTATAGGAATATTGTGTTGTGCTGTACACCAGGTGTAGGTGTATGTGTTATGATGTGGTTCAAATGTGGGTGTATGGATTGTGTGGCGTTGTACGCCTTGTGTTGATGTACGTGTTGTGATGTACATTGTGTGTATGTGTACGTGATTGAAGAGAAGAAAAGGAATTGTGTGCTTGCCGAGTGTGGCAACTGATCTAGTGTGAGTACATAAAGAAAAAAGGCAGGAGTAAGGATCGATGAGAGATAAGTATCAGTATTTTATTTCAATTACATTATGCATGTAATCTACGATTCTGACTTTTGATGGTTACAGATGATTTATAATTATGGTTTATGATGATTTCATGCGATTCATGATTTTGACCTACGATGGTTGTGTTTTGAGCTAACCAAATGTGATGTGTTTATACTTGATGATTTGATCAAAAAACTAGTTTGACTTATTGTGACAGGAAGTGAACAGGATTGCAAGTGTACCTTATTGATGAGCCACCAATGAGGTATGATTTGAATTTATTTGAATTTATTTTGAATCTAATGTAAATTATGTGCTTGGTACATGAATGCATGAACATGCCTGGTTGGGTGGTTCAAACTGATTACAAGCCTTAGTAGCAACAACAAGAGGAAATGGAACATGCAACAATATGTTGGTAAAGCACTTCAGGAGCAGGGCCATTGTGGGACATTGGTGCCCAATAGTTTCCATTGATTTCCATGAGCATGCTATGACCGACATGATGGTTTTGAGGTAGGTATATGTCTTGGTTTTTGTATCTTTCAATGCAATGAATACTTACTAAGGGATGGATCGCCCGGGATAGGGGATGTAGAGGAACTTGGAAGGTGAGTGAATGCACAGAAGTGGATGACCGGATTTCCCAAGGAACTGTGTATCAAAGAAGGGAAGGTCAAGGATATATTTTTTTTGGTCATTAGCATTACCAGATGGAATCAAATTCACATTGGGAGTGTGCCCTGGAACAATGAGTTGGTAACCGTTCACTGAGGGTACAATAGCACATGATTGTAGTGTTGGGAATTGGATGCAGCTTTGGAAGGAAGTGAATCCCAGTACTACTTTGAGGGTGGAGGTGTGAGCCTCTGGATTCCCTTGTTGCTGCTACAGACATCGTATCATTTTATTTGATGGCTGAGAAAATGAGCATGTGTATGTTATTGTAAATACTGTAATGAGATGTGTTATAAAGCTCCAGTACACAGTATGATTGTCATGATAGTTTTGATTTTGAGCAGGTTATTCATTGTAAATACTACAACGATTTGTGTTATAAAGCTCCATAGGCAGTATATTTTATTTTCAGCAGTTTTGTTGGTTTGTAGGTGTCATTTAACACCAAGGATGGCGTTCCCCCAAGGGGAAGGGTTTTGTAACAACCCTGATGAAAATTCCTTGTAAAATGAAATAAAGGAAAAAATAATAACCACGGTTTATGGGACACTTATTCCAAGCTGAATGTTGGGCAAAACATCCTACCGGGTGTTCATTTCAATTATTATGGCTAAAGGAAATTGGCAAAGGATTTGGAAAGGCATGAGGCATTAATTAGTATTTTATTTATGAAAATAAAGGAAAATAGGAAGAACGGAAGATGAAAGGTCACAGGTTGCATGTGAGGAGGAAAATGAAGGAAAATAATGGAAAATGAAGAAAATAGAGGCCTCATTGATAAAAAGGCTTCTGAGGATCAGTCGTGTTAGTGGAAGTATTTGCATCCTGCCTTCAGTGATCAAAAATCCTATTTTCATATCATATTAGGGTCTCATTCAGAAATTTTATCATTCCACTAGGTCACCATTCCAAAATTTACTCACTGATGGTAGCCCTAAAATAAAATAAAAATTCACTTTTTCCTAAATTACCATTACTTGCTGGCTCATTTTCATAATTTGTTGAATGTACATCAGTCATGACGTCTAAATCAACGTGTCATCATATCATTCATGTCATCATGAAATTAGGTCAGTCAATGTTTCATTAGGTCATTAGGGTTTCCAAGGTCCAAATAAAACACCATTTCCATTGCATAATGTCAGCAAGTAAGGGAGTAATCAAATAAAACCTCTTCACCATATGAAGATGATTTGTAAAGAGAAATTCTTGTTTCAACATGTAATTTTGGTTTTAAGATGTAATTTTTAATTTTCATTATGTAATTTTATGTCATTTAAAATGTAATAAGCTCATTTATGCTGGAATGTAAATTTGCTGCAAAGGTTTGGCAGGAGGCTCTGGCTCTGTAGGGAAACAAATTCACACTCTCTACTTCCATATCTGATCTGTTTGTTAATTGGCTCCACAAATATCCAGGTGGACTCCCTAAGAACGATAGTTTCAAAGCCTCCTAGCTTTCCCTGCCAAAGATAATCTGTTGGCAAATTTGGCTTGAAAGGAATAAAATAATTTTTAGAGACAAAGAGCAGAATGCAAAAATAATCATAGTCAAGATCAAAATCCAATTGAAAGAAATATTGGGAGGTCAACTTGAAGCAACCAATTTAAGCCAGTAGGATTTGGAATGGGGTGACATGATGGGCCTTAAATTCTCTGTGGAAACAAGGCAAAATAAGATAAGTAAATATTGGCAAATCAGAATCAATGAGAAAGACTTTTCAGAATGGATTACTGAGCAAGCCAGCCACTCCTTATTCTTTGACGAGGCTTCCAAAGGCAACCCCGGAAAATTTGGTGCAGGTCGTGTCATTAAGAATCTAAAGGGCAGAATTGAGCACAACTATCCCTGGGGCTTGGGACATACCACTAGCATTCAAGCAGAAGCGCTTGCTCTTCTCCAAGGCCTCAAGCAAGTCAAAAAATTTGGCGTCAAATAGGTAACCGTTATAGGCGACTCTCAATCCATCGTAAAAACTATTGTGGATAATTTTGTCCATAAATATCTCAGATTTGCAAGATTGTTGAAGAGAATCAAATCAATGTCAAAAACACTTCAAAGTGTGAACTTCTTCCATGTATTGTGGGAGAATAATAAGGACGCAGATATAGAAGCCAACAAATTTGTTCTTCTTTCCGCCGACACTCTTTCAAGTGACAGGGAAGATGAATGGGCTCTGATTCCTTAATCTCCAGTCTCATGTTTCACTGCATATTATTGCAGCAGTTTGTTTGTATCCACAAGTTAGGGAAAATTTTGGAGATTGAAGTGATAGCCAGTTGTAATAAATACCGGCATATAAGTACCCGGGCCATAGATACCATGATAGGTGAGCAAAATTGGGATTTGCCCCCAAATTTTGTAATCTATTTCAAGGCATTCATGTCAAAGCTCTAGTAGAAATCCATAACTGTTCTTGTAAAAAAAAAAAAAATTAATAAGCTCATGATTCCCAAGCTCCCAACTCAAGGTTCCACATGGAAAAGCATCAAAAGTTAAAATCCTAGTGTTCTCCAAGCTCATCAGATGATGAGATGTCAAAGCAAAAATTCAAATGCAAAGGTATAGTTTCAAAGTGAAAAGTGAATGAAAAGAAGATAAAGTGGGTCTGAAGGCCCAATTCATTCAAATTATCAATTGTAAAGACTGCCACAAGACAAGAAAGGAGCTCATTTGCTCTTGCATCCATCGAGCACATACTCCCTTGGTTCATAAATTCGAATTGCAGGGTCAAAGGCAAAAATTTTGGGGTGTTGCGCTTTCTGGAGGGTGGCGCTGCGCTTTCTCAATAAGCGTTGCGCTTTTAGCAGGCATCGCTGCACTTTTTAGTGAAGGGCGTTGCGTTTTTTGGCAAGGCATTGTGCTTTTTCCCAGCTTGCCCAAAAAGCACCAAGACTCAAGAAAAATATTCCAAACTTTCAGCTATTGCTTCTAACACCCTCTAGAAAGTAAGTACATCATGTTTATTGCCTCCTTTCACTCCTAAGCATTGATTTCATAGTGTTCTTGTTCCCAAGTAAAATTAGTATTTGGTCTAGTGAAGAAACCCTAATTCTATTCCTCATTCCCAATTTGACGCCCTTTAACCCTGAAATACCTTCCTACGTCATTATTAAATCTATCCCTAACCCTACCCCTATACTCCCATTTCCTAGTCCCTAAATCCCTTTCCCCTAAAACCCTAAGTCTTAGGCTTCTAAATTTCCTAGGAAGCCACTTCCTCAAACCTATAATTTAATTGTCATTTACAACTCCCTTGACATTTCAACCTCTTATCACCTCCCAAAGCTCCATAACCCCTTCCCCCATCTCCCTAACTTTTCCTATACTTATCCCTATTCCCTAGAATTATCTTCATTCCCCATTCCCATCCACCTCATCCCTAGGGTTTCTTGGCCACCAAACACTATGGAGGAAGATAGAGACTATATGGAAGAGGATAATAGACAAGAAGAGGAGGATATAGAAAAGAGAAGGCCTCACAAAGGAGGAAGAATCCTAAGGTTGGATCCCACCAACACAAATGAACCGATGGCCTCTCCTATGACTGTCACTTGTTTTGAGTATGTAGGTTACCTTGATTTTTGCAACATGATTCATAGGGTCCAAAATCATCCTATGTTTAGTGGAGTCTTCATCTTAAACCTTAGAGACAATTAGGTGACCCTTGCAGGTGTGACCTCCACTGTATATATACATATCATTGTTGCTGCCACATGGATTCCAAACATGGGTGAGAGGTGGTTTAAATCCAAATATTTTGAGGATCAGTATTATGAACCATTCATCAAACCAAGGTACAGAAATGAGAGGAAGAGGGTCTTCCCTTTCAGCTACCTTCTTGATAGGTATGTCCCCATGATGAAAATCATCATGAAGTACTTCTCTTGTGAAGGAAGGTTCTCTAGGCTATACACATACCATAATAGACTGCTTATGCACTTCACATGAGTAAGGTTTCTCAATATCCCATACTATCTATTCAGGAGCATAGACAAAATGGCATTCATTGTACAAAGGAGAGATTATGACCAGAAGATGAACAACCTCTTCCACCACTCATTGATAAAAATCGTTGTACTACATCACCTTGACCAGTTGAACATCTCATGGGACAGCTTCATTTCCAATGACATCTTCACTGCTCCACAAGCTCCACATGCTGAAGATGTGCCTTCTTCATCTAATCCTGCTACATCTATGCCTCCACCTCATTCCACTTCACGTATTTCATCACCATCACCACCATCATCAACATTTCATGGTCAGATTGGGTCACCAAACAGAGTATGGTCAACAAGCCTAAAGGGGGTGAAATGAGAACATTGGGTAGAACATACCAGAGCGGGAATAGGTAGGTGTTTTCCCCACAGATTATGGGAGGGACCTTGCCTTCTTCATTAGAAAAACAGGTACATAAGGGGAAACAAAAGATGGCAGAGGAAGATGTTCATGAAGAAATCAGCCATGAGGAGGAAAACCTCCATCAGACAGAGACAGATTTTGACCTTGTTGACTTAGATCAACAAGATTATTGTGACACTTCCTTGAATATAAAAAAGAAGGATGCCCAAATTAAAGAACTACAATATAACCTTGATAGATCTAAGTTTGTGATTTCATACTATGAGCAGGAAAACCAACAACTTCAAACCAAGCAGGAAATAATGGAGATGCAACTTCTCAAGGCAAAGAGAGAAGAAAAAAGGCAAAGGCTTTGCTTGATGAGGCTTATGAGAGGTATGGTGAAAAAAATGGAGAATAAGTACAAGTTTCAAGAATGAGACCTGGGACTAGAAGTCTGAAAAGAGCTCTAGAGCCAAAGAGGCAAAAGGAGGCTGAACTTGCCAATAACTCACTTTAAATGAGCAGTTTTCCATCATGGTCAATGAGAACCGGGAACATTGGCTTGATAGGTTCAAAAATCATCTTGAGAAGCTCCTGGAGAAGGCAAAGAAGGACAATGATTTACAAAGGAAGATTTCCAAGCACTACTGCAAGAGAAATCAAATTGCAAGGCTAAAGCTTCAAAAGGCCAAATCAAGACTTGAAACCATAACCAAGAAAAATTAAGGGGAAAAGCTTAATATCCTTGTTGAGGTATCACTCATTTCCTAACATACCTCATCATCCTCCTACAGAAGAAATTTTGAAGAAATTTGAGCAATTTTGGGAAATTTTGAAATTTTTTGCATATTTGGCAATTTTGCACAATTGCACTGGCACTTTTTCTAGGGACCTCCAATGGCCAAACTGAAAGCACCATTGGATTTACAGGGCCAAATAAAATCAGTAAAACAACTTTAAAAAACTTTTTTGGGTGAATAAATTAGTCAAAAAGTCAAAAAAACCCAAAAAACACATTTCTACCCTGTTTTGGAGGCTAGCGTTGCGCTTTTTGACCAGTCTTGGGAGAATCAACTTTTGGAGGGTCAAATCTTAACCATTTTGGAAAATGAGCATAGATTTGGAAACTAGACAAGACATTATTTTGAATGAGCTATCCTAATTTCAATTTGGACACCTGGAACCCCCATGAAAAGTGGAGCTGAAGTTGGTGCTGCGCTTTTTACACTGGCGCTACGCTTTTTACAAATTTTTTGAGTTTGCTGACATTTCCAATTTTTCTCAGTTTTTTTCATTTTCACCTTGGAAAATGGTGTTTTTACCAATTTAATTCATGCATGTAAATGTAATTATGATGTTTTTGAGTTACCTAGGGTAAATACAATAGGTAAAAACTCTTGATGAGGTGTAATGAATCAGTTTCCAAAAAGTGAGGGATGAGTCAGTTTGACCTCCCTACACTCAAGGTATCAGTTTAGTTTTACAACTCGTTAGCTCATGGATTCGACCCCTGAGGCTGGGAGAATTTTTTTTTAGGTATATATCTTGTACTTTTTGACTAATTTCACAGGTTTTATGTTGTTTCATTGATCAGAGACTCTAATGTACTCAGTATTTGGCAGGAAATTAATGAAAGAGTTGCAACTATTTCTTGGGATACCTGTGGTATGGAAATTTAGCGTAATTTCTTCTTATGTTACATATGTATGAATGTTTTGTCTTCATGATCCATTTCATCTCTCTTATATGTTGATTTTCAAGTTGATAAGTAGAATACATCTCTCATGCTCTATTTTGGGAAAATATTCATATTTTGTCTCATTTTCTTTAGTTTAGAAAGAATACATGCATTGTCTTTATCTTTCTAGCATCTCATCAGTCTGATCCATCTCACCCTGAAGCCCTAAAGTGTTATTCTTCCTACTTACCTTACCCCATTGAATGGACTGCAATCCTAATCTTATTTTCCCTATCCTAGCCTCTTTGACCTAATCCTCATCCAGCAAAATCAATTCAAACAAACAAACCCTTGTACTCATACATAGCCTAAAACCCTAATTCATCCAGCCCTCTTGGTTGTGACTTTATGGAGAGAGCCCTCTTCAGTTTGGTAGGGAAAGCTACCAAGCTAAAATATTGGTATGTGGTTACCTCTGTTTGGACTCTTTCTAAGCCTTAGAGATCTGGTGGAGTGATAACAAGTCAGAAAGCTTTTGCTCACATATTTGGAGCTCTCTCATTATTCTCTCTCTCTCACTCACTCTCTCTCTCTCTATCTCTCTCTCTCTCTCTTGGAAGCTTAGAGTTTTGCTTCGAGAAATTTTTCAATGGACCAAGAAAGGCAAGAAAGAAAGAAGAAGGAGGAAGCAATCAAGGAGGAAAAGGAATCAAGCATCTACAACAAGATTCTTGGTAGGTATCAATTTGCATGTGTATTTTCCTTGATATATTTGGCATGCATGGTATTTCATGTGGTTCTTTGTTGTCTTGGAATGTTTTTTGTCAAGTGTGACAGTGTATTCACCCTAGCCTTGCCATTTCCGGATAGCCATGGTGTTGTGGAGTTCTCATGTTTTTGTTTAGATGGATTACCAGATGGATTCGAAGCTGAGTGAGGTGGATATCTGAATGATTATAGAACTAGCTCATTTTTTGCCTCATTTTAGGGCCCAGTAACCAGGGTTTGGATTGTAGTAAAACCTGAGAGGTGGTGGTTTTCTCTTCATTTTTGGCCTAGGAATCCCAGGTTTGGGATTGTAGTAAAGCCTGGAGAGTATGTCTCAGTTTAGGACCCAGTGACCCCTAATTTGGACTGTGGGTTGCAGTAAATCCTGAGATACTTGGAGACATGAAAATTCCTCATGGTTTAGGCAGAGAGAATCCAGTGATATACATGCTTGTGTTGGCCTAGTGATCGGGTGTAGATCACGGTAAAGTCAGTTATGACATGTTTATTGTGTTGGCCTAGTGATCTGGGATGGACAATAGTAAATCATGATTTCTCTTAACGAGGGTGAGGTGGTTTAGCCTCAGGATGCCCTGCTTGGTTCTTTCGGTTGAGTTCCACATTTGTGCTTGGAATATGGCACGAGGGTGATTAGCTGAAGAGAGATTTGGCTCAGCCAATATATGGTCGGGTAGAACGCGAAAGCCCCATCTCCAGTTGGTTTTTACATTAAGTAACGAAGAGCTCATTCCTTTGGTATTTAGTATGCAAATGTATTGGTTATTATGTGGATTCTATTGTTGTTGTATCCATGGTATTTCTATTGTTATTATGTTGGTTATAAGCATGTATTTTATCAGTGATGATGTATGGCTCTATCCATGTTTTTAATTTTAAATGAATGCATAATGTATCTTTGGTCAAATAGATTGTATTGCAGCTTATGATGTAAGGGAGCAATGCTTCTTAGCGATTCTCATATGAGTATGATACCCCTATGTTTAAATATGTTGTTTACACCTGTAGATGTAATGTTTGTGACATGTTTGACGAAATGCATGTCATGGATAGGAGGGTTCTGGATGAGTTCCTGATGATGTGATTGCTTTCGTACCTTTGTTTTAATGTTATTTATAATATCCTATAGTTTCATGAATTTCTGGGTAGTGACCTGGGCTCTGGCGCTAAAAAGGTGGCACAAATCCCATAGTTTCAGGCACAAAACTAACCAAAGTAGGCCATGGTCGCTACCTTGCCTTGGTATTCCTGCGGATATATGCTTTTGTTTGCTACCTTGCCTTGGAATTCCCACAGCTAAGCCTCAAATTGGTCAAAAAGTCAATCTCCCTTTGGGTACAGCGGGTTGGGAGGTTGGGTTACTTCCTGGATGTTGTTGATGTTGTGTAAGGTGTGTTTGTATTGTTTCCATCGGTTCCACTTCCTTAAGGTCACCTAGGAGGTTGAATATCATATTAGTAGCCTCTCCTTGCATGTTTATCCCGATTGGTAAGTTACTTGGGTAGATGTGGGAAGGGGGTGTTACATATGTATATGTATATGTATGTATGTACATGATAGTGGGCTAAATAGGTATGTTGCATATGTGTTTACCAAATTTAAAAGGAATTAATAATCCCTGCAAGAAGCTAGACCACACACATTTCATGTTGAATTAACCTGTAATATTTCAAGTCGAATGTATTGGATTTGGAATTTGAGAGTAAGCATGTATGGGGCACATGCATAGAGATATGGAATACCAACCTTGTTTTAAAGTACCGAATGTTGTAGGGGAAAATTTTGCCTTCAAATTTTAATTCAATTCGAGAGAATCCTACAAACCTATGAACCTTAATAAGCTTGACATATGAGTTTATGAATTTGAAGCCAACCAACCTCGAACTGTATATTTTATTGGATATAGATCTCCGCACATAGAGGATTTAACTACAAGCAATCTTCTTCGTGAATAGAGTTCATAACGAATGTCGAGGCCTCTTTCGTCATCCATTGTGAAAATGGTGGCGTGCACACATGCATGAGGTTATCCCTTATATATTTTTTCTCATTCACGTGACAAAAATGTGACCTAGAGTGAGGAGGCTAGGGGCCATACGCCAAGCCCAACTGAAAAGCCTAAACGGCTTATTCATAGCAATATGATTGTTCAGATAATAAAGGGGTCGTGAGGCCTAAGTTAAAAACATTATCACAATGCCTAAACATGATCATATATATACATGTAATTACAAGTGGGTGAGGAACTGCGGTGGCCACATGTATATGTAGATAATAAATACAAGGGTAAGTGTGGTCCCATAAATGGGTCTACACTACGTATGTATGTAGAGTGTGTTATGTAGATGAATGTTATTCATGCATAGTGAAGGGGACATAATCACCACATCCTGGAAATTCCCCAATAAGGATTGATGGAAGTTGTCACATGTCACTTAGCCTACCATAGGGATGAGGTGGAAATAGGACAGAGTGTCATGTTGGCACCGTGTGGTGTCCATGTGGGTGCAACATGGTATGCAAAATGTCGTTTCAATATGCAATGAGGAACTTTAAACCGATAATTTTTTTATTTATGGAGCCTAATTGGAGCAAAATTTTATTTCGCTAGAAAGGTCTCAACTACATGGAGATCATGAGTTTGTTTTATTTTTAGTTAAAAAAAAAACTTTTAGACCCCATTCTCATAATTGTGCATTAGGAGTTGGGTTAGCATAGTAACCACCTCTAGTTATCAAATTGGATAAGGGGCGTGTTACATTTTCAATAATAAATTCCACCCCTTGAAGCTTGAAAATGTAATAAAGTTAGAATGGAAACAAGAGAGAGATTAACACATAGAGTTTTGGTTCTACTAGCTTCGGTGGAAAATAAGGAGATTGAATTCATTATTAAAGTTATGCAAGCGGACAAAAGCCCAGGGCTGGATGGTTGGACGATGGAATTCTTCCAACACTTTTCTGAACTTATGGGGCTTACCATCACTAATGTTGTGGAGGAATCCAGAGTGAGTGGTGTCATCCATGACCCCATAAAATCCATGTTTCTGGTTCTTATTCCTAAATGTGATTCTCCATCATCTTTCGATGACTTCCATCCTATTTCCCTATGCAATTGTATCTACAAAATTATCTCCAAGACCATTGCCAATCGCCTAAAGCCTATTCTTTCATCTTCCATCTCTCGAGAACAATTTCGCTTCCTGGATGGAAGACAAATTCATGAAGCCATTGGGGTGGCACAGGAGACCCTCCATAGTATCATACTATCCCGCAAGAAGTGTATGGTTATAAATATTGATCTGTCCAAAGCCTATGACAGGATTAATTGGCTCTATATGAGGATCTTATTAACCCATTTGGGGTTCCATATTGATTTTATTAATTTGATAATGAGTTGTATCACTAATATTTATTTTGATGTTATTATTAATCGAGCAGATTCTCATTTTTTTACAAATCAAAGAGGCTTGAGACAGGGATTCTTATCTGCATCTACCCTCTATGTTAAATGGGGAGAGGTCTTAATTAGCACTTATTCACCGGGCGACGTGGACAGATCATGAGAGCATTAGTAGCCAGCTCTAATATCCTACTTTTAGTGGGATATTATGTCAATAAAGGGTAATAAAGGGGAGATCAAGACTCTAAAATCCTTACTGGACTTATTTATGAAGGCCACTGGACTTGTAATCAACAATCAGAATTCCTCCCTCATCTATGAAGGTATTCCAGTGGCCGGCCTGATTTGGGCTCTTGATCTCCTTCCATTTAATCAGGCTCCATTGGAATCTTGCATCAAATACTTGGGTTTTCTTTTGAAACCTGATGGATATTGTAAATAGGATTAGTTTTGGCTTGTTTCTAATATTGAGAGAAAAATAAACTCCTGGAGTCACAAGTGGCTCTCTAGAGAAGGGAGATTGGTTCTGATCAAATCGGTCCTACTTGCTATTCTCATTTACTGGATCAGTCTGGCATGGGTTCCTATTGGCGTCCTCAACAAAATTAGAAGCATATGTAGTAACTTCCTTTGGTCGGGGAAGGAGGACAAAAAATTACTTCCATGGGTGGCATGGAGTTCAATATCAAAACCCAAAGAGTGGGGGGGTGGGGCATAAAAAATATTAACAAACTTGCTTCCGCCTTGGCAACAAAGTCTATATGGAGAATAATCACAGAAAATAACTTGTGGACCACGATAGTAAAAAGGAAATATATTGATCCGATGCCATTGGATGACTAGATAAGGATCCCAATTATAGGCACTAAGAGGGTTTCTAATATCTAGAAATCCTCTATAATATTCTTTAATTTGATTGGTCATGGACTGGCTTAGAATATTGTAAATGGGAATCGGTGAAAAATCGGTCTGGACCCATGGGTGGGATGCAAAGAACACTACACGTTATCTGAGAGGATCAAGGAAATTCTATATCAAAGAGGTCTCTTCACCCTTGATTAGATTGCATCCCCTGGTAGAACTAACTTATGGACATAGGGATGGAAAATGGCAAAGGAGATTGATCTGGGATCAGAATGGGCTGGGGAATGGAAGTTATACATTCACGAACTGGAACAGAGCCGGGTGCGCTTAAACGAATCTACTGATAGCCTAGTCTGGGTACATTCGAAATATGGAATATATTCGCCCAAGGCTGGTTGTGACTACCTCGTTGCTTCGACATAGGTGGGGGAAAAGGAATGGTGGTACAAGAACCTATGGGGCATTGATTTCCTAGAAAAATCTTGTCTTTTATTCTAGAATATTCTTAGGTGCAAGGTGCCGACTTGGGACACTCTACAAAAAATATTTCTTATTGGCCCTGGGTGGTGTTATCTCTGTAAAAAATAAGGGGAAACAATTGACCACTTATTTATCAGCTTCCCTTTCACTAAATAGGTGTGGTTTTACACACTTTCACGTCACTATACCAACTTATGATGAATATATGGAAATATATGATGAATTATGAAGAAAAGGATTTGAGGGCACTAGGTCCTTCCTTTGCCTTAGTCCAGTCAATGTTACTGTTGGGCCCTAGATATGTTATTGTATTGGTTATCCAAACCTTTCATTTACAATCCATATTCATACCTTTACAACATATTTCGTAACTATTATATTACCAATTTTCACTAAATGCATTAATTTTACCCTGTGGTTAATTATTAATGATTTCTTGTATTTTAATGATTAAATTGGTTTTTAACGTGGTTTTCCAAAGATGGTTTACTGATATGTTTATGTTCCCAAATAATAAGTTATATTACTAGAACTTAACAATTCAGTTCTTATATAGATTTCGATACTAAGTAAAGGTTAGCACATTCGCACTTCTCGACATGACATGGGTTGCAACTACATGTTTATGGATGGATTTATGTTTTCATGATAAAACCTAGCTCACATGTGAAGTTCAATATGTTATTCAAAGTTACAATCAAACCTAAATTCCACCGACAGAAATTCGGTGCTTAGTTCGATACTAGTTTGGCATTTTCTAGAAATTCGGTACTTAGTTCGGTACCAGTTTGGAATTTTCTAGAAATTCAGTACTTAGTTTGGTACTAGTTCAACAGTTCAAGAACAATTATGGGAAATTACTTCTAAATATGGAGGAAAGTCAAACTGATTCCAAGTGGCATCATTTCCATCTCCAACAATAATCTAATACACTCCCAAATCATAACAAAACCATTTTTAAAAATTATTTGTTATTTTAATTATAGTACGGGGTGTGAGATTTCCATGGAAGTTGGTATGATATATTTTACCATCACTTCCTTTACACTATATTATAAAAATATATGCGCAAGATATGTGTAAGGCGGGGACGCATAGAGGAGTTATGGGATTACTTTTTTTTAGTTTTCTTTTGTAATCAATTTGAACTTTCATCGGTAAACAGACCATTTTTTAAATATTATTTGTTATTTTAATTATAGTATGGGAGTGAGATTTCCATGGAAGTTGATGTGATCTATTTTACCATCACTTCCTTTACACTATATTATAAACATATATGCGGAGTATATGTGTAAGGAGGGGACGCACAGAGGAATTATGGGATTACTTTTTTTGAGTTTGCTTTTGTAATCAATTTGAACTTTCATCTGTAAACAAAGGCTAGAGTTTTCTTTTTTAATGAAGATTCAAATGTTGAGATTTTGAGCATATTTACGATTTGAATTAATCTCTCCCGGTGCGTTGTATAGTTTGGGAAAGGCCCCTCGATTCGGGTAGTGTCCTATCATTTTGTTCATTTTTTGTATGGTGTGCTATTTAATTCTTCAGTTTGATAGTTTCATTTTAGGAGACTATTGTTCAGATTTGAACACCTGCACTTTCACGCATCTATTCACTACTCTACTATACTTTTTATGAATTTTCCAATGCTTCCATCGACACCCAGTCCATTCAAATCACTTCCTGCACACTGACATATCCTGAATCTAAAATTGCATATTACATATACCCACGATGTGCTCCACGCAAGTTTTATTATCATGATTGTTTTTTTTAGTTATGTGTTGCATTATTCTATATTAAGAATGTGTACCATGTCTTTTGTACACTCATATTCATTCAAGGCCATTATTTGTTATTGAGTGTGCGTATAATTTTAAAATTATTTATTTATATGTCAGTGAAAATGTGAAGAGCATGTTACACTTTGCCCTTTTTTGAGAAATTTTTTTCGGTTCTTCAACTTTCTGCAAACTATAACAATTTTTCTGTGTAGAATTTCATTTTGCGATAAAAATAAAAGTTGTGAGAAATTTTGTTAGCTTTCTATTACTTATTTTTTGAAATTTTTTTATGCAGATTTGATATGTCAACTTAGCATTTCTTTGAATGTGTGTTTCTTAACAATCAAAGGATTCATAAGAAGTCATGTTATGACGCAATGTTGTATTCATTGAAAATTTGTGTTTTTGAAAAAAAAAATGTGTTACAACAATCTAGATAGAGTCTACTTTGTTTTCGTCATATTTACAAAGCTAATGGATGCATATCATAATTACTAGAATTTTTTGAACTGGTCCAATACGAAAAACTGCGTATTTTGGATATGTTTCGCGTCACAAGAAATTTCTTAACATATAAGTTATAAACTAAAAATCTAAAAGCTAAACATTAGAAATGACAGACCAATGTAATGCCCCATAATTTTTTCAATTTTTTTTACAATGTATTTTGGGAGATACAAAATTTTGATTTCACTGAATCACAATGACCCTCAGAAATTGTTTGCACCCATTTTATTAGAAAAATAATTAAAATTAATAAACGTTTATGAAATTCCATAAAAGTTATATTTCCTGAAAGTAGATTCAATTATGAAAATGCTTGTCTTGGTTCCGACAATTAATTAACAACCTTTCATGGAGTTTAATTAGTCCAAAGTTGCAGAACCGTTTTCAGAGCCTCGTTTTTGCGTGATTGTGACGCGTTAGTTCGGCCAAACTATGTTTTCCGCTTAAAGCCCATTAAATGTAACGTCTTAATAGTTCGGCCGGACTTTTAATCCATAGTTCGGCCGAACTATTGTAAAACTCTCCATCGGCCGGAAACTTTTGCGGAGCCCCATACTAAAACACATTTCGCGTCAATATAAATTGCCGCGAAATGATTCACAATTTTCGCACATTTCGCACACTTCATCTCATTTTACAAAGATCTTGGTTTGGATTCACAAGTTTGGGTTTAAGAACATTTCTTGGAAGCAAATTTGTTTTTTGGAAGACATTTCTTGGAGGTTTCTTCAAAGTTTGGGTTTAAGAACATTTCTTGGAAGCAAATTGATTTTTTGGAAGACATTTTTTGGAAGACATTTCTTGGAGGTTTCTTCAAAGTTTGGGTAAAAGAACATTTCTTGGAAGCAAATTGATTTTTTGGAAGACATTTCTTGGAGGTATGTACGTGTTTTGAGTTGAAGTAAATCTTTTGAGTTTCGTTTCATTTTTATAAAACATTTTTCTCTCGAATTTTTTAAAGTGTGTTTTGGATTGGAGTATGTATTTTTTACAAAAAATTTACACTGAATTTTTTTAAATTAAATCTTTTGTGATATTTTTTGTAATTGAGTTATTGTCTAATTTTTTGAAGGAAATTTTTTGAACTTCATACCCTATTATCATGGGAAATCGAAGAACTTGTGCTAGAAAATATGATCGAAAAAGAGACCCTGAGGCACGTAGAGAAGAAACGAGACAATCTCGCAAAAGAAAGTTAGAAGCCCTCTCAAATATTGAAGAGGAAAATCAACCTCAAGAAGAAATTGAAGCAGGTATGTAACTGTAAATATTATGATCTATTGATATATTTTTAAAATTTTCCCAATGTAAAATGTGAAGCTTAATTTTTATTTGATGGACTAGTTTAAAAAATATTTTCTTTAATGTAAACAGACAGAGATACTCCTCAAAATATTGAAGAATAAAATCAACCTCAAACAGAAATTGAAGCAGGTATGTAAATGTAAATATTATGATCTATTGATATATTTAAAATTTTCCTAATATTTATTGACATAGTTATTAATTTAGTGATTTATTGAATATGTACTATTTTTTCGAATATGTACAGATGAAATCACTATCGATAATGAGATGTTAGAAAATGTTGACACTCACACATATGGAGATAAAAAACCTGACCATGTTATACGATATTGTGTCAACCACATTTTTGAAGAGTATTTCTCAAATGAGCAAGTGACAGTTCATGCTCAAATGTTGAAAGGTCTCCTATCATTAAGGAAATTAAAAGAAGCGACGACACTATTGGGTATTCGAAAATCAACCAAAGATAAAAAAATGAATGAAGAGGTGATAAAAAATATGAGTAGTGCTATAAATTCAATTAAGAGATCTAGAGATAAAGATGTTTCAAATATACGTAGAGGAATACAGAGGGAAATAGTTTCACCAAGTACTCAAGAGAATCGTTTGATAACATCTATGGCACGAGCACTGGGAACCTCGCGAGAAAATCTGCACAAACATCGAAAATTTTGACTACAAATAGATGTAAATGATGAACTCACTTGTTGGAGAGCTATTTGTAGGCAACCATACAAAGATAGACTTGGAGAAAATGTTAAAAAAATAATATATGAATATTGGAAGAACAATTCGCGTGTTTCACCAACTGCAAGACATGTAATGCGAAGAAGAATAGCACAAAATCAGTACGAAGAACATGAAAAATGTCTCTTGGAAACCACTCAGATAGAGTTATTCAACAAGTTCAAAGAAGAGAATCGTCAAATTCATGTTTCACTCGGTGCTTTTGTTCAACAAAAACCATGGTATGTAAAACCTATCACCGTACGCGACACTTGTTGTTGTCGTTATCATGTGGAATTTGAGTTATATTATGACACATTCCTTAATTTCGATAGAACATTATGGAAGGATTCACCTCCTCCTTCCACTATCCGTGAATTCATATCTCAAATTCTATGTGAAAGAGAAAGCGATGAACTATTTTACAAAAAAAAAATGTGTTGGTGGTAAAAAATGCGATGATTGTGGAAATTTGACTAAATTTCAAAACAAATATCGTATTGATATAAATGATCAATCATTGTCCAACATGAAAGTGAAATGGAAGAGATATGAATATATCGATACATAGATTCAAGGTGCAAATAGTGTTAAAAGAATTGAATTACTAGAAGACGAAATTTTTCTGATAGACTTTTTGAGAAAGTTTGAGGCAGAAATTTACAAATACACCAAGCATTCCCATAGAGCTCGATGGCAAGACTTGAAATTCAAAAAATCTCGTGAAGTTTTTCCACCAGGGACCATTTTGTCAGTGATTGATTTTGCGGAAAACTACACATTTGTTCCACACAAAGAAATTCTGAGTGAATACTATCATTTTGACCAAGTCTCCATGCTCGTCCATATTCTATATAGACATGCTCAACAAAATGTCGATCATATAGAAAGCACGAGTGAAAATCGACATATAATTAAAGAATATCACTTTTATATCGGTGACGATCGTACACATGATACATGTTTTGTACAACAATGTTTTGGAAGAATTTATGATTCATTGAAAGATCGTGGAATAACATTCAATGAACATTGGATATGGTCAGACGGATGCGCAGGTCAATTCAAATCTGCACGATCATTCTTTTGGTTGTGTTGTCTTCATAAGAAAACATGCATTAAACACTGTTGGAATTTCTTTGAGACTGGCCATGGAAAAGGAGAACATGACGGTGCAGGAGCATGCATAAAATGAGTACTTCGAAGATATCAAATGAACAACTCTGCACGCCGACTTGTGAACATTGAAGAAGTTGTTGAATGGTGCATTGCTGCTCTAAGCCATGAGAACAACCCATCAAGAGAAGTGCGAAGGTACATTCAATTTAATTTATATTGGAAATCTAATTTTAAACATTGTACATTTATCATTCAATGATTATTTTTAATTGTATTTTGATATCATATTTACAAATTCTTTTTCTAATTTTCCATATAAAGGTTTTTCTAGCATATTGGAATCGGAGACGTAAATAGATCAATTGGAAATGACGTTGAAACAATAAAAGGGACTCGAAAATTGCATTCAATTCAAACAAAGTTGTCCACAAATGTGTTTGCATTGGATAAAAGAAAATATTCTTGTTTTTGTGATGTTTGCATAGAAAACACAAAATCCAATGACGTCTGTGAAAACAAAATGTATGTGAGCGATTGGAAACATACAGAGCTAAATACAAAGGGAAAAATGTCTGTTGCAATGTTTGAAGAAATGCAATCAGAGGAAACTACAATATCATCCGATGGTGATCGAGTTTCTGATCTTGTTAGAGAAGGTAACATTTGAATTACTTTCTAATGATTTAAAGATTTAGAAATAAATTTAAATATGCATAATTAAATGTTAAATTTATTTTATTGTGCAGGAGATGTTTTTGCTGTAATTGCACCTCTTGACAACGATGAAAATGTGAAGTATTATTTGATGCGTTGCACTGAACGAAAAATGAAATTATTACAAAACTATGATGATCACGGATTTCAGTATGACAGAGGGTCTATTATACTGAAAGGTTATTTTTTCAGACAAACTCATCAAAGTGGAGACTTTGTTTACTTTGAAGACTATGAACCTGATTCCATAAGTTGTCGATATAGTCACTTGGTGTGTGCAGCACGCATAAAGTTGATAGAAGTTCAATCAAAGAAAAAATCGAAAATTAAGAAATGGAAAATGTCAAAATCCGATCATGAACGGATTATTGAAGATGGAATTCCATTAGAATTTTTTTAAGTGAAGTGTCCAACAATTTATTATCTTTGGATTAAATATGTTTTAGAACTTCCGGTACTCAACTAAAAATTGAGCTGCTTATGTTATTTGTGGTTTGCACATGTTACAAATTGTTTGGGTACAAGCACGTGCTCTAGTATCAACTGAAAGTAGTTTTTCTATACATGTACATTGATGAAAAATGTTATATGTATTGGATATATATATATATATATATATATATATATATATTCTAGAATGAAATTAATTGTTCTTGTATATTAATTGTTCTTGTATATCAGTAACCGACCATATGGTACAAATTATTTCACTTTATTTTGTAAGGTCAGATTCGGTCCCCATATGGCCTAGCCTCCAAGGGACGAGATAACAAGTGGTTGTCCCCACTTGCCTGAATCTCAGCTTTTAAGTACAATTTTACTGTTTATGGCAAGCATCTTACATGATGTCCTAGCCAAGGATAGATTCTCTTTGTTTCAAGTTTCCGGTAAAAGTTGTCACCGAATGACCTACTAGGATATTATAAATACTAGCTTTGTAAGATCATTTGGCATTCGGAAAAATTTGAAAGTCTTAGACTGTCAATCAATTTAAAGTATCATTCACACTAGGGAGTGTAAAATATTCAATGTAGGTTGGTGATGATGCTCACTCCTAGCTTGAAGCAGCTCCAATGACCAATTCTTTAATGAATTCCAATGCACTAGACCAAAGCTGGTGACCTGCTTGGATCTATCAAGCGCCGAGAGGGATCAAATATCTAGAGGTGCAAACCTGTTTTTTGAGTGAAAAACTTGAGGAAAGGTTTGCACCTCGAGAGATTTGATCCCTCTCGACGCTTGATAGATCCGTAGTTAAGATGGATCTAGGTTGGTTTCAGTCGTGTGCAACCAAGGAAAAACTATCGATAAACCATTTTAAATATGCTAAATATGTTTGAGATTTATCAAGTCATTTTAATTTTAAATTTTCTTAGTTACCTCAATTTGTTGAGATGATAAATATTGTAGAATAACTTTAATAATGGAAAATGATCAAATAAAATTTTGAATGCAAAGTGACAATGTAATAATATTGAATGATAGAATGTGAATAATTAGAATGTAATCAATTACAAATAGCATTTATTGTGATCAATCTTAAACTATTTTATTCTTCTATTCTTATTGTCACCCTTATTAGTTTTGTCATCTTTCCGTATCGATTATATTAAAAAGAAAGTAAAAATCATAAATCATATAAACCATTTAAATATTTAGCTCGAACTCTTGTAGTAAACACCATACCTTATCTCTCTTGCTCTCCAATATTATTAGGTTTAATTATTATAACACAAAAATCGTTCTACATTGTCAATAATTTTTTGCGCTTACACAGAAATCAATGAACACTATTAATCCAATGACTTTACAAGTAATGTACCATCATACATGCAATTATATCAAATCAGAAATCAACATATACAATGAAATCAATGGGGAAATTCTTGTTACAAGTAACATAATTTCAATTTACCACATGTGCAAATGTAGGTTGAAACCATCCAAAACTTTAAGTTGTAGATTGAAACCATCCAAAACTTTAAGTTTTAAAACCCTTTTGATTATATATTTTGCAACATTAAAACATTAAACATTTAAATTTCATTAAATATCACATGCAAAATGTAGATTGAAACCATCCAAAACTTAGTTTTAAAAACTTCCCATGCCATGCCAATTATAATTCAACTATCGAACAAAAAAATTTAACATTAAATATCACATGCCAAATGTAGTTCAGATGACAATATTACTTCACATTCACATGCCAAAAGTACTAAAACCATCCAAAAATTAAATAAAACAAATTATATAATAACAATGTAATAAAATATGTCCAAAAATTGTAAATCTCACTTGAGTATCAAACTGCATCAAGTTAACAAATTTTAAAACCATCTAAATTTACTGTAAATCATGTCCATCAAATGGAGGATCTAGCGTCTGAGTCTCAGTCCGCGCCCTATCCTGTGAATAGGAAACCTACATACACAATGCACATGTACTTGAACATTAAAATTTGAAGTTTTAAAAATGAATGAGAATATATATATCTAGAACTTCATGTAAAAAACAAAATATAACAAAAAAATCACGCAATACCTCGTAATGTTGCCTCTCCATTTGATGAACAGGTTCTGCCATAGAAACATCTGCAGTGGTAACCTGTACAATATACATGTACAGTTAAATATAAATATATATATATATATATATATATATATATATATAATTTATATAAATTAAAAACTTTCAAATGAAAATGCACGTGTACATATATAAACTTATTTTCAATAATATTAAAAAAAGGAACTAAAGACAACTTGTTCAAATGTTGTGGATGTTCCTATCTCCGTCGCTAGAGTCCTCGGATTAAAGAAATCTTCTATAGGAATCTAAATTCAAAAAATTTTAAATAACTCAAAATATAGATCTCTCTCTCTCTCTCTATATATATATATCTCAATTTTTAATGGAACTTTTTGACGTAGAATATATATATATATATATATATATAACTTTTAAACATAAATTTTAAACTTGTGAAAAATTGTCCATACTCGTGGCTCATCTCCCAATGAAGTAGAAGGTATATCTCCTAAGGAAGAAGAAGGTACCACCATCCCAAAAACATCAGATGGAATCTATACCTGTTAAAACATTTTATCACATTATATATATATATATATATATATATATATATATATATATACATGTGTGGCAACAATTATTTATTTTAGAGTCACTTAAAAAACACTAACATACATGTGCCAACATATCATGATGGTCAAGCCCATCTGCATCGTTTGAACCGGAAGTCCCGAACGTAATATTAACATTTTCATCACGCATCATGCCTGAGAACTGCAAATGGTGTTTTAACATATAATCATACATTAAATTAGATTAATGTACACATACAAATAAATGTATACATGTACATACACATGTATTTATTACAAATTGTACACATGTATATATATGTAAAAATAATTTCAAACCCTAACGTCACTAACACATACCGTTCTGATGCCCTCTTCCTCATGAAAAATTAGGTCTTGCAGACCATTGCGACAATTTATTGCATATGTTTGAAGATCTTCAACATTCATGTTGTAAATCTCCTCATCTGTACGATAAACAAAATTGGCACGTGCATTTTCACGTGCTCTTTGTCGATTTAAACAAAGATCGACTCCACTCAATCCGCTATGAACATTGTCGATCATAACATCTCTTGCTTCTCAACTTATTTGAGAAGTCGCATCCATCTCTGATCGCAGAGTTTCGACTCGAAACGGTCGACTCACCAATGGCGGCTCAGGGCGAGGCAACTCCACATCTCGCTTAGCGCCCTTACGTTGATATAATCGACCTCTCCCCGGGCCAAAAAATTCTGAAGGAAGGTCATTATAGTCGGGTTTCATACCCAAAAAAAATTCTGCATAAAACATTTGTGCAAAATAAACAGGAACCTCATCGTTCCATGGAAGCCTTCCAAAGGCCGCAAGATGTCGATCATACAAAAAACTAGCTTTGTCTGGGTGCTTGAAATACTGCACCTTCAACATTTTTCTTTTTGGCCCTTCCTTATAATTAAACATTGACTTAGCATCTGCTCTTGAAACTCTTTGTTTTATGTCCTGCCATTTATCGGGACCTATCACTGTTTCTTTTCTCTTTCTCATCGTTTCTACAAACGAATCAGTCGTTGGCCCCAAATTTCTGTACACATTTAACATTTCACTCAATGAATGTGTAACTATTTCAAGGCTTTGTCTACTCTCAGCAGGTAGAGACAAAGCCACGAGATCTCTTTGCAATTTTGCATGAAGGCTTTCACACCTTTGTAAGGTGCATTCCGCAATGTTGGTTTCCCATGGTATATCAGTAATCTCAGCCGGATAAGTTGTGGTGGGTTGACAGCCTTCTTCTAGAATGTAGCGCGCTGCCCTGCGTCTATTTTGACCACTGGCTCGAACATTTTCGGCCTCTGCATCAATATATATAAAATTTCGTATATTAGAAAAAACACGTGTAAAAAAAATTGTACAAATTTAATGAAAAAAATATTGAAATTGATGGAAACCTTGATGTTGTTGGTTAACATCTTCTCCAACATGACCCTGCTGAGAAACAACCCCATAATGACGCTGCTGAGAACCAACCCCAGAATGATGCTGCTGAGAACCAGCAGCGGTTGATTGGCCTTCAGGGGAATAAATATCACCCCCTTCCCGCAACCTGCTACCACTCATACCTCGACTGGTTGAACCTTGGCCACGCTCCATGGATGGAGTTGAAACCCTTCTCCTCTTACCTCCTAAAAATTAAAATATGAAACTTATTAACAACTAAATTAACTCAAAGTTAATAAAAAAAATCAATTCCATATGTACACATGTATGGAGATTTAAGATTATATTTAAATACCGTGAACATTCCCCGATCCCTGAACCTCCATATGGGATTCGACTGATCTTCGTTGTTCATCCTCCATGATATATATCTATTGGTCGACATTTACACAAAATAGATTTCAAAAAATCAATTTCTAATTTAGTGTACACAAATTATGTAGAACACAACTTTCAAAGCAATAATTGATCATGTGTGAAACTAAATTTAATCGAAAAAGATATTATAAAAATGATAAGTTTACCAAATTTTTCTTTACATGGTGGGAACACACTTGGTATAAAATTTACTACTTATACACTTTAGTTTGTGGGAGAAATGACACATGTACATAGTTTACCTTAAAGTTGTTGTGTGTTACGGATATTAAAATGAAGAACTTCTATTTAGATCCATTCCAGAGATTGATTGTAGGGGCATTTACTAGATATGTCACCTTTCATAAAAGATGAGATCCAGAGGCTACCTGGCCCTTTACAGACTCTGCCTATAGAACTTGTAGAAGTAAACACTAGAGGCATTAACAATATCAAAGAACGTTTTCATGCTCGGACATGGGAATGTGTCTCTTTCCCTACGCAAAAAAATAGTTCAAGGTAGTTAATCTTCATAGACATGTCATCAAGCAAGTCAATGTGATCATCCCCAACTTACTTTTTATGAAATTAGGCTTGGAATCTCATTTTAGAGCTCAAATAAACCTCTAGTTTATTTTGGTTTAGACAATGTCTAGAATTTGAAAAGTGAATTCCCTTTTTCTTCCTCTTACATGTCCAATAATCAGAATTTGGATTGAGGGAAAAGATTTTCCTAGAAATAAAAATTTTGCATTTTATAAATGTGTAAACATGAGTTTTTAAATAAATGAGGCAAAAAGTCAAAGGCCCATTGGACAAGGAAAATGATGTTGAAAATAAGATGCAATTGGTTTGCTAATAGATGGTTAGATTTCTTATCCAATTAAGGCCTTGCATGTATTTTGATGTTTCATGAATTTCTTTACAAATTCAAAGTATGGTGCATGAATTTGAAACAAAGATCGACTCCATTAATGACCTTGCTGAGGAATTTGATGCACACAATATTGACTTTGAAGATGGTTTAGAAGATGTTGAAGAAGTTGTAGATTTTGGTGTTGTCACTGAATGTTTCTTTGTTGTTGGACTTGATCAAGACATGTAAATTAACTTTACGAGCAGATTGAAGACCTTGAAGAGGTTTTAGATTTTGTTGTTCTATGGGACAAAAATCAATATGTGGTTCAATATTCACTTGGTTTTTTAATTGGATAGAAGAATGACTTACAAATGACCTTGTATGTCTTCTCATTTTAGAGCTCAAATTTTTAGGAAGGATTTAAGTATCCACCTTTCAAGAATCACTAGAAGAGGTTGATAAAGAATATAGGAAGACAAAAAACTAACCAGTGGTGTACTAAATGGATTTCTTGGGAGGTAGATTGGCATATGGAATTTTGGTAGCTAGAACTTTTCCAAATAAGTGAATGTATTTGAAAACCAAACCTCTATTTTATTTTGGTTTAGACAAGGTCTAGAATTTGAAAAGTGAATTCCCTCTTTCTTCCTCTTACATGTCCAATGATCAGAATTTGGATTGAGGGAAAATATTTTCCTAGAAATAAAAATTTTGCATTTTATAAATGTGTAAACGAGTTTTTAAAATCTAATTAACTCATAACTTTCTCACAAAATACACTTAAAGCTTGACACATAAACCCCTTCCCCAACAAAACTAGTTTGTCCATATTCAAATCAAGTTGGTATCAAAGTACAATTTAGCTCATTTTAGTCAAGGTTAGTTAGAAGAATTAGCTATTGGTTTCTGTCTTCAATTTCCTCTGAAAATGAATGTGTACGTGCTTTTGAGAGACGCTAGAGGAATAAGGTCCAAATTTTTTATGAAAATGTGCTATGAAAGTAAAGGGTTTTAAAGGCAAGCATGTACAAGGCATAGTTGAGTACAAGGCATAGTTGAGCCAAATGTTCTTTAGGAAGGGCCTAATTATTTGGGTCTTGGTTATGGAAAGCATGGAGAATGCTCCAAAGCCAAGGAGGCACATGAAGTTGTTCCAAGAAGGAATTTTATTTCGTGTTCATTACCTCAAGCTTGTGAAGTTTGTGTTCATGATGAATGGAAAAGTTTGACACCCACTTTGCAAGAAGATGTTAATAATCATGCAGCTAAAGGGTTTTAAAGGCAAGCATGTACAAGGCATAGTTGAGTACAAGGCATATTTGAGCCAAATGTTCTTCAGGAAGGGCCTAATTATTTGGGTCTTGGTTATGGAAAACATGGAAAATGCTCCAAAGCCAAGGAGGCACATGAAGGCACAGGAAGCAGGTCAATGTGATCATCCCCAAATTACTTTTTATGAAATTAGGCTTGGAATCCTCTACAACCTGGTGGATGGAGTTGAATGGGAACTAGGTTGAAAGGCCTTTACAAAATACGAGAGAATGACATTTTAGCCCCATTACTCATGCATGGCAAGCTAGCTACATGTGGAATTTCAACAAGACTCTAAAAGGTCTAAAATCACAAACCTCGTTAATGGTTGATAGAGTCAAATCTTACACCTAATTGGCTATCACGCTATGTTAAATACTTGGCCACTAGGAGGAATAAGAGTTCCATTTTGTGTTATTGTATTTTGTTCCATAGTTGAAAATACAACTAGGAGTGTGAAGTTAGAGAGAAAAATTTATGAAGCTAAGTTTTTATAGCAACCTTACACGCTAAAATTCAGTAGCTAACTCTAGAGCATGTTTACATTTTAGTGTTGCTTTTCTCCCATAAGGATTTCCTAGGGAAAAAGGAGTCTAGAGCATCATTACTTTTTAGGGTTGCTTGTCTCTCTTAAGGATTCATAGGAAAATAATTGTATTGATTGTCTAGAGATATATGTATGTGTTTGTTTCATTATGTTCTCTATTTATTATGTTGTGTTTCATTATGTTTTATATTTCTTACATTTCTACCCTCCTATTTTTCTTTCCAATCAAGGTTTATAAAATAACATGAGAAGCAACATGAGACTTGGAACAATCATTTTCATTATCTATATGGCAGGCAAGAAGGATTATATACCCTTAAGCTTAAACTTATGTAGTTTGTCAATTTTTATCATATATTTTTTGGTAAGGGTAAATGTTTTTTATCTATAGTACAAGTCATGAGTTCCCCAATTTTACCTTATATGTAAAGCATGATTCTAGGATTACTACAATTTGTACTTGGTTTTTTATTGTGATGATGCCCTGCCTCAATCTAGACATAAGTGATGATGGTCTTCTCCAAATCAACTCATGTATCCTCATTAAATTTATACAAACATTTCAAATTCATATTTTCTTTCATAAAATTCTAGGAATATTAGAAGAATCAGTAAAAAGTGAGATAACCATCTCAATATGCCCCCATAGTTCATTTTATAAAAGATAAATTTGTAAAATCCCTTTCGGTAATAATGGTCGTTATTAATTAATTAAAAAACATAATATATAATAAAAAATTGACAAATAAAATTTTTGATGAAAATGTGCTATGAAAGTAAAGGTTTAAAGGAAAACATGTACAAGGCATAATTGAGCCAAATTATTATCTATTTATTGAACTAGAAAGGACATATAATTATTACACATGTTTAATTTACATTCAAATGCTTCTTTGATTTATCTCCTATAGCTTAATGTACATTTGCTAGATATATAATTTAAGTTGAAGGCCCATGAGATAAATGTTGTTGTAGGTTATCCAAGTCGGACATAGAACCAGTGGAGAAACCTAAGGAAAACCTATGTTTCCAGGTCAAACCTTTGTAGAGGTTCCAGTACCTGAGAGTAAAATCCAGTTTGGGGCTGTTAAATTCTAATTGTACTGGTAATTGTGCTAGGGGGGAGAAATAGGATGTAATTTCCTCTTCTCATGATTGGGAGTCTTGTTTTTCATGTGGATTCAACCAAACATATTGTACATATTAAATGAGGACATAATTATTACACATGTTTAATTTACATTCAAATGCTTCTTTGATTTATCTCCTATAGCTTAATGTATTATGCTAGATATATAATTTAAGTTGAAGGCCCATAAGATAAATATGACTTCTATGTGACATTTGTATTGAATCATCTATTTGTTGTGTTATATGAACATAATTGGTACGCATATCTAATTTACATTACTTTAATATGTCATGCTTCTTTAATTTATCTTTTATAGATGATCGGAGCATCCCTTTTTAATCTATCCCCTTTGACTTCGGATATGTGGGCAATATTCATCTGCATATTTTTCTATCATAAAGCAGTGAGTAAAATTTTATTCCATTTGTGTCAATGTTAAGGTTAAGCACATGGATTAAAGTTTTATATATTAAATGAGGAGGCTATGTATTACATATGGTCTTGAATGAGCTTTTGGACTCTTTAGATATATATCTAAAGAGTCCAAACGCTCATTCAAGACCATATGTAATACTCATCTAACTTAGCCAGGGATTTGCAATACTATATTTGAGTTGGCTAGCTCCATTTCAAGATATTATGGTTATCCAAGAGGGGATATAAAAAATGAAAAGAAGGATGTTGTTGTAGGTTATCCAAGTCGAACATAGAACCTGTGGAGAAACCTAAGGAAAACCTATGTTTCCAGGTCGAACCTTTGTAGAGGTTCCAGTACCTGAGAGTAAAATCCAGTTTGGGGCTGTTAAATTCTAACTGTACTGGTAATTGTGCTAGGGGGAGAAATAGGATGTAATTTCCTCTTCTCATGGTTGGGAGTCTTGTTTTTCATGTGGATTCAACCAAACATATTGTACATATTAAATGATGACATAATTATTACACATTTTTAATTTACATTCAAATGCTTCTTTGATTTATCTCCTATAGCTTAATGTATTATGCTAGATATATAATTTAAGTTGAAGGCCCATGAGATAAATGACTTCTATGTGACATTTGTATTGAATCATCTATTTTTTGTGTTATATGAACATAATTGGTACGCATATCTAATTTACATTACTTTAATATGTCATGCTTCTTTAATTTATCTTTTATAGATGACCGGAGCATCCCTTTTTAATCTATCCCTTTTGACTTCGAATATGTGGGCAATATTCATCTGCATATTTTTCTATCATAAAGCAGTGAGTAAAATTGTATTCCATTTGTGTCAATGTTAAGGTTAAGCACATGGATTAAAGTTTTATATATTAGATGAGGATGCTATGTATTACATATGGTCTTGAATGAGCTTTTGGACTCTTTAGATATATATCTAAAGATTCCAAATGCTCATTCAAGACCATATGTAATCCTCATCTAACTTAGCCAGGGATTTGCAATACTATATTTGAGTTGGCTAGCTCCATTTCAAGATATTATGGTTATCCAAAAGGGGATATAAAAAATGAAAAGAAGAATGTTGTTGTAGGTTATCCAAGTCGAACATAGAACCAGTGGAGAAACCTAAGGAAAACCTATGTTTCCAGGTCGAACCTTTGTAGAGGTTCTAGTACCTGAGAGTAAAATCCAGTTTGGGGCTGTTAAATTCTAACTGTACTGGTAATTGTGCTAGGGGGGAGAAATAGGATGTAATTTCCTCTTCTCACGGTTGGGAGTCTTTTTTTTCATGTGGATTCAACCAAACATATTGTACATATTAAATGAGGACATAATTATTACACATCTTTAATTTACATTCAAATGCTTCTTTGATTTATCTCCTATAGCTTAATGTATTATGCTAGATATATAATTTAAGTTTCAGTGTCTTATTATAAAGAAAATAAATATGGTAGAGAAGTTCTTGTGTCTTACTATTCAGGCATACATATTTTGTAATCTTTTAGGAAGAAACACATGTTCTTAATCATTAGGCCCACTTAACCATTCTGATATGTAAGAAGACAGCATAAATTTTTTATAAAAAAAAAGAAAATGACATTTATTGAGATGTATAAGCTTTTGTATCTATAATGAAGAAAGAAGCACAATATCAGTTTGCTTCTTTATTAAAGATATAATGAAAAAAGAAACACAATATTGGGTGCTTATTTATTAAAGATAGAGTAAAGAATAGTTAGTCAAATAGATAGAATATTTTCCTTGGATTTCTCTCCCTATTTAGTCAAATATATTTATGGTGCCTAAAAATTCAACAAGCTGGTTTGCCCAAGAGGTTCAGGGGGAAGACTTAATTGATGTAAGAAGTTTGGTATACCCTTGCAAGATCATTTCTTGTTGAGCTGATTGCAGAGTTGGTTTTACTTTGCTATTTCTACCTATAGCTGTTTATAAAGTCTCCATGTGAATTTTATTTTTCCCTAGGCTTCGTGTACTGTAAAAAACAGGCATGGGATTTGATGGTCAGCTATGACTGTCAAGCTATTTTTTGTTGACAGACTTAGTTTTGACACTGCCCCTCATTAACATTTTTCTCAGTGAATATGAGCTTCAATCCTTAATTTGTTTAGTATTCAAGATGGGTAGAATTTTAGTCCCCAGTGATGCTGTGAGTTATGGAGGCATGCTTTGACTCTAGGTCATAGTCTGAAGGGTGACCAGCCACATTGAAATGCTGCGAATCCACCCCACATGTCATTTCATTTGACTGCAAATGACATTTCTTTTGGTCATAATTTAAAAAAAGGAGTTAGTCATAAATTTTGTTACAATCTTTGGAAAACTCCCACTTTCTCATAAATACTTCCCCTCAGATGGCATTTTGCGTCTGTCAGGATAGCTGGTCAAGCTCGTATTTATGTGAAACTGTATAGCTTAAGCAGTAACCACTTGTTCACATGCTAATAATGGTACTTTTCAATGCAATGATAAAGAAGGGGTCTTCAGTCGACCCTTAACAGTTGTGGGAACCTTCCTGATTAGATCCCTCTACATTAGTTTATTAAATACTGGTGAGAAACATTTAACAAATAGCTTATTGAAGATGTTTCCTTGTATGGTATATTTCTTTTGAAATCAAGAAGCAAATTCTCTCTTTTAATTTTTAAATAATTATAAGAAAAACAAATATTGTAATTTTACTATATTCATAACCAACCATTATCATGTAGATTCATTATTCAAAATCTAAACAAGCAAAGGTAGCTAGCATTGAAAAACCAATCTGGTTATTAAATATTTTGCACACAGAACTGCAATTCTGGCAGGGCATTTGATATTAGCGAAGAAATCCAAAGAATTGTATCATTCAGCATTCGGCATTTTTCGAAAGAGGTGAGATTTTTGGTGACATACCCGAGAAGTTCTACTTGATGCAGAGTAACTCGACGAGCGGGGACGACAGGAGCACCACGACGACCGAGAGCAGCACCAACGCAGCCAGAGCGAAAAAAACTAGAGTTTGCACACAGAACTGCAATTCTGGCAGGGCATTTGATATTAGCGAAGAAATCCAAAGAATTGTATCATTCAGCATTCAGCATTTTTCGAAAAAGGTGAGATTTTTGGTGACATACCCGAGAAGTTCAAATTGATGCAGATTAAACCAGCGGGGACAACAGAAGCACCACTTGCGACCGGAGCAAGACCAACGTTGCCCGTGAGCGAAAACCGCTGAATAATGAAACTGTGAACGTATTAACATTCGCAGCGACATATTTATAAAACAGTTCTACTATTTTCCTGATGCTTCTGGGCTTCCACAGTATGTGTATATAAATTTCCTCACTCAGTGTGGTGTCAATCTAAACGGAATCACTAGTTTCGCCAATTTTAGAGAAAGTTCTACTTAACTTTGTCACTGGTCAGCTACCGAACCATTGTTGAAAAAATTCTTTGACTTCCTATCTTTACAAAATCGTAACCCAACTTCACGTTTCAAATCATATATTTATATTAAGATTTGTCATTTTGTTTTGTTTATTTTGTTATTTAATATATTAATTAATTATATTATTATATGGTTTTGTTTTATGGTTGATATATATAGTGTTATAAATGTGTTTTTTGTTGCATCGTTGTCATGTATTATAATACAACATTAAGAGGGGTACATTTGTAAAATGATTTCATGGCATAGGAAAAAAACTAATCTCACTCCAATATTGATTTCATTTCTAGGTGTATCTTTTTTCAAGGACAAATCTTTGAAGTGTGTTTTTTTTTCAAACTTTACATCGCATTATTTTAATTTGTTTTCTTGAAGTGTATGTGTGGATCCACTGTAGGAAAGAATCATTGAAGGTTAAAGAAGCTAATAAGCTAATTTCGCAAAGTTGCATGAACACCTTTATGCGTGAAATATTGCAAGTTAGAGCCTTTATAGCATTAGTTGTTCCACAACCCAGTGTTGATTCCCTTAGTGTTAATTTTTCATATTGTTACTAAAATAATTCATTGAAGGACATTGAAACCTTAGTAAGCTATTCACGATAGATCACATGAACATCTAAGCATGAAAGATTGTGATCCAGAGCCCTTACAGCACTAAGTTTTTTTACTCCCAAGCGATAGGCATTTTGGTGATTTGTCATTTTATTTTATTTATTCCAAATTGTGCTTTACCAAAATTAGTTGTTAACATAGGCTAGAATAGGCTCTAATCCTTCATTTCCTATGCTTGCATCTTTATGTCTTACAACCTCGGATTGATAATTAAATGTTGGAATTAGAATACATATAATTCCACCAAAAAGGCTTCTGAGGTTCAGTTGTGTTAGTGTTAGTATTTGCATCCTGCCATCAGTGATCAAAATCCTCTTTTTATATCATATTAGGGTCTCATTTAGAAATTTTATCATTCCACTAGGTCATCATTCCAAAATTTACTCACTGATGGTAGCCCTAAAATAAAAAAATTCACTTTTTCCTAAATTACCATTATTTGCTGGCTCATTTTCATAATTTATTGAATGTACATCAGTCATGACGTCTAAGTCATCATGTCATCATATCAGTCATGTCATCATGAAATAAGGTCAGTCAAGGTTTCATTAGGTCATTAGGGTTTCCAAGGTCCAAATAAAACACCATTTCCATTGCATAATGTCAATAGGTAGGGAGTGATAAAATAACATCTCTTCACCATATGAAGACAATTTGTAAAGAGAAATTCTTGTTTCAGCATGTAATTTTTGTTTTAAGATGTAATTTTTAAATTTCATTATGTAATTTTATGTCATTTAAATTTGTAATAAGCTCATGATTCCCAAACTTCCAACTCAAGGTTCCACATGTCAAAGCATCAAAATGTCAAATCCTAGTGTTCTCTAAGCTCATCAGATGATCAGATGTCAAAGAAAAAAGTAAAATGTAAAGGTATAGTTTCAAAGTGCAAAGTGAATGAAAAGAAGAGAAAGTGGGTCCCAAGGCCCAATTTATTCAAATGATCAACTATAAATATTGCCACAAGACAAGAAAGAACATAATGTTTAGAATTTTGTGCGAAGGTAATCTCCTGAATATTTAGTTGGAAATGATTGCATTGCAACATCGTCTGGCATTGTATACCAACTATTTTGTATTATATTTTAGCCGACCTGTACCCAAAGTTTTGGTACCAATTTGCTATTTTGCAAGGCTAAGCCAGATTCAAAGATATTGTTCATTTGGGGTGATTAAGTATTAGAAGAATATTGGTACTCAAAAGTGGAAAAGACATCTTCGTCATTGGAATGGAACACTTAGGGGAGTATTTGATGGCATCTTTCCTTTTTCCTTAAGTTGTTAAAAATTATTCCTCCTTGCTTTATCATTACTTATTTATTAAGACCACTATTTCACAAAGATGATTGAATAAGAAATCCTTTTCATAAAAGTTGAATTGAATGATAATTTCAAACTATTCATAGTTGATATACTAGAATTTCATTTTTTTATGCATATAGATTTCTAATTATCAATATGAAACAATTGCTAAAAATATTGTTGCTAAAGCATACTAAGGGGATTAAGACAAAGTTAAAAGGTCCATACAATGACACCAATGAAAAAAATCAACTTGAATACTATAACCATAACACTAAAGCATGATCTCTGAGCATCTTTATTAAGACTTGAGTAGAGTTATTGAAGTCTCTACTCATAGTGGAACACTTTTTTAAAATCAAAAGCATGCATGAAAACTATGATTAGTATAACTTTAAGTGTCTTTTGGTTATTATTTAGCAACCTCGTCCATATCACATTAAAAATGGATCATTCATGCTATGTCCTTTGAGTACATATAAGTACCTTATGTGTCCAAGACATTATGTAAGTAATAAAAGTCACTCTAAAAGGTATCATCTTATGCCTTTAAGGGGCTTTCTGAAGCCGCTCCCCCATCTACCAATTGAAAAAACAATGTCCATAATCTAAACCTAAAATGGTAGGAAACATGGGACTAGTGCCTTCAGTGTAAAATAGATTTAAGAGTTTAACTCGTCGAGGCTATAGACGCCTGTTGGAAGCAGGTACTAACCTATGATACCACTAGGAAAACCCATTGGGGCTATGGACACTCGCGCGAAATGGGGCATTATGCCTAAAGAAGTGTCAACCAAACCAAGGATTTTTTATACAAGTATGATGGTTACTCTAAAATGTTACAATCAAAAGGAAGCATGTGTGGATGAAGTCAAGGGTAAAAAAAACTCCATAAATTTGTTGCTAAACAATGGCCTTAAGGTAACCTTGAGTCCCCTATCATTGGTTTTTCAAAATATATCTAAGATGTAATTCTCTTAGAAGTGGGACCTATGATCACAAAGAATTAATAAAACTCAACTACAAAGCTTATTTGTAATACTTGGATGACTATAAGGCTTTGGGATTTTGTTAGTACTGACTACTTTTTCATTTTTTATCATTTGTTGTGATCATAAAAAAACCTCCTACCTACAAATAAGGAGCATAAAATTGTTAAGGACTGACGAAATTATATGCAATAAGTGATTTGGAATTTATTTTATACTTGGTGTTAGTTTAACATCATTTCAATAAATATGAGATAACTTGTTTTTGTTCAGTATTCATCTCATTAGTTCCATTGTTTTGTTTTTCAGGTCCATTTTCTCACTAGATCCATCTCGATGACCCTCCTCACTTATCCAGTACCTCAATTTGTTTACATGAGGACATGCAAAACCTCAACCATGGGGGAGTGGTTAGTGGGACCTTTTCAGCATTTTCAATTCATTCTCTTTAGCAGACCAAATCGACATTGATCATTTCAGACTCTCATCCTTGCTTTGCCTCATCTTCATCTCCATACAACTTCCAATGCATCTTGTAGTATATATCAAAACTCAAAAGGTATACTTGAGTTAAAACATGTTTAATGGATGTTTAACTCATTAAAATTCAAGGAATCTTGATGATTAACCACTTCCTATTGCATAAATCTTCACCTTTCTTAAACTACCATAAAAACCCCATTTCCAAATCCATTAATGCATATTATAGTAATATCATAAGAATGATTGTGTTACATGAATATCTACAGTGTCTTATCCTTGTACATCACAAATCATTCACAAAATCATTATCTGAATGCTCTCAATAATAGGATGAAGGCATTGTTTCTTATCTCATAAAAGAACCAAAAAATAAGTAATGGCCTTACAAGTTTCTAAGTCCATATTTATTTAGCCATTATCTTCATCATCACCTTATATCATCCACTATACCTTCCTAGTCCATATTTTTTTTTCTTGAGGGCATGCAACGTCTTAGGCATGGGGGGATGTTGAGCCCTAGATATGTTATCGTATTGGCTATCCAAACCTTTCATTTACAAGCCATATTCATACCTTTACAATATAGTATGTAACTATTATATTACCATTTTTCACTGATTGCATTCATTTTACCTTGTGGTTAATTATTATATATTTCTTGTAGTTTTAATGATTAAATGAGTTTTTAACGTGGTTTTCCAATGATGGTTTACTAATATGTTTATGTGCCCAAATAAGAAGTTCTAGTAGTGGAACTTGACAATTCAGTACTTATATAAGTTTCAATACTAAGTAAAGGTTAACACATTGGAACTTCTCGAGATGGCATGGGTTGAAACTACATGTTTATGGGTGGATTTATGTTCATTGGATTACACCTAGCTCACCTGTGATGCTCAATATGTTATTCAAAGTTATAGCCAAACCTAAATTCCACCTTTAGAAATCCAGTACTAGTTCAACAGTTCGATAACAGTTATGGGAAGTTATGTCTAGATTTGGAGGAAAGTCAAACTGATGGCAAGTGGCATCGTTTCCATAATATAATACACTCCCAAATAATAACAAGACCATTTTTAAATATTATTTGTTATTTTAATTATAGTACGAGAGTGAGATTTCCATGTAAGTTGATGTGATCTCTTTGACCATCACTTCCTTTATACTATATAATAAACAGATTTGTGCAGCAGATGTGTAAGGAGGGGACATAGAGAGGAATTCTAGGATTACGTTTTTTTGAGTTAGTTTAATCAATTTGAATTTTGATCTGTAAACAAAGGCTGAAGTTTATTTTTTGTAATGAAGATTCAACTATTGAGATTCTAACCATATTTACAATTTGAATTAATATCTCCAAGTTTGGAAGGTCCCCTCGATCTGGGTAGCATCCTAGCATTTCACTCTTAGCATAGATTTGCAATTCAATTTCTGAATGGTGTGTTATATAATTCTTTGGTTTGATAGTTTCAATTTAGGATATTGTTCTTCAGATATGCACATTTTCACTTTCACGCATCTATTCACTGCTCTGCTATATTTTTCTAACTTTTCCAATGCTTCCATCGACACCCATAGTCCATTCAAATCGCTCCCTTCACGTTGACATCTCCTCAATCTAAAGATGCATATTACATATATGCACGATATGCTCCACACAAGTTTTATTATCATGATTGTTTGTTTTGGAGTTATGTGTTTCCGTTGTTATATATATTAAGAATGTGTACCATTAGTATGCCTCATATTCATTCGAAATGGTATTTTTTGTTGAATGTGTGATGTTATAATTTTAAATTTATTACATTGTTATATGTAAGTGTCATATTCACACACACACACACATATTGAGATTTGTCACTTTGTTTTGTTTATTTTGTTATTTAATATATTAATTTATTAATTTATTATATATATTAATTAATTATAATTAATTAATATATTTAATAACAAAATAAACAAAACAAGGTGACAAATCTCAATATATACATATAATTTTTGTTGCATTGATGTCATGTATTATAATGCAACATTGAGAGGAGTACATTTGTAAAATGATATTATGGCATAGGAAAAAAACTAATCTCACTCCAATATTGATTTCGTTTGTAGGTGTATCTTTTCCAGAGGTAAAATCTTTTAAGTGTGTTTTCTTTGCAATATTTACATCGCATTATTTTAATTTGTTTTCTTGAAGCCTATGTGTGGATCCCCTATAGGGAAGAATCATTGAAGGTTAAAGGCACTAATAAGCTACTTTTGCAAAGTTGCATGAACACCTTTATGCATGAAAGATTGCAACTTAGAGCCTTTATAGCATTAGTTTTTCCACAACCTAGTGTTGATTCCCTTAGTGTTAATTGTTTTATATTGTCACTACAAGAATTCATTGAAGTACATTGAAACCTTAGTAAGCTCTTCACGATAGATCACACGAACACATAAGCATGAAATATTGTGATCTAGAGCCCTTATAGCACTAAGTTGTTTTATCTCCCAGTGATAGGCTTTGTGGTGATTTGTCATTTGATTTCATTATTCCTAAGTGTGTTTTACCGAAATTATTTGTTAGCATGGGCTAGAATAGGCTCTAATCCTACATTTCCTGTGCTTGCATCTCTAACCCTTACGACCCCAAATTGATACTTAAATGTTGGAATTAGAATACATATAATTCCACCAATGATTACTTTACATGTTGTAAACTAGAAAGACCTATTATGCAAAGGATAACTTAGGGTGTTGAGCCAAATTCGTTCAAATTTTATGATATGATGAAAATTCCCTAAAGGATTATTCTAGAATTATAGGAATAATGTGATAGAATGATCAAAATTTTCAAAAGATTGAAGAAATTCCAAAAGGGGTAAATTTGGGTTATAACAAAATGATTTTATGTTCATGGAGTATTTTCTAAAATTCAACTATAAGGTTCTTTTGGCAAGAAGTTAAAGGCATCAATGTGGTATGATTTGATGTACTTTTTCATGCATAAATGCAAAGAAATTTTTTGTATAAGAATTATCTAATCTCCGTTTTTGTAGTTAAATAAACCCCCTTCCTCAAAAAAATGCATGACCATGTATTAGACTAATGATAGTGTTGAAAGTAGTATAACACCAAGACTGAGTTCAATGCTATAGTATCACCCTAGATCCATCTTAGCTTCGGATCTACCAAGCTCGGGAAGGATCAAATCTCTTTTTTTCACTCTAAAATTGGTATACATCTCAAGAGATTTGATCACTCTTGGGTTTGGTAGATCCGAAGTTAATATAAAAATAGGTTGGTTTTATTATTAATTATAATTATAAATATAATTAGTAATTATTAATTTTATATTTTATTTTAGTTTTATGTAATTTGACCAAGTCAAAATATTTTATTGATAATTATCATTATTAATTATTTTATTTTATTTGTTAATTCAAATTTTATTCTATTTTATTTAGATTAAGTCAAAATGTTTACAAGTCATTGGGTTAGAGAGCGCCTCTGAATGAAATTACTTTAACCTTTGATTACTTTTAATTAAGCCCATATGTAAATATTTACACCTCTACCAATCTACAATATCTCCCCCATATCTTTTTGCTTTTAGATTTGACTTAAAAAGTGTTATAAAATAAAATTAAAATAAAATACTTTATAAAATAATTTGAGTTTGAAATGAGTTTTGGTTTTTGGCTAAGTGGTATTGATATGACATGGTATTGGCCCATGGTATTGTAACAAAGCCTATTTAAAAATTAATAATATCCATCGTAAAATGAGGATCAACGTCCATGGTTAAAAATCTTGTTATATTGTAAGTTTATTTTAAGTATTAAGTTTTAATTTAAAAAAAATGTTATAAAATAAAATTAAAATAAAATATTCTGATTTCGAAATGTGTTATGGCTTTTGGGTATGTGGTATTGATAAGCCACATATATTGGCTCATGGTATTGTAACAAATCCTATTTAGAAGTTAATAATACCATGGTAAAATGGGGTGAATATTCATGGTTAAGAAGCATGTGATATTATAAGTATTGAATTTTTATGTGCTTATTAATTAAATTAAATATGGTTACAGAATCATTATTTTAATTGATATGGTAAAATGGGTCTTAATTTATGATTACTATTTATATGTTATATATTTTAATGTCATATGTATATTATGATTTTCTTTTATTTAATTTATTATTCGTAATTTTATTAATAAAAATACAATTGTAATAAAAAAAAATTGAATTTAAAAAAAGTTTATGTCTAGTGTCTAACATCCAACACTTGCACATCTCCCCTATCTTACGTGCACATCTCGACACAATTATGGTGGCATGTCCTTGTGTTGAGATTGGTAGCTTAGGAGGTACTCCAAACCCTTGGGTGCAAGGTTTTGGAGGAATTAGCACCACAAAAGTCATTTGTGGGATAATTACCCAAGACATGGGTTTTGCACCCAAGCTTGTGGGTTTGAAACCAAGCAAGTGTAACACCCTTAGTGGAACAAGGGGCTAATGAGGCACCCATGGAAGAATTGAGTGGATGAGATAAATAAATGTATTTATGTGTGTGGTCTTGTAACTAATGGTTCAAGTTGGTTGGCTTCAAAAGTTACCCCAAGGGGTTGTTCGTTGCAGCCTAGAAAGAGCATATAAATAAGAAATGTGTTGATCCTCATTTGTTCATCCAACAACACATTATTTCTCAAGGAAATACAAAGTAAAAGAGGTTGAAACCTTAGGTAGTTGAAAAAGATAAAAACAAGGAGACAGTTTGGTCTTGGTTTGTCTTATGGTTTGCTACAAGTTCAAGGACGACATTTGTGTGAAAATTTCACTGTTGAAATCCTATTGCAACAACTGGAATTATTTCTTCTAACTATTAATTAAATTAGCAATTTATTGCTACAACAACAACAAAATAACCACACTGCAATCTTCACACAAAAATATTGCGGAAAATAATAACTCTGAAAATAGATAAATATGCACACAATCATCAAAATATGACACAGTTATTTTTGGAGTAAAGTTCCCAGAAAAACCCAACTTGGGAAAACTAGTGCAACAATTGAGGGTTTTTATTATTAAGTAATAGCATAATTCTAAGTATAATAAAAATGTCTTCAAACTTGTGAATCTACCCAAGAGAAATACTTGAAAAATTTTCTGAGGAAAAAATACCCTCTCTCTAAGTAATTCCGCAACAAACTGAGCCTCAGAACTGGCTCTGGAACACTTTTGCGCCAACCTTTTGTGATTCCTCTGAATAGGCCCCACAAGTGTTGCTCGGAAACTACCTCTCATGTGACATCTATCCTGTTGCTGCCACTGTAAGTGATTCTTCTGGGCTCCTCGAAATTTGCCCGGCCACTGGAAGTTGAGTCGACCCTTGCTCTGGCTAAATCGAACTGCCTTTCTTGAGACTTTGCGCAACCCTTGTGAAATCTCCTAGAGTTGAAACTTTACCTCCTCTTTTGACTCTTCCGGATCTAGAATCCTCCTCTGGAAATCTACTATTCACTCACTGACTAGATTGCCATTGTTCAATCACCTGCCATTGGGAAATTGAGTTGTCTAAGCAATTGTGTATATGCTACTGGTGTGTTCTCGAACTACCCATCGACCTCCTCTTATAATATTTTGTTGGACCTCCAACGACCAAGATTAAAACTTAATCGAGGGCTAAGATAATATCAGACTCGATACGTGTGAGTTTTTAGACGATTCTCACCTTATCTCAATTAATATTGATTAATTAGCCACTTTTCCTAAGTTTAGACTTTTGAAATATTTAAAAATAGGCTAATAATATAATTGAGACACTTTTAGGTGGAATTTATAGAAAAAATTTATGGGTTATGGAGATCTCATGTGTTTTAGCCTCTCCTCAAATTTTTGAGACTAGAACACCTTCGATGCTACAAAAAATACCAATTTGGCCGAGTTCTTGAAGGCAATTATGGGCACATTGAAGAAGGAGTTCTTTATGTTATGATGGAAAAAAAATTATGTGTAATTGCAAGTGATTGGATCCTTAGTTTTTGGAGGGCTAAGTATCCAAGTAGGATGATAGGATTAGGCCACATCCTTTTGTGGAAAGTGCACAATACATCATGGACTATGGGAGAGTTTGGACACGGGTTTAAGGTTTTTGCAGGGTGCCCTAGACAGGGCCAAAAAAATTAATGAAGTGTGCTTATATCTGAAGTATTTCAAAGGCCTGGTTAGACGTCTTCAAGGAGAGAATAGTGCAAGTTCATGGTCCAGTTTTTAAAATGGTGTTTAACATATTAAGGACATAATGGGAGGATTATATTAGATGTCAAATCAACCCTAAGATCAGTTATAGTAAAGGATTTCTTGACTGTTAGAAGGGTAGTATAAGAGTAGCCTAGGGGGTTGTGACCCTGAAGGAATAAGGGCAGCCAAGAAGGCTTATGAACAGGCCCTAGTTTACTATGTGCAAGACATTATATAGTGGAATAATGGAAACCTCCAAGCCCTTGACTTGTTTTCATATAACAACAAAGGAAGTTAGAAGTGGACAACCAAGGAGCTGTTCACAAACAGAGTTTTGAACAATTACTAGAAGACCCTGTGTGACAACAACTTGTTAGACTAAGGAGCAGCTAGAGGGAAACATTGGTCACGAGCCATGTTCAGTGACTTGAAGGATTTGTGATCATTGATAGAGGTAGATTGGTGGAGCTGCAAATTGGAAGCATAACGAACAACAATTGTGTTAAGGGTACATGGACCGAAACAAGTTGAACCAATCTATATCAACAAGTAATTCAGTTTTACTTTGTTCGGGGTAGTTTGGTTGTCAAAGGAATGCCACCAAACCCGAGTTGTATTTTTGTATCAGTGATTGTATGAGGGCCATGATCCCTGGTACGAGATCCCTAGACAGTTGTATTAAAGATTGATTAATATAACAAAATTGGGTTGATCTTTTTTAAGTTGTATATTGTGCACTAGTTGATTTAATATTGTGTCTATTATGTTGTGTAAAGTAGTCTTGTTATTTCATTTGATTTGGTTGTGTCAGAGATTGTAAGACACAAACCTAGATTCTCTAGTGCCATGGAAATTCAACAGTTAATACACTTGTTACTTATTTTTTGATCATTTTTGTGATTTATAGGCATATAAGTGTTCCATCTTGTTTCCATGCTAGGGGTATAAAATGAAAAGGGGTATTAAAAATGCCACAGAAAAAATGATACCTAGAATATTTGGTAAAATTAGGGATTTTAAAAGGGGAGGTAGGAGTGAGAGGGGTCATTTTTCGCCCCAAAAATGAAATAGAGACACAATTTACCTAGGGCTTAGGTAGAGAAACCAATAAACAAGCAGAAACTCTAGCTCTATGGCAAGGCCGGGAGGTAGCCATTGCAAGGAAAATCATCATTTGGTAATTTATGTGGATTTCATGATTGTTATACAAAAATATTTCAAATTCAATGTGATGCCATAAAATGATTTACCTTTGATGCTTCTTAGAATACGACTACAACTTTAGAAGTTTAAAAGTGCGGGAGTCTTCCACATTAAGATATAGAAAAATCAAGTAGCAGATTCACTAGCCAACCAAAGAGAAAATTTTAGAACAAGCATTATTTATTCAAGATCAATGAGTCCCAACCATATTATATATTCCATGATTATCAAAATGAATATTTTTTGGGATATCACATCTTGATATATTTTTATGTGGAGATTGATTAGTATTGAAGTAAGGTTTGTCGGATCATTTAATGACCATAATAATCACAAATTCTTAAAGGTTTATGTTTTGGCAACCCTCACCCATGATGATCAATGCCAATGCGTACTCCAGATGGGCTTTTGAGGCGAGTCCTACCATGATTTTGGACAAGTGGTGAACCTCCTCCGTTACATTAAAACACAGAGATGCAGAAGAGCACGCTTGTGTTATGCAATCTTTGAGTGTTAAATTCACTCGAGCTTGGCAGCAGAAGAGAAGAAATCGTAATGGAAAATCCTGACAGGAATTTTCAAGCTAAGGGCTGTGGAGTTGAATGCGGGCAAAAATTCGTTGGAAGTGTTATCTCTAAGTTGGAACCAGTTGGGTTGTTCAATTTTCAACCTATCACGACTATTTCAAACCAATTTGCATTGGAAGTTAGCCCTTCCAATCAGAGAGGGCTCTCTCAAAGGAAAAATGAAGTACTAAAGATATATATATATATTGAAAATGGATAAATATTTTTGTGTTTTAAGTGATTTTGCAGGTGGAAGAGTGTATGAAGGCTACCATTGGGCATGGAGTCAACTAAGGGACTTCAATTGCTAGCAAATTCATCCATGGAAATTGAGGCAAATGGGCTTAAAAGCTAACTTTTACAGCAAAAACATAGTACATGAAGGAAATTGGAGCATACAAATGAATTCCAAGTAATAATAATACTATGATGATGATAACAATATACAAAATATAAAGACATAAACACATAAGCTCCAAAAGAATCTCAGGTTTTTAAAGACAACTGTTGCAAACTGTATATTAGCTTGGTAGAGAAAAATTACATAATAGCCTTCTCATTACATTCATCAACCCTTTCAAACTAAAAAACTCACTCATTTATAGAATGAGGTCTCTTTTATAATGGTCTGCCACCTGGGCTAGACTTCGATACTGACCTAGAGACCTAATTCAAATAGGATTACATGATATTGAGAATAAATAAGGATATTTTCTATTTTGATTGAGTTTGTAATAAAAAAGGATTCTATGACTATTAATAACTCCAAAAAAACATCTAATAACCTATACTTGTCATCTCTATCAAACCAAACAAACATGCTGAGGTGTTGGCCAACTGATACACTAGAGTTAAGACCTTGTGAACCTGAGTTGAGATGTTGAGTTGTATTGATGATGTGGCATCATTAGTTGACTTGATGAGTTGTTAGCCACATGGTAGTTGATTGTTGAATTGTCCTTTTGAACAAGTGGCATAATAATATGCATTCTTTTATTTTGTATTTCATCCACCTTTTCACTACATTGACTGCTCAAAAACATCAAAAACACCTAATGCTGGAAGAAAAACAAAGTACAGGAACTTTTGTAGAAAACTTCAAAATCCACCTTTTGCATAATATTTAAGATTTTTGACTGTTGGAGGGTCTTCCTTGAGGCTAATGAGGTAAACACATGCCTTAATCCATCCTTGTCCTAAATTTTTTGCTGATGTTTACCCTTAAGGAAAGTTACAACAACTTTCGTAGAAAATTCCTATTTTAAGCTTGGGACTTGCTACGAAAGTACCTAGTTTACTGAAGTTTTGCACCTTCTTCCTTTTATCACCTCCAAAACACTTGTATCAACCTATACGTGCCTATGTAATAACATAAGCCGTAATATAGCCCAAAAATGTGCAATCTTACCCTGTTTATGGAGCAACATCATAAAAAACAGTAATGAATTTCAAGCCCCTATTTAAAAGTTCATCTTGTATCATTTGCATTTGTACTTCTAGGTCTCTGGCCTGACCTTGTAGCTTCCTCCTTTATGCTTGTAGCCACCTATTTCTCCTGCAGAGATGCTTCATCATCCTGTGTAGAGGCAATGTCCTCTTCAGCATCTTCCTTGACTTATATGTCGTTTCATTGTAAAAATCTAGTTGCTTGCTCTCGTACTTTTTGAAATATTCCATCTCCAACTTTGTTTCTAGAACCTTTGTCCTAGCTTCCCTTATTTTTTCTTGTAGAAGCTCCATCTTAGTATTCTCTTGGACTTGATATTTACCTTTCCTTCTGTTGATTGACTTCACTTTTTTTGAAGGTAACTCCAATATCTCCTCCAATGGCAGCTTCTCCTTTTTCGTTTCTCAAGTATCTTTCCGTTGGACTGTTGTGACCTAGTGAATAACCTTGTGAACCTGAGTTGAGATGTTGAGTTGTATTGATGATGTGGCATCATTAGTTGACTTGATGAGTTGTTAGCCACATGGTAGTTGATTGTTGAATTGTCCTTTTGAACAAGTGGCATAATAATATGCATTCTTTTATTTTGTATTTCATCCACCTTTTCACTACATTGACTGCTCAAAAACATCAAAAACACCTAATGCTGGAAGAAAAACAAAGTACAGGAACTTTTGTAGAAAACTTCAAAATCCACCTTTTGCATAATATTTAAGATTTTTGACTGTTGGAGGGTCTTCCTTGAGGCTAATGAGGTAAACACATGCCTTAATCCATCCTTGTCCTAAATTTTTTGCTGATGTTTACCCTTAAGGAAAGTTACAACAACTTTCGTAGAAAATTCCTATTTTAAGCTTGGGACTTGCTACGAAAGTACCTAGTTTACTGAAGTTTTGCACCTTCTTCCTTTTATCACCTCCAAAACACTTGTATCAACCTATACGTGCCTATGTAATAACATAAGCCGTAATATAGCCCAAAAATGTGCAATCTTACCCTGTTTATGGAGCAACATCATAAAAAACAGTAATGAATTTCAAGCCCCTATTTAAAAGTTCATCTTGTATCATTTGCATTTGTACTTCTAGGTCTCTGGCCTGACCTTGTAGCTTCCTCCTTTATGCTTGTAGCCACCTATTTCTCCTGCAGAGATGCTTCATCATCCTGTGTAGAGGCAATGTCCTCTTCAGCATCTTCCTTGACTTATATGTCGTTTCATTGTAAAAATCTAGTTGCTTGCTCTCGTACTTTTTGAAATATTCCATCTCCAACTTTGTTTCTAGAACCTTTGTCCTAGCTTCCCTTATTTTTTCTTGTAGAAGCTCCATCTTAGTATTCTCTTGGACTTGATATTTACCTTTCCTTCTGTTGATTGACTTCACTTTTTTTGAAGGTAACTCCAATATCTCCTCCAATGGCAGCTTCTCCTTTTTCGTTTCTCAAGTATCTTTCCGTTGGACTGTTGTGACCTAGTGAATGAATTTCTAGGTTTAAAGATAAACCCTAAGTATTCTCGTGAAAAGTCGAATTTCTTAGCCCTTTTGTTTTTCTTTTTGGTCTTTGCCTCCTTGATTTCAACAAGCTTTACAATAAGACTCTCTTCAATTTTAATTGCCTCTAGGATGTCTGTTAACTTACCTCTTCCTTCTGTTTTACTTCTAGTGAGCCTCATATGGGTCCTTGTATATGTTTTTATTTGACTGCTGGTAGAAGTCTTATTCGACACCACACTCTTCTGCACTTGTTCAACTTCCAACTCCATAGGCTTTTCCATAGGTTGCATCTCTGCCTCATGGTCAACCATAGGTTCTGCTTCATATTTATTGTCTTTCCCTGGTGTATTGGACTTATATCTTGGTGCTTTCCTAGGAGTAAGGAAATAAACCTCATAGCCATTAAAAAACAAGAATGTAGACCAATATCTTTTCAAATTCTTGTAATTATTCAAGTATCAGCAATTTGATACGAGCATGATGAAAGATGGAGGTATCACTGGTTTCAGGGTTGGCCTGAACCTTGTTTGCCATTTTGCTCAAACTCCTAAACAAATAAAAAGGTAGATCTAGGGGTTTCTTACCTGTGAAGTGTAGCAATAATTTGAAGTGGTATTGATAAATCATATGGAATCTACCCTCACAGGTGAAATATTTCTGAATCACCATTAAGAACTTGGAAAATTTCTCCTTAAGGCATGTTCTAGAGATACTTGAAGTCATATCGATGCCTTTATGCTCTTCTTTAAAAAATTCATCATAATTCTATAATTTGAATTTCTTTACCTTTAACATGACTCCCTTGATCTTGGGATCTTAGGACCTTGTGCAATTGTGTCAGGAGACACAAAAAAATTCAAAATTCCCACTTTTGACCCTATTCTTGTAAAATTGACAGCAAAAACCTTTGAAACTTGTGCATGACATCCCTACAATTTTTGAAAAAATCGAAGGCATCCCACACTAGCAAATGCTTGTTAGAAGGTGGGGTCTTCCTAGAGCAGCCTCATTTCCATGGGCTCATACCCAACAATAGATCCACCTTTATACTGCTTCTTTTGTGATGTCATTGCTTCAAAATGTGATGATCAACTTCTTCCTTGATACCTGCAAATTTTTTTGAGACAACACACAAAGCTTTTGAAATTAGTAGGAACTAGCCTGAGACAGCTACCAGAAAAACCCTAGACCTCCTGGCTGATACTAAGACAATAAAACAACTTACAAGGATGAGAATAAATTGTATTTGAAATAGGAAATCGAAATGAAGAGGTGGAAAGGGAATATGATGACTGAGCAGATGCATGTGTTTACAAATGATGGCAATAACAATAAGGAGAAATGATGAGCCAATATGCTCTGAAAAACCTTTGATTCGGCCTTTAATGAAAATCTATAACCTTTTCCCCACCGTTAGCAAAAAAAATGAAATTCGTAGCGAATCATGTGTTCGATAGGGTGAATTTTCTATGGAAGTGCCTAGAACTTACGTAGTAAAACCTGACATGTTTAAACTGAATTTTCTACGGAAGCCTGTAAAAGTATTAAATTCACCATAATGACCAAATCGAATTATGCACACCCAAATTTCGGATTTTTCTTTGACAATGACACATGTTACATCAATGATGACCTTTCAAACTCACCAAAAGACCCTCATACATGCAAATATTTTGAAAATATCAAATTTTAAAAATCCTATCCAACCATAAGTGACTTACTCAAATTCACTCAAGACAAACCTAATGGTTATCATGGATAACAGGAAGGAGAGGAGTAAGAGAAAAAGTGGCTATAAATGCACATTGTTAGTAATGCCTATGTCATTAAATTGCAACAATATTAGAGTTCTCTACAGAATGGAGCACCTGATAAATCAAGAATGGGAGGAAGATGTGAATATAAATTGGCTTCTAGTATGTCTTACTTGTCATCTCTTATTGTTATCCAGGGAGAACAGGTTGCCATAGAAGCGAGGTCCCACTTTTCTCTGGTTAGCTAATAGTTGAAGATGTTGCAGGCCAATGTCGATCATCTGCATTAGAAGGTGGAGAGTCTATCTCTCAAAATAAATAGTATAGAATTGAATGCGGAGACAAAAACTCTAGGAATTCTAAAGAAAGTGTTCGATGTATCTGGCGGTTTGATGCATGGGGAGCATGCAAGGAAGGTTCATGAGGGAATCCTAGAGCATTCCATGATGAGGCCCCTCTTCAATAAGTGGAAAATGTTTAGCCAGAACAAGCTAGAAGCTCTGAAGTTAGAAAAGATAGCAGTGGTTATTTTTTTGGTGTTTTCTCTATGTTTTTCAAGTATATAGTGTATCAAGGAGTCTTTTGGAGACCACAAAATAAGTGATGTAAGAATCCTAGTTAGTAGCTGGAAATAAGGGGTCAACAAAAGGAATTTTAGGGGCATTTTTCAACATATACTAAAATTAAGGGTATTTTTTAATATCCAACAAATGAACATGTTATGGCATGAGTTCACTAAGTGTATCCCTTGTGATTTATATGCTTGACATGTCTCCAACTCAAGTTTTTTGTTGTTGTAAGATCAAAGAATTTATATTACTACTCAAAAAATAAATTTACAATATTGATAGTCTTTATTGGTCAGCTTCTAGGGAAACCAAACCAATAGCATTATAAGCACAAAACTTTAAGATTGTCTCTATTGTTCTTGATTTGTTGAAAAAAATAAAATAAAAAATAATATATATATATATATATATATATATATATATATATATATATATATATATATTTGCATCAAAAATACTGCATAAGCTTATAGGCATTGTCACACTACTGGAAATTATACTATGAGCATGAGTATGAGCCATGTAGCTAATGATTCAACCAGATTGTGTGCGTGATTTGGCATATGTGGTTCACCATCTATGTCTGACGTTTGTCTCTAACTCAAGTTGTTCATACAATCAAGATTTATTTTGTGGGGAGCTAGAGACACCCAAAATAAAATCCTCAAAGAATCATAAAGTGTCCATACATAACTTATGATATGTTGAAATTTGCAACAAGAAACAGTGAAATTGACAACCAAAAAGGACAAAAAATGCACCCACAAAGGTCGTGGAATCTTGATGCACCATGAATGTGGAAATTTTGATGCACCATAATTTTGGCCGTGGAATAATTATTTTTCCCTTAAATAAATTGGACAATAAATTGTAATTTCATCTCATAAAAACTTGTATCAGTTAACTAAGTCATGATGTCTGAGTTAGCTCAAGAAATTCGATTTGAGGGTCTAAGATGAGGCATGTAGAGGAATTCTAATATTTTGGGGGTCCAGTTACAGTTGATGAATAAGTGGGTGTGTGGTGTGAGTGAGTTAACTCAACTTATTGAGTTATAATCAGTTTAACTAGTTCTAACTGAGAGATGAGCAAGTGAGAGGTCCATTGAATTAAATTATATTTAATTCACAATGAGCGATCAACCAGTTAACTAATAATTCACTATAAATAGCTGCATGCATGTCATTTATGAGGAAGACTCATTTGAGACAGAGGTTAAATGGAACATAACTATAAGTTGTATTTATAGAAAATTTCCCATGCACAATTATAGAGTCATTGGGATTCCATGATGCATTGTGCAATCAAGGAAGGTTATTTTTCCTATTTAATAGGAAGCTAATTCCCTACGAATTTCGTGAGCAAGGCAGGCTGAAGGAAGGCTGAGAATTGGCTAAGTACTAAACCGATTTTGCCTAGATCAATGTGAGACAGTTGGCAGAGTATTGGAGTCTCTCATGAGATATTAATAATTGTATTGTTTCATGATTCATCGACTTAATACACAATAGATAGAGGGGTTTTGAGCAGTTGCTTTCCCCAAGAAAATCTTGTGTTGTGTGGTTGACTTACTTATTTCTCTTACTTGCATGTGATTGAGCAATGGTGTTTTGTATTACGCAAATATTATAGAAGGATTCAGAGTCTTGTTTTAGTACATCACAAGATCAGATTGAATCTCGTTGGTTATATTTTCTACATGGTATCAGAACAATATTTATACATGGTATTAGAGCGCCAGAAATAACAATAAAAGAGAAGAAATTGAGTTTGTCTTGAACAAGTTCAAATTTGCAGATTTATTCTTCAGGATCCAGCTGTGGATCACGATGTATTTCAACGGCTTGAGAATCGAATATGATATTGAGGGAAATTCAAATTATATAGCATGGAAGGACAGGATGGAGGCATTGTTGGAGGAAAATGGATTGAAGGAATTCATATATACTGATATTCCCAAGCCTGCAGTAGCAAATGCCCAATTTCTTGATGCATGGCAGAAGAAGGTAGCAAAGGTGAGAAGGATCTTGTTAGATGGAGTTCGAGATCATATTGTCTCGAGCATCCATGGGAAGGAGACTCCATATGCTATGTGGAAGGCCTTGACAAATTTGTTTTAGTATAACAGTGACCATAAGAAGTTGGCGCTGAAGGACAAGCTCAAAAAGATCAAGATGGAGGAGGGCGAGACAATACCAACATACTTGTCGAAGTGCACTCAACGTCGAGATGAGATTGGAAGTGTTGGTGTGAATATAGCTCAGGATGATTTGGTGAGCCTAACACTTCTACACATTCCCAAGAGCTAGCATAGTTACCAGGACTCTGTGAATGGGAGGGAGAAGTTACCAGAAGCATTTGTGATCCAACTTGGTAATAGAAAAAATCAGGCGGAGCACCAAATATGGGACCTCAAACAAAGACAAAGAAGAAGATTTTGCATTAGTTAGAAAAGGAAAGAAATACAAGGGAAAGAAGTCCCAAGACAAAAAGGGAAAGAGAGACTTGTCCAAGATCAAGTGTTTTCACTGTCACGAGCACGGGCACTATGTCACAAATTGTCCACTGAAGAAGGCAAGTAAGAAAGAGCCTACAGTTGCAGCGGGTGAAGCATTGGATTCATAGTTCGAGCTTGATTTTACTCTAATTTCATGCATGGCCAACACTGTAATGGGATGCATGTAGTATCTAGACAGTGGTGACTCATTCCATATGATGGGGAATAGAGATCTCTTCAATGACTTAGAGGAGAAGGACCTCTAGCAGAACATAGAGTTTGGAGATGACAGGAGGTATAACGTGGCCGACATAGGTATAGTTACCTTTCAGAGTAAGCCTGGATCCCCTCTTAGACTGGCAGATGTTTTGTATGTTCCAGTCCTAAGGAAGAAACTTGTCTCTGTAGTAGTATTGGAAGACCGTGGTTATGATTTCAAATTTAGAAAAGGAAAGGTGCTCCTTAGACACATTGCCACATAACGGGTGAAACAGATTGGTGTAAGAGTCAAGAACCTGTATCCTCTCGACGTCGAGGATCCATGCAAAGCTTTGAGGAGAAAAACAGTGGTTAGTGACTTGGTGGTTGGGAGGGTGAAATTATCTATCAACATGTAGCCTTCAAAGCAGTCTCAGAAGGTTTTGGAGAAGCCACAATTGGATAAGCAGAAAGGAGGTCGAGTGGAGGAGTCCACTCAAGCAGAGACCTCCATTAGGGGGGAATTTTGAGCCAGATGGGCAGAGGGAGTACATGCAGCTATACCTCCAAGTGAGAGGTGGGACGACGTGCATATATAATCCCAAGAAGAAATTTGGGCAGGGTCCATTGAGATGGTGTGTCTCGTGGATCAAACCTGGCTATGAGGAGCCCATAATACAACAATAGAAGGAATGATCAGTTGGATTGATGCATTCAGATGTCAGGAAGAAAGAATCAGAGTGACAGATGTCAGATATTACAGCGCAGATCAAAGTTGGTAGCAGTGCACAGGGCACGGATGGAGATGTCAGCAACATCGCAGAGACTCCAGTAGACAGGTGCAGTAGCTAGCAGCAGTCAGAAGACTCTGATGACATATTTATTATACTGATTCAATTGTTTGGAGGCTATTCAGTTTCAAGAGCTGTAGGTGCAAAAAACACTATAGAAGTGTTGCATGCAGAAAATTCCAAAGATACCAGATTGGGATAGATTGAATTCCTTTCTTGTTGAGAGGGAGTGTTGAAATTTGCAACAAGAAACAGTGAAATTGACAACCAGAAAGGACAAAAAATGCACCCACAAAGGTCGTGGAATCTTGATGCACCAGGAATGTGGAATTTTTGATGCACCTGAATTTTGGCCACAGAATATTTATTTTTCCCTTAAATAAATTGGACAATAATTTGTAATTTCATCTCATAACAACTTGTATCAGTTAACTAAGTCATGATGACTAAGTTAGCTCAATAAATTTGAGTTGAGGGTCTAAGATGAGACATGTAGAGGTATTCTAATATTTTTGGGCTCCAATTGCAGTTGATGCATCAGTGGGTGTGTGGTGTGAGTGAGTTAACTCAACTTATTGAGTTATAATCATTTTAACTAGTTATAACTGAGAGATGAGCTAGTGAGAGGTCCAGTGAATTAAACTAGACTTAATCTACAAAGAGTGATAAATCAATTAAGTGATAATTCACAATAAATAGCTGCATGTATGTCAGTTTTGAGGAAGACCCAGTTGAGACAGAGGTTAAAGGGAACGCAACTATAAGTTGTATTTATAGAAAATTTCCCATGTGCAATTATAGATTCATTCAGATTCCATGATGCATTGCACAGTCAAGGAAGCCTATTTTACCTATTTAATAGGGAGCTAATTCCTTAGGAATTGCATGGCGGGTTGAAAGAAGGCTGAGAATTGGCTAAGTACTAGACTGATTTTGCCTAGATCAGTGTGAGACAGTTGGCAGAGTGTTGGACAATATCATGAGAGATTAAGCATTGTATTGTTTCATGATTCCTTGACTTAATACACACTATATATAGAGAGGTTTTGAGCAGTTGCTTTCCCCAAGAACATCTTGTGTTGTGCGATTGATTGACTTCTTTCTCTTACTTGCATGTGATTGAGTGATCGTGTTTTGTATTCCGCAAATATTGTAGAAGGATTTAGTATCTTGTTTTAGTACATCACAAGATCAGATTGAATCTCGTTGGTTAACTTTTCTACATGATAAGGAACAAGGATTCTTCAACAAGGCATGACAAAGAATCCCTTGTGTGTGTGGAGTAGGGGCTATTATTTTCCTATCAACTCATTATAAATATTTGAAATATGCTATAAGCAAGGAATATATAAACAATTTGATTTCTATGCATCATGGTTTCTTTTGGAAAAACAATAAGCAAAGGTCTACAACACTTGCATGTTTTTATAAACTCCAATATACCATTGGATTGGGATAATTAATCGCAAAAATGAAAAAATTTGTTAACTCCAATCATGAATCAGATTTGGAGGTAAAGAGTAGCTTCAATGTGTTGTCATTTGTTTGCATTTATATAGAGTTCAATTCTATAGAATACAAACTATCCAAAAAAGCTCTTTAATGCAGCATTGAAAATATGTTGTTAACCCAAATCATGAATCAATTTTGGAGGTAAAAATTAGTTTCAATGTATTATCCTTTGATTGTGTCCGTGGGGTCTTGGTTAAACGATGATGAGTCGAGTTGCTAAGGCACTCATCATAGGTTCAATTCCCTTCCCCGATCGGGATGATGTATCTTGACATGTTGATGAAAATATAGTCCTACCAAACTTACAAACAAATAAAATGTATTATCTTTTGCTTGCATTTATATCGAGTTTAATCCAAAGCATACCAACTATCCAAATAACTTTTTTTCGTTGTAGTAGAGTCTCCTATTTAAACAATAGTTGAGTTGAAAGGATGGATTCAATTTTCAAATTCTAAATGATATTTTTGTTAAGTAGAGAGGTGGGAAAAATTGTTTTTAATGCTTTATCTATGTTTGACTTTTTTATAGAGCTCCAAAGTAGCAAGAAAAATTATTTTGAATTTTTTTTTAAGGCTACCGTAAAGAAGCCAAGGAAAACTGGAAGAAGCCAAGGAAAACTGGAATATGTAGTAATAGGACATAAAAATAAATTGTTTCGAGACAACCATAAAATTAACATTTTTTAATCCTTTCAAAATAGTGTGATGTGTATTGTGATTTCACACTTTAAATATCTAATATTAAATATAAAGAATTTTTTCTTTAATATATGAGATTCTTTTATTAAGAAAAATGCCAAAAATACAAATACATTGCATGGTAAAGAAGTACACGAATAGTATATGTAAAAATCTAATATTTAACATCATGTGAGGATTCCAAATATACTTAATCCTAATTAACATCAAAATTCTAACGTGCTTAAGTAATTTTCGGATAACTAGGGTTTATTGTACGTAGAATAACCTTATGTTATTTTATATATGTGATTTTGCGAGAATGTGTCTCTTAGCCACATTTAATGTCCATATAATCAATACTATAGTTGAACGTGAAAGCTAATGTCCATATAATCAACATTGTAGTCGAACATCAAAGCTTTCACTATTGTGACCTATATTGTGGGCCTTAGTTCAATTGTAACAAAGCTTGTAGGGACCAAATGGTATCCCTACCCCTTTATATCATACTTTGCAAACATATTTATGTTGAAGGTCATATTGGTGTTAACAATATCACCACTAAAATTCCCTTGCAATGTTGTTCCAGAAGTCTACCATAAGTTACTGAGATTTCCATTAATGAAATTTAGTTGAAAATATTTTTAATGAACGTGTTGTTGCTTGTGATGATTTTAGTTGTCAAACCCTATCAGGTTCCTTCTTGGGTAGCACTCATTTGAGTCTATTATTGGGGCTTACGCTAAAGAGGCTTGGGAAGCATATGATTAGATATGCATAGCCACTTGTATCCCAACATAATTTTTTGCTTGTTCACTTTCAAGGAAGACAACATGTCGTGGAGGTGGTCTTGCGTGGTCCTTGCATGTGTCATAATACATGTGTGGTATTATTTGATCAATATGAAAACTGTTTGGCTAACGAGTTTGCTCAATTACATTTTTTTTATTTGGATGGAACTCATATGCCTACCATTGCAATACCAAGATTTTCTTGAGCACGTCTCATTCTCCCTCAATAATTCATTTGACACAAGCCTTAATATTTTAAATCCCCAACATTATAAGTGTGTTTGCATTGAGGTTAACATGCCCCAATTTGTAAGAGCCAAATTTTTGTAAAAGGTCATCCCTAAGGTCATTCATGGGATTTTCAATTATATCAACCTTTTAAATACTTGCATTTACTATCAAAGTCCAAACCATAGATTGGGGATTTCCCTCACCATACAAGGTCAACTCCTTCAATACCCTTTTGGATGTTGCCTAACCTTCCCATACCCAAAAGATTCCTTGAATTTGTTAGAGGTGGAGAATGGATTCAATTTGTAAACAAAGATAGTAAGGTCAAATGTGGCTACGAAGGCCTCAACTAGGAGGACAAATACCCACCAAGCTAGTCAACACAACCATAGAATAAGAAACTGATGGTTCCTCTAAGGGTACTTATTTTCAGTTTAGAGGTAGTTAGGGAGAAATATCCTCCTTGAAGATTAGTTGGATAGGGGATTGTTGAAGTTGAAAACAATTAGAGAGGACCCAAGGAAAATCCTCTTAATAGGTTGGTGATGCATGCATTGGATAAATATAATTTCACGTCTTTAAATTCTTGATAGGAATTAAGTGGCATAGATGGTTAGGAGATGGGAATTTTTTGTAGATGGTTGCTAATGAAATTTATATTGGGGAATGTAAGGGGTCTTGTTGACCCAATTAGGAAGACCATGACTCATAAAGTGTGATAATTAGTTTCATATTTGTACATCTTGAATTTATAGGGAATACATGTAATTACTATCACATTGAGCATGTCCTTAAATTGCATTTGATGCAATATAAAGACAAAATGTTGGCATAATATGCTTCGCTCTAAAACAATGGTTGAAGAAAGTCCTCACTGTAACATGTAATCTCTTATATGGTTGCATGTAGAGTTGGAGGTTAAAAGTTGCTTTGATAGTTCAATTTTGGATTTATTGGCTAGACAAGCCTATGGTTGATTAGGTCTATGGATTAGTCACTTATGATGTTTTCTCTCAAATTGGGAGTACTAGGTCTGATGTCATGGTGGAGCGATTGGAGCTAGAGCTACTATAAAGGCTCAATGAAGCATAAACCTACCAATAGACATTGATGACTAGTGATAGACCATTTTCAAATGCCAAGTTTAATAATATTTAGAGATTAGCCTTTAAATAGTCTAACTATACATTCAACTTTATTCATTACGACAATCCTTTAGTGAGGCCAAGAAGACCATGTTTTCCACCACCCCATTTATAGGCAACCAATCTCTAAAGTGTTTGGAAGTGTGATAACCCAAGTTCCCTTTCTGCAACAAAGATGAAATTGTCATGCACTTATTCTAGATTTTTTCTCATGCCATATCAATATCACATTAATATGGGAATGTGCTTCAAACCTATATGGTCAAATTTTTCTCGGGTTTGTAACCTAGAAATTCGCTCTCCCTGCGTATTGGTAAGCCACCATTGAATCTACGGGAATTGAGCCTATATGATCATGAACCTCTTATGGATTTGGGATATGTTGTTGTTGTATAGTTTTTATGCTTACACATTTTCCATGAGAAATGTCTTTATATTCCATATGAGGAATATACATGTTTTAGTCATTAAGGGACTGCTTAGATAACAAAGCTTAAAGCCATTACATGAAATACTCATTATAAGCTCAACATGTCACATATAGGAAATGAACCCAAGTGGGGAGGATAACAACATTTCTCCCAACCAACTGAGCTAAACCCAATGGACAAAGATTTTTGTGATTATCTCTATTTTGGTCATATAGTCAACTTAATTTGTTTTAAGCATTTATGTTTTTGCCCATGGCCATATCATTGTATTAAATCTAGACTTGGACTCAAATCCTTATTTTTTAATTGCTTTGTGGGTGTTTGTTGGATGTTAATTTTTTTTAAAATGGTAGCTACATTTATATACATATTATTTTTATTTTTATTTTTTAATATAAAATCCCTACATATATTGTTAATCAATGAACTTTAAAGGAATCATTTTAGCAAAAAATAACATAAAAATTGAGCATGCACCAAGACGTGTGTGTGTACATGCATGCTTATGTGAGTGCGTGTGTGTACCATAATTGGAAGATTTATATAAATAAAAATTTGCAACTAAGGTACATCAAAAAGTGTTTCTAATCAATAGTTCACAAGCCAAGAAGATATAATGTTCTAGCATATAATTGGATACCAAAAAAAGTTTCACACACAACTTGACACTGGAATATCTATTGGTATATTTTATTAAAAAAGACCTAAAATCCTCATAACTTAAAAAAACATATCTATTTATATAGTTGTAAGCAAGTCAACTAATGGATCCATATATTATTTACTTGGTTGGTCCATCATTGTCTTTGCAATTTCCACATGCTTCGGTACTTAATGAACCATGCTTTCTTTTGCTACCTTTCCATAGTTTAGATTTGTGGAGTGAACATGGATGTATTTTCTAGAATGCCTCCCTTTTGAGAATTGGGCAACCACTCTCTTTGTTCAATCTTTAATGTAGTGATTTGTTTTCCTACTACAAGAGTATGGCCATTATTACTTCAACCAGAGAGTTGGTAATGTTTTCTTGGTCCACCATTTCATCTTTGATTGATTGAATTAAGCTATCATGTTCATTAACTACCACATTTTCAAGCTCAAGGGTCCTCCTACTCTCTTGTAATTCCTTATAATCCATCTAATAATTATTGTATTCTTGGTCATAAGATACATGGAGGCAGTTACTATTTCAAGGTTTCCGAACTTACGTTGAGATGAAGTGGCAAACAAAACCCATGGAAAGACCAGTAAAGGAACAGGGCCAACTTCAAATGAGAGGAAGAGATAAACCCAATTGATTCAAAGTCCTCATGGTGCACTAAATAGAAATTCTCAATGCGAGTAGAAGATCATAGAAGAAACAACCAAAACACATAATAGACATAAGGCATGTCATTGAAAGAATAATTTCCTTAATTCCTATCTCAAAGATAAACATAAAACACCCTAGGCTTGTAGTTCGAAAGAAGTGATCCTGAAATTATACCAAAGTGATGTTTGATTGCCTTATGAAGTTGAGACTGAGAAGCACCAGTATCTCCATGCAAATAACTAGACATGCAAATACCCAAGCTAACCTTAAACCTTGAAACTAGAACCCAAGGAAATCTAAGCACAACACCTTTAAAATCCCATTGTACTTATGCCAATCATGAACATATGATTAAAAAACATACATAGGGGGGGTTACATGCGTGTGATACGAGATGAGAATTTTTTTTTGGCCGGCCCTCCCTCACTCCATGTATGTTGTGGACCTTGTGACAAGATGTATGCCTACTTAAATGAATAATATCTGCTATGTGCTTCATTAATCATTTATGCACATTGGAGGTTACATGTGCGCGATAGTATGCTGTGGACCTTGTGACATACAAGATGCCCATTTAAATGAATAATGGTTGCTATGTGCTTCATTGATGATGGAGATGTTGATGATACTCGTCATAAAACGACTATTATCCCACCTTTTTCAATGTTTCCAAATTAATATAATAATTCATAATCAAATTATTTTCCCCAAGATATAAAAAAAATTCATATTTACCATTGAATTTTGATCATATCTAATCTTTCAAACCATCAAAGATTTGAATCCAAAACCATATACTTAATTATTTTTTTAATCTCCTACCATAATCAAACTCAAACTCAAAATATGAAAAAAATTTGGCCAAATTCAGATAAACATAAACTTCATCATGATTGTCCAATAAAATACTATAACTAAGCATAGCTATCTTACTACGCCTAAAAGAAAAAATAAATATCATTAAAGATTAAACCAGCACAACATGCATGACAGCCAGAAATACAAACCACTCCGGTGGACCATTTCAACTTCCAAGAGGATAGATAGATTTTCGTGTGACTAAGTTATTGGGTGAGAGATGAAAGAAGGTTTTTAATTTTCAAAACCAAAGGGAGTACAAGTGGTTCAAACACAGGCCATTTTGTTTTTGAAAAGAAGAAAATGGAAGATATTAATTATAAAAAAAAGGGGAAAAAAGGGTTGCCAATAAAAAAAAAAGCCAAAGTCAAAGGTATAATATATAATTAATAAATCTTCAAACCAAAGAGATCAAAATATCTTAGAATTCTTGATACTGTTTTTAAAAAGAGAAAAAAAGCAATACGTTGGATAAAGATAACATTTAAAATTTGATTTTCAATTTAAAATTTGATCTCCAATTCTTGGAATGTAAGCGTAGGTATACCCGAGGGAATAATACTCATGGGGCCCACCATTTAAATCTGGTTTTCCCGTGAGCGCTAAATTAATCTAAGACACAATTAATACTTCCTTAAAAACGCTAATGGCGTGGTTGTCGGATCCGTAAAATCCAACGGACAAGACTGTAGTTTGTTAGAAGCAGACGTGGCAATCCATGATTGGGGAGATCAAACACTAAACTCAACGCGTGCCTGATTTCTATAAGCTGCAGGTTGGCAATGGCAGTTATTTCCCTAACTACACCACGTGCACGGTGCGCCCCTCGTTCCTCTAAATTTGCGTGCCACTCTCCCGCTATAACTCCCCTTTTCAAATCTAGGGATTCCTTTCTTTGTTTCTTTGCCTGATTTACCCGCTCGCCGCACAATCATTTGAACTCACCGGACCTCAGGCTCGGCATGGACACGCGTCCGCCATACGGAGACTCGACGGCTGCCGGAATAGGTAAGCGGTGGATCTGGCGGCTGGTTGGAGGTTGATCGCTAAGTATGGGGGCAGGCGAAGGAGAGGGTTCTTTTAGCGGAAATTTAAATTGGCGGAGGAGGTGGACAATGGGAACGGTAATCATACTCATTATGAGGGATCATGTGATTCTCTTATTATTGGTTTCGAGGAGGGGCGCGGCGGTGGTCACTGTGAGCGCGCTCATTTTGCTGTTCAAATGTTTGAAATCGAAAGCATTGCAAAAAAAACTAACGGTAAGGTCTCTGGCCGCGCGGGATTAGATTTAACCCTCCGCCAAATTTTGGAGAGCGCATCTCCCGCCATTCGTTTTCCCTCCGCTCTCGCTAAAATTTTGAAGTGGGTTTTGCAGATTTTCACCCGTTTGCCTCCACTGTTGATGTTGTTATTATTTTTATCCGGCCGGCGAATATCTGTCTGTGGTGAGGAAGAACAAGATCTGCACTGCCAATGCTTTGTTTCTTGACCTGTAAAGTTTCGCTGCCGCGATCGAATCCGAGATCTGAACTGGCTTTTCTTTGATCTGCAGGTCCACTGCAAGGATCTTTGTTTGTTTCTCCTTCCGCCAAGGTTTGAATCCCGGGCAAGATATCTTTCTTTCTTTCTTTCTTTTTCCAGGGTCTTTCTTGGAAAGTTCAGGCTTTTTTTCTTTGTTTCTCTAGTTTTTTATATGCCGTGGTAAACCCTGAAATCGTTGCAGGTTTCCCGACTGCAGACTCGTTTGCAAGATCTGCTATAGATTTTGAGAATAGCAAGTTGAAGCCGTTCGTCTACGAAATCGATCGTTCGAGGTGTAGACGCATAAAGGACATTGTTTTCTGCGGATTAAACGTGGAGGTGGGAATGTCATCGTTTGGGGAACCTGACGGCAAAGCTCAGGCTTACAGCCGGAAGGAGAAATCGCTGGGCTTGCTGTGCGTAAAGTAAGTTCGGACCTTTAGGTTTTGCTCGTTTCTTTGTATTTACCTGATCAACTATTTTACGGTGCAGCTTGGTTTGTTGTGCCTTAAATTGATTAAATTGATTTGATGATTTGATGGTGCCGCATGTGCAGTTTTCTGAATCACTACACGCAAGAGCAAGTGGATTCTATCAGCCTCGATGAAGCTGCCTTCCGATTAGGTTCGGATTATGTTGATTCTATATATTTTTGTTACGCCTGTTACTTCTTTGTTTGGTCGGTTGCTACTGGATTCTTATTTTTGGTATTTATTGTACAGGTGTGGAGCGGCGCCGGATTTACGATATCGTGAACGTTTTGGAAAGTGTCGGGGTAAGCATTTTATTTGAATGTTGAATATACTTATATACGATTTTGTTACTTGTGCTTTGGTTTATATTATCGTTGAATTTTGCAGGTCCTTGTTAGAAAGGCTAAGAATCGTTATACCTGGAAAGGCTACGAGGGGATCCCAAGAGCTCTGGAAAAGCTGCGAGTAATTTATTTAAAGATTGCGTATTTTAGATGTCTAATTCCTCTGTTTGATATTCTGCCGCGTCTATTTTTAACCGTCTCCTGAATATTCTGCTTCTTGTTTGGTTTCAAATCTTGGCAGGAATCCGCTCTAAGTGGAGAGGTCCTTAATGGCGTGAAAAATCTATCGGATTTATCGGAGATCAAGATGAATAATGTGCGGGTAATATGTTCATTCCATCCTTTTTTCGTGCAAACTTTCTACGCTTTGGTTTATCAACTGAGTACGAAAAATGCCCGATCAAGCATTCTTTACTTATCCGCAAATGCGTACTATGTGCCATGGCGAGAGGTTACAGATCCTTTTTCTTGATGATCACTGGCATGTTCGGCAGGTCTGTTTGGTGTCTGATGACGAAGAAGAGGAACATTCATCAAACGAGAATGTCTGCCCTCCGGAGAACACAAAGCACCAAGGTAAACGGCCTTTAAACAAGAGTAGTCCAGTTTCAGTTCTCACGGAGGCATCGAAGGGTAGTCCTGCTAAATCTAAAGCAGGTAAAAACCGAGATCCAGCACATTTTTTATTCTCTTTTTCTTTCTTAATTAAAACGCATTTTTCACATCAGGTTTTAGAATATTGCATCGATCTGCAGATTGCAGGCGTGAGAAATCTCTAGGCCTTCTCACGCAGAAGTTCGTGCAACTCTTTCTCGTAACACAGGTGCCCAGCTCTATCTTTCATCCTTGCATTTGGCCTCGTTATGAAACCTCACATCACCTATATTTGTTCTTCTGCCGCTGTTAATTTGACGTCTAAGCTTTTTCGTTTGTTCAGGCCCAAGTAGTATCACTGGAAGATGCTGCCAGGCTGCTGCTAGGTGAATGCAAAGAATCAGCAAAACTAAAAAGTACATTTTTTTTGTTCTCCTGGCTTATTGCTTCGAAGTTTTCAAGCGAATCAAACCTGATTATTTTACTCCACATTTTCTTTCTCATTTCTGCAGCCAAAGTAAGGCGATTATACGACATTGCGAATATTTTATCATCGTTGAATCTCATAGAAAAGGTAAACAAGTCTCACATAAGTCTGGACTGTGCTCTGCAAGAGATATTGTCAATAGTGACGCTCATATTTTCTACCTTATTTCTTTAACAGACTCACAATACGGAGAATCGGAAGCCTGCTTTCAAGTGGCTGGGAGTCAAAGATAATGCAAAATACACCGCCGGTGCGTTTCTGTTTTTAAATTTGAAGTTACGCCTGCTTAATTATCGTAGGAGACTAGGATCTTATTTTTTTTTTTATTTTACTCTTTTGTCAGAAATGGCGACCAGGAAAAGACAGTTTGGAACCGTTCTTTCGACAAATACTAACATGACGTCTGTCCCCAAAGCAAAGCGCGGCCGTCCATCGACCAAGGACGCGTTCGAATCTCTCCAACCGTTAAATGGCGCTAAAGGCTCCTCCGTCCTGAAGCCTCTACAGCCCAAGGCTCCAAACGTAGCCGGGGCCGTTTACAACCCCGTCCCAGTCTATCCACGCGAAGGCTCTGCCATTCCCATGCCGGGCATGGCCGCGTCAGCCCCCGGGGTGCCGACGAGCCTAACACTCGGTACATCCGGCGGATGGAGGGAATGGACCACAGCCGATTCTCAAAGAGTCTCGGAACAGAAAAGCAACGATTCTGCTGGTGCAGCGGCTGGATCTTCTCCCAGTTTGAAGCCTTCAAATTTAAGCAGGCCAAGTTTCGCATCGAGAAACAGGGATTGCTCTGCCGGTTTTAGCTACGGCCCATTCTGTCCGTTCCGTTTACAACAGCAATGCCTAGCCGGCATCTACCCTCCCCAAGGTTTCGACCGTAATGCAAACGATCGACCTGATGAGAATCAAGATCCGGAAGGCTCTTCTCAAGAATCTGAAGTAACAAACCCCTTTTCAATGCAGTACCAGAATGAAGGTAATCTTCCATTTTCTTCTCTTCTTTCATAAAAGCCAAAAATAAGGAACTTGCATTGATTTTTACTGTTTTCTGACAGCCATGGACCAAATGTTCGCGCACTGCATGAATGCTTGGAAGTCGTGGTACTTCCAAGCAGCTGTCTCTGCCACGGCGAACGCAACTTCGGCTTCGTCTCCAGTCCGTTCCGGTCACGAGCCCAGCGATTCGGTTACCGAAGCAACATGAATACAAAACCATAACTAATATGCCAAAACAGGTTTCCATTGCTTTATGCAACATACCGATCGTTCAATAAGAGTGCAGTTTGGGTGAGTTTCTACAGGAAGAAGTCAGAAGCCTTCGATCAGTGAAACAGTGATGACATGATGTAAGCATGAGACCGGCCCATATTTCACGTGTATGCATGCATTTTATATTTCAAATATGATTATTTCCAACGGGTTTTCGTGTAGCGCGGAATCTTGGTGGGTTCCAATGTAAAAAACACATGGCTCTCGAATGCAAGCAATGAATGGCCCACGCTAGCTGTGGAAGGAAAATATGAGGATGTGACAAACTCAGTCATTGGAGGCTTGATTTAATTTGATATGTAGAAACCTTGAATAAAACACCAAGTGTGAAAGTATGTGTAGAATTTGGATGTCAATGGCCAAATTGAGTTTCAGTTCGAAGCTTGCTTATGCCAACCTTTTATTTTCAATATATATCAATTTTTATTTGGAGATCAGTTTGTGAAAGCATTTAGTTAAATGAGTTGACAATTCAAGATTTTTGTGTGCATGAGGAGATTCAATACCTAGAATGTTACATTTCAAATACTTCTGTTGTACATGGGGATATTCAATGCCTAGAACGTGCATTGTCCAAATGCACCCATATATATGGGTGTAATTGATTTTTGGATTTTAAATTATTTTGTATTCTAATTAAATATAGTTAACGTATACATTATAAATTAGTGTTCAAATATTTCAAATGATATTTTGCAATTCGTTGATATTTATTTTGAACCTAAAGAGAAGAAATAAATCAATTGATCAAAGTTAATATTTATTTTGAACATAAAGAGAAGAAATAAATGTTTTTTTAATTGGAATGTGTTTAATCCATTAATGTGGAATATTTTGTGTTTAATTCGTGGAATAGTTTTTTCATATATTTTGATTTTGGTTACTATATATTATGAAAGTATATAGATTATTAAAATATATATGATGATGAAATGGATATAATATTGGATATATAAAATAAAGAATTATTATTGATTTTATAATTATGTATATTAAAAAAATATAACATTATGAAAGAACAAAGGTGATATTTTAACGATTAAGATATTTTAATGAATGCATGAGGTTTTATTTTTTTATTTTTTTTATTACATTATAATATAATTTTGCTCAACATTGTTATTAGGAAAATATGTGAGTCATGATTATATGTTTACGGAGAATCATTGTTATTAGGAAAATATGTGAAAAGAGTCATGATTATATGTTTATGGGGAATCATTGTTATTAGGAAAATATGTGAAAATATGTGAGTCATGATTATGTTTATGGGGAATTATTAAGAGAAATTGTAGTTAGAGTACTTTTGGTTTTAACTAATATTTTTTAGCCATGCAAATTGTTTAATAGATAAGGAAATCACATTTTGGTGATATGTAAGTTTGAGGAGGAAAATAAGTTAGTTGAATGAGATTGTTGTAATTAAAAAATATAAATGTTCTCTTTTTATTTGTTAGTTATAGGGAATTTGGTTGTTTTACTTTTGTGTAATTATTTTTTTATTTGTTGTAGCTTGTTACTCTATACTTTATAAAAAGAAATATCTCTCTTTTTACTAATATAAGCGGATATTGTTTTTATGGTATATATACATGACTTATTATTTTATGATTTATTTTAGTTAAGTGAATATAAATTTTCATATATAACTAAATAAATTACATTAATGAATTATATGAGTGAATTTGTATTCATTTTAGGGTTTTTATTGAATTGTTTGCTTATGATTGCATCAATTCTTCATTAAAATGCATGAATGGTGTATTGTGGTTTTTAGAGTAGTCCATTAATTGGGGTATAGAGGTGGTTGGGTACATTACAAGATGGTATTGGAGCTCATGGTTACAATATTGGAGTTTAGAAGAAAAATGTGGTTTGCATGCCATTTTTGGGATAAATTGAATGATAAAAGGCTAGATTATCATAGAGCAAATGGATATGATATGGATAGTTGTATAACCAAGGGCAAATGTTTATTTGAGTGTATTGTGGGTTTATAATATGTTATGGCAAAAATTAATCACATCACATTTAGAGTCATGATGTATCCATGGGTTAATTGTAAACCCTAAGGACTTGGAAGATGGGGTCACAATGAGCTTAGCATATATGAGACATTAGAAAGGGGTTGGAAGTGGATATTACTTAATGAGATGAAGACTTTGGAGGAGGATACCATGTCTTACATCCTAATTGGTGTGAGTTATAAAGGTGCACCTCTATAGAGTAATGCCTTCAAAGTTATATAAGTGACCTTTTATAGAGAAAAACACCTCATTTAAACGTGTTATAAATTGCATGGTGGGAAAGAGGGTTATAATTTGTAATGATGTTAAAGATTTGATGTTTTAAACTTTGGGTGGAAATGCCACAAAATGATGGCTTGCCATGTGTTCAAGTAGTATACCACCTTAGAGGGAGTTTAGGTAGTGGTAGTATAGAGGGGACTTGTAGTCACATTGAACTCGGAAAATGTGTTGTGTAAAGTTAGGTAAAGTAGAACAAGGGGACTTATAGTCATATTGAACTTGGAAAATGTGTCATGCAAAAAAAAATACATTAATAAAATAACACTAAATGTTGACATAAAAGATGTAAATGTAAATAGTAAGTGCGAAGTTGGTAAAAGGTCCATGGACTATTAAAATATGAAGGTGAATTAGAATATGTTAACCCCTTGTGTAGTTGGATGACATGATAACATGATAGTACCATGTAAAGAGACATAAGTTTAAGGTGGACACCACATTGCTTCTCATGTATGCCATACAAGAAAAATGTAAATATAAATTATGCTAAAGAAATTTTTTTGTTGAAAAAGCCTAGAACTAAAATCTTGTTTTTAACATAACTAGAGCATATGAATTTGTGATGAGGTTAAATTTTAGATGGAAGTCCACAACGATAAGGTTGATAAAAATGTCCTTAAGGAATATACATACAAAATACCATTCTATTTTGTATGAGGAGTATACATGTTTTGAGTCATTACATCATATGCTCTTACATTAAAGCTCATAATGTTACTTGCAAGTATTGAACCTAGGTGGAGAGGGTACCAATCATACCTCCCAACCACTTGAGATAATCCCAATTGATTACAAAGATGCATATTTGGCTCCATACTTCAAAAAATTGTTAAATGATAGTTTTGAAGTATAAATACATTAAATATTTAAAAATTATAATGACTCGGTCTTTGTAAAAAAATACATAAAATATTTATTTTTTTATTATAAAAAACATAATTTTAAAGATTTTCATTCATGTTTCCAAACAAAAAAGCATTAGAATATAGAGATATGACAACATATGGTCAAAGTAGGCTCATGAATATATCCATTATATCAAATGGCACCCAGTGCACTGTCCAAAACAGTCCAATACATGTAATATATAGAGATTAGAAGAAAAACACAACCAAGGAGGCTCTAAATGGCCTCTACAAAAAAACACCACTAGTCACTAGTCACTACTACTAGAGATGCCAACATCTAGCTTAGACTCTGAATCAGAGTGAGACAGGGAAACCCATGGCTCCTCATCAAGATCTTCAACTAGATCTATAGTAGTAGCACTAGCACGCTAAGCCTGAGATAGATGAGCTATGCGTTTGCGTTATGGCTGACTACAAGAAGTGCCTGCAGTTGCAACTGGAAGACTTGGGGCTAGGCCTAGTACTGGTGGATCTGCATTTAGCTGAGCCTTCAATTGTAAATCAAACTCTGCTGGATGACTCCATTACCTAATCTGATGTTGGATCAATATCATCCAACTCAATGGGTCACGTCTTTTGTTAAAAAATTGGTTGCATCTTAGTCGGAGGTTGTATTGGACATAGACTAGATAATTTAATTGTTTTTGCTCCAAACAGTTTCTCTTCTTCGTGTGAATCTTCTCAAAGACAGACCAATTACGCTCACACCCAGAAGCACAACAAGTTTGACTCAAAATGTGGATTGCAAACTTCTGCAATTGAGGATATTGGCTACCAAATGACTCCCACTATTGTGCTGCAAAAAACATAGTTGTGTAATGATTTATCTCAACAAATTATATCCAAGTTTCAAATTATAAACAATTTAACAAAATATGAATTTGAAAATTGAAATTCTTTGTTTACGTGACTCATCTTCTCCCCTTGCAATCCTTGCAAGGTTCTTGCCAAATGTACTTGTGGCTCTGCTAAAACAAGTGATTTGTCAGTGTATCTCCAGCTGGTCACTCTCCTTAGGGACCATGTGATCAATGCAGTCAATCAATCCATCTCTAACCTCCCCAGTCAAAGCTTCTGCCTCCAAAACTTTATAAGGATACCTTGGGTTCAAAAAATACCTAGCTATATGTATAGGGCGATGGAGTTGGTTGTTCCATCTTTGATCAATGATTTCCAAAATGGGTCCATACTTAGCCACTCTTTCCTTGTATGTTGGCTTTATTTGCTCCTTTTCTTGATCCATAACCTCATAAATGAAGCCCATAGCCAATCTTTCCCCATCCACCAACTGCAACACCTTAACCAGTGGCTCAACAACCTTCACAATCTTTGCTACCTTTTTCCAAAATATTTCTTCATTAACTTTATTTTTCACATCTTTGCCATCCTGTTTGCAAGACCATTGAAATTATTTCATTCATCACTGGAAAACACCCTTTGCAAGTTTCTATGTTGGGAAAGTATAGATTGCAATGTCAAAAAATGAGTTTCAAATCTAGTGATGGCTGGCCTAATAATATCCTTGCCCCCTCTGTGTTTCCTCATCAGGTTTAAAATTCATGAGTGATTGTAATATATTTTGTTATGATTTTGGCATGCTCTACAATGTTCTTGATCCAATCTATTTTACCAATATCCTCAAGCACGAGGCCTATGCAATGTGCAACACATGGGGTCCAAAATATGGTTTTGTGTTTTTTTCTCTAACAGTTGACCATCAAGAACATAGTTAGAGGCATTATCTGTGATGATTTGAACAACATTAGCCACCCCCACCTCTTCTGCAACCTCATCCAAAAGCTAAAACAAAAAGTGTGCACCTTTCACCCTATCAGATGCATCATATGATCTTAGAAACATGGTTCCATGTGGGAAAAATATAAGAAAATTTATGATGGTACGGTTCCTCTGACCAGTCCACCAGTCCATCCATCTGACATGATGGTACGTCCTGTTTTTCCCATGAGATTTTGAAATAGCTCAAATATTCATCAATGGACAATTTTTTTTGTTTTTTGTTTTTTGCAAAAGATATCCCCTTAACTCATGCATAGTAGGGCCTTTGAATCCATTTCCAACAACGAATATGGTGCCAAACTTAGGTTCATAATAAGGCGAACGAGAAGCATTGATGGGGATATCAACATCATACCACCATCTAGTTATGTAATCACAAACATTTTCTCTAAATTTTTTCTTCCAGTGCTGATCTAAAGTGGGCTGCATTTGGCCTCTATTAGCTTGAGGACCATGTGCACTATCAGAGGGAGAGGAGGGTATGAATTAACTTTTGATATTACCCTTCTTTTTCGTTGTAACCTTACCCTTTTCTTGAATATAATCCAAAGAGGGAGGAACATAGCGAAAGGGGTTGGATGCATCAGTGCAAAGGATAGATGAAGAGCACTCATAATCAAAATTGGGGTTGGAAACCATCATGTGTTTTATATTCATCTTCCTTCTAATTTCAACCTCTATTTCTTTTTCCATAACTTTTTCTTCCTCAAACTTCTCAAATTTATCTAGCAACTCCTTCCTAATTTCCCCAATTTATTTTGTTGGTGCTTCACATGGAGTAATTTGGCCTCTGACACCAACCAAGTGTTGTTTCAGCCTATGAATTCCCCCTCCACCTCCCTTAATTTTTCTATGACAAAATTTGCAATGCATTTGATTTTCAATCATCTCAGCATATACCCAAGCAGAGTCTTTCATTCTAGGAACCATTTTTGGACTAATATTTGGACTTGGAAATGAAAGGTTTAAATATGAAAATGAAAAAAAAAACAACCCTTCAATGTTCATTTCTTTCACAAAAATTTCTTTCAATTTCCAGATTTGCAAAAAAAAAACAAGCAAAGGAAGCTTTTAGAAGTGAAAAAAAAACCTCTAGGCTCTAGCCTCCTCAATGCTGCTCCAATAAACCAACTCCTCAATGATCCTCCAATGACTTCCCAAGAAGCTCCTCGCTGTTGCTCCAATGATTTCCCAAGAGACTCCTCAATGCTTCTCCAAAAACCAACTCCACAACTCTTCACAAATTCCTCACAAACGCTCACACAAATGCAATTAGATAGCTGTGAGGAAATGAGAGGGGTTGGGTATCTTTTATATGCTTGGGAGATGTTAGAGGGCATATCAAAGCCCTAAAACCCATCTTAAATTAGATTTGGGTTCCAAAATAAGTCACTTTTGGGGTCCGCGATTGACTTGGATTGACTCGGTCGGTTTAACTCGAGCTTGGCCAAGCCAATTGGTTTGTTACCGGACCGGCTGAGTCGGTGACTGACTCGGCTGGTTTAGTAACAAACTGGCCTTTGGCATGATTTTTGTACCGAGTCGGCTCGACCAGGGGGTTGGCTCGGTCGACTCGGCCGAATCCGAGCTGACTCGACCAAATTTTAAAACACTATTATTAACAACTTAAAACACGTGGGAGTAACAACACTTATTACAAACTCAACATAAAATTGTTTTTAAGTTAAAGAGGACTTCCCAAGGCCAAGGATTCTATTGCATTAGAAAACCTTGGTAAGAAAATATGAGCTACCTATTCATGTGGTATTTTATTCAGAGATTGAAGTCCCTTTTGGGCATGATAACTCTTGCTTAGTCACCCATGACACATCTTCAAATCCCTTGTTCTTCCATTTGACCAAATACTCTAAATGATCCATATAACGAGTCTTCTTTCCAACCCTAGTGGCCAAAATTTCTTACACTTCTTCGAGAGTTTTGAATGGTAACTGTTCCTTCCACTTAGCGGGCGTACCTATTTCTTCATTGCTTTATCCTTCACGAAACTGATGGAGATATGCTACATTGAATATAAGAGATATATCCAAGTCTCTCAACAACTCCAACTTGTAGGTGTTTTCAAAAATTTTTCGAATAATTTTGCATGGGCCTATTTTTTGGTATTTTAACTTGCCATAGGTACCCCTTGGAAATATCTCTTCGCCATTACCATCTCTCCTTCAAAGAAAACCTTTGCTCTTCTTTTCAGATTTGAATTCTACTTATAATTTTTAATACTCTTTTGCAATCACATCTTCACTTGTTCGTGTATCAACTCCAAGCTGTTTGCAAAATCACTTGCATCAACACTCTTCCTTTCCTCCAAATATGGCAACTGTATTTGGTCCACAATAATTTTTGGTGAGTGCCTATAAAAAATATAAAATGGACTTTTACCAATGGATTTGTTGATCGAGTTATTGTATGAAAAATATTCCTGCACCAAGACCATATACTACTGGTTGGAATTTTCATCACTCAAGATTCTGAGCAAATTCCCAAGACTCCTGTTCACTACTCCAGTATGTCCATATATATGTGGATGTTAGGATGAAATGTATAACAAATTATATCCCATTTTCTTCCACAGTGTCCTCCAGAACTGACCCAAAAATCCTATATCTCTATATGAAGTAATGGTTCTTGGCTACCAATGAAGTCTCACTAATTCTTTGAAGAACAAAAAACCACTTAAGTAGCATCACTTGTTCTCTTGTATTCTATGAAATGTGCCATATTCGAAAACTTATCTATTGAACAGCCATCACTGAATCATGCTTTCTATGCGTCCTTGGCAATCCCAAGACAAAGTCCATCCTCACATCTTCCCATGGTCTTTCCGGTACTAGAACTGGAGTATAGAACCCTGTATTTTGACTTGTAACCTTTGCTAGTTGACAAATTCTACATCACTCAACAAACATTCTAACATCCTTGTTGATGCTAGGCTAAAAATACCTCTCCTTTACCAACACTGTAGTCTTATCTTTGCAAAAATTTCCACCTAGGCCTCCACCATGTAGCTCTTTAATAAGATTCAACCTCATTGACCCTTGAGGAATGCATACTTGTTGATTTTTAAAATATAAACTCTTCCTAGATATGGTAGTCCAAGAAAAAGGTTCTATTCACGCTCCAAGGTGCTTTAGAAGCTGCCCAAGTTTCTATGAAATCAACATGTCCTGCATGCAACTCCTTCATGCTTTCCAAATCCACCACTTCTACTAACAAAGTGTTGAGTAACAACACTCTCCTATAATCATCTACAACTTAATTTGACCTTCTAGGCCTATGCTTCAAAAAAAGTGTATAACTTTGCAAGAATTCAACCCATTTAGAATGCCTTTGATTCAACTTACCTTGAATTTTGATATATTGTAATGCCTTGTGATCATTAAACAAGACAAATTCCTTGGGAAACAAATATTGTCTCCGATTCTTCAAAGCCTGCACAATAGCATAAAATTCCTGATCATAAACAAAACACTTATTTTTAGCTTCGTTCAACTTCTCACTAAAGAATGCTATCGGTTTGCCTTCTTGACTCAAAACTGTCCCACTTGCATCACAATCAACTTGGAATACTTTATCAAAGTTCATAATTGCTAAAACTGGTTTCTCTGTGACCCTCCTTTTCATATCTACAAATGCCTTCCTTGCCGCTACTATCCATTTAAAATACCCTTTTTCATGCACTCAATAAGAGGTGCACAAATCAAGCTAAAATTTCTAATGAATTTACGGTAAAATTTTACTAGTACATGAAATCTCCTCACCTCAAAAGTAGACTGAGGTTTTGGCCAATCCAAACTAGCCTTAACCTTTTTATAATCCATATTCTATCCTTGGAGATCACAAATCCCAAGTATACTAGATCATCTCACATTAATGTACATTTCTTCAAGTTGATCAACAACTTCTCTTCCATCAACCGCAGAAACACTTGCCTTACGTGTTCCAAGTGCTCCTATTTGTATTTGCTGAAAATCAAAATGTCATCCAGGTTTCCACATCTCATTGTATTGATATTTCTTCCTTACGAGGTATCATGGAGCCATCTTCATTATTCAATATTGTGACAAGATCTAGCTCATTTTTCTTGCTCATCACTTTCATCATAGATGAAGGCATTGCATTGAGCCTTTCCAAAATTCAAGCTTATCACAACTTCCTCATGAAAATGATTTCCATTGACCTTTAGATTATATTTTCTCATTGCTACCTTTCAATCCTAAGATGAGCACATCTTGAATTCACAGTTTCCAGGTACCAGATGTTGAGATTCCCTCAACATTCTTCATACATTTGCATCCATACAATTTAACTTTATTCAAATGTCATCATGTATTCCCGCAACATCCTTCAAGGTAGCAAAATAATATGTTAACCAAATAACCAACAATAATTAAAAATAGACTTATCCAGATGACCTTCTTGTCTGGTCAACATCCTCATGGTCCATCTCCACTTGAATATTTATTCATGCATCATAGTTCCCAAGGATCAAACTTGATTACCAAGTTATACCTTTTTCTTCTGGAGATTATACTGGATGTTAATAATTATTTTATAATATATAGAAAACATTAATTTTGTTATCCATCCTTTAGTAAGCCAAATTCTTTCCCTTAAAATATCACATAATCATACAAAGCATGTTACACGATTCTATCCACATGAACCTTATCCAATAGTTATTTCCAATGTGTATCCATATGCTTCTTATTCCATCATCTAGCTATATGTATCATAATGAGCCCGCATCTTGACCCATTGCATTCCTTCATTCCTTTATCAGTATTGTTTCCACATTCATGGAATGTATACTGATCTTGTCATGGTTCTTCTTCCAAGAACCTTCCATAATGACGGTTATTCTAGGATCATGATGATCCACCTAAGCACGATGACTATCTCTAACATAATGTTAGATAATTCCTGGATGAATAATATGCAAAAAAATCTATTTATCTACTTTTAAAGATTAGGTGATTTCTAGAAAGCAACTTAACCAAGTATACTCTACATATGCTACTATCACATGCTTCTCTCTACGATGTTATGAAAAGTAAAGATTCCTTTTAAAGCAAATGACAATTCATGCTATCCTAAAGGAAAGATAAATCCTCATAAAGAACCTGATATACAATATGCCTTCTTTAATAATAAATATATTTCACATGTTCTTTCTTCGGCTTCTTCTCAGGTTATCCTATTTCCTCAACTATGTGAGCCTCACTTATTTCCTTTATCTTGCTGTGCTGTTGGCTTGGACAATCCTCTTAAAGTGTCCATATTCATTGCACTTAAAGAATTGAACCTTGGACATATATTTTTTCTTATAATTTCCAAACTTTCCCTGCTTCAGCTTCTTGACTCAAGCTAGAAAGGCTTGAGACTGTTCATATGATCCACTGTCATCTCTTACCTTGATCCTAGATTCTTCCAAAATGCGTTGGGCCCACAACTCATCAAAATGAGTTGAATATTTCTTAGAGTAGATGTTTGTCGCCGAAGGATCAGAGTACCGAAGGATTGAACTTGGATGTGAATCATTATTTTATAATCTAGAGAACATCTTAATTTTTTTATCCATCCTTTAGTAAGCCAAATTATTTCCCTTAAAATATCACATAATCATACAACACATGTTACAACATTCTATCCACATGAACCTTATCCAAGATTCACTTCCAATGTGTATCCCTATGCTTCTTATTCCATCATATAGCTATATGTTTCATAATGAGTAATAATATGACCAGCAGTTTCAGACATAGAGTAATAATATGATACTTACTTGAAAACCACGATTCTCCTCTTCCTTGATGACGTCTTCAACCTTTCTTGATGTCCTCAAGACCTTTGAAGAAACTTGAGTAATGTCCTTGAAATATTTTTCCTAGGATTCCTCCAACAACAACTTTCAAGAGTGATGAATGATACCAAGATCCTTTTGATGCTTCCTTCTTTCAATGAGCCTTTAGATAGATCTACTTCTCTCAAGAGACAACCTTTATTGTAGTATTGACATTCTTTAATGTAGAAACCCTCCTTCTAGATAAATAGGTATTGTTTTCCCCTTAGAAAATATTTCTTTTGTCCACAAGATGATCCTTCCAACTGCCTTCTTGTTCACCTTAGCTCTGATTTTATGTTGGAAAATGCAAAATGGATGCTAATTAATATATATTTTACTTAACATTAATACTTTCTTGTGAAATTTATTCTTCTTATTATTTTTATTTATTAGACGTTCTTCATCAAAAAAATATTAAGAGCACAATAAAGACATTGGATACAAAAGATAGGCTCCAAGCAAGTGAAAAACCCCTCCAAGGGGAAAACCCTGAAAATATTCTCTTCTTATAGAATCTGCTTCAAATGAGACAACAAAGACCCAAACCCTATACAAATTCCTCCTCCAAGTAACAAGTTATCCCTTCCAATATCACAACTCAATCTTTCATCAACCAAAGTTTAGTTGCAACATCAACCACAACTTCGACCCTGCAACTTCATTTTGCAACTTTTTTCTGTAACTTCGGCCCTGTAGCTACTGTAGAAAACCTAATTATGCTTCTATAAGAGATCCTTCTTAGAGCAAGACAACTCCTCCCAAGGTCAACGAAGTCAAGAAAAAATATTTCTCCTTCGAACAACTTAATGTTGCACCTCGTCCTCCTGCAACTCGGACTTGCAGTTTCAACCTTTTTTGTAGCTACAATAACCCTAGAACTTTGCACATGTGAGAGATATAGAGCTCAAAAACAAGATTTATTTGCCTCTTTTTTCCTTCTATACCGTTTATCCACCTTCCTTTCTTCTTCTAACTGTAGATCAAACATTTTCAAGAGAGATCGAACTTGTTGGTGAGTGAAAAATGAGGTTGAAATGCTCCTTTGTATAGCCTTTCCAAGGGGTCGAATTCTCTCCTTTATTATGAATTGAAGCTTCCAGGGCTGACTTGTACTTTTGGATTTTACAGTACTTTCTATACTAAAAAATAATTCTTTTTCCAATTACATTTTTCCCATAAGGGTATTATAAACATGACGCCGTCTCCTTTGACTTGTGACAATAAATATTACGACCTAAAAAACCATAGAAACATGAAGAACATTATTTTACCTAGAAGACCATTAATAAGAAGCATGAAACACATAATTTATTACTAATAACTTTTTATTTTCTTATTTTGTTTGTTATGTAGGACTCATATTGAAATGAGTACAACAATAATTATGAATACCAAAACTAGTTACATTTTCAACACTCCCTCTTAAATAGGGAGGTATTTATAATTGTACAACCAATACAAAATCATTCTCAAACTGAAGAGTTCTCATAAGAAGAATCGGATTGATAAGCTAAACTGTAAGCATCATCATTATAACCAACACTATCTTTAAGGCCTAACTAGACAAGCTCTACTTCATTCAAGAGCATTATGATGGAGGATTTACGTGTGATACCGCACTACCTCTACAAGGCACATGCCCCATTTGGATGTTCACAAGGTGTGTCCTTTTAGGACTCTTCTTATCTTGGATCTCCAATCCCGAGCCCTCAAAGAGTATTAGTCCTCTTCGACCACTCTTCTCTTGAATACCTGTCCTATCCTCAAAGAGTGTCAATACCTTTCCTTTATTGTATTCTATATCCTCAAGGGAATTACACATGCTTATATAATCATCCACTGATTCTCTTTTCATTGCCTAAAGAAGAGAATGCACATGTGATGTCCAACATCAATCGTTCTCAACCAATGAGGATAACCCTATTCCCTCTTACCCAGGGAATATATCCTTGCTCCTATTTAAGGAGAATCCTTTGCTTTTTCTCAAACCAGAGAAGATTCCGAACTTCCTTTCTATTTGGGAAGTCAACACTACAAGCCTGATATCTTGTCTTCATAAGAGTATCAACTATCAATGCTCCATAAATGTATGGTTCCCTCTTTTCTTCGCATTTCATTGTATCAATCTTGCTTCCTTACGAGGTATCATGAAAACATCTTCATTCTTGAATATTGTGACAAGATCCATGTCATTTTTCTTGCTCATCACTTTCATCATATATGAAGGCATTGCATTGAGCCTTTCCAAACTTCAAGCTGATCACAACTTCCTCATGAAAGTGATTTCCATTGACCTTTAGGTTATCTTCTCGCACTGCTAACTTTTAATCCTAATATGAGCACATATTGACTTCATAGTTTCCAGGTACCATATTTTGAGCTTCCCTCAACATCCTTCATACATTTCCATCCATGCAATTGAAATTGCTTCAATTGTCAGAATGTATTCCTACAACATCCTTCCAGGTAGAAAAATAATATGTTAGCGAGATAACCAACAATAATTAAAAATAGACTTACATCATCCAAATGACCTTCTCGTCTAGTCAACATCCTCATGATTCATCTCCACTTGAATATTCCTTCATGCATCAGAGTGCTGAAGGATCGAAATTGATTACCGAATTTCCGAGGATCAGAGTGCCGAAGGATCAAACTTGGATGTGAATCATTATTTTATAATCTAGAGAAAGTCTTATTTTTTTATCCATCCTTTAGTAAGCCAAATTAATTCCCTTAAAATATCACATAATCATACAAAGCATGTTACAAGATTCTATCCACATGAACCTTATCCAAAATTCACTTCCAATGTGTATCCCTATGCTTCTTATTCCATCATATAGCTATATGTTTCATAATGAGCCTGCATCTTGACCCATTGCATTCCTTCATTCCTTTACCAATATTGTTTCCACATTACAAGGAATGTGTACTAACCTTGTAATGGTGCTTCTCCTAAGAACTTTCTAATATGATGGTTCTTCTGGGAACATGATGATCCAATTGAGCACGATGACTACCTCTAACATAATGTTAGATAATGCCTCGATGAACAATATGCAAAATGGTCTATTTACCTACTTTTAAAGACTAGATGATTTCTACAAGTCAACTTAGCCAAGTAGATTCTACATATGCTACTATCACATGCTTTTCTCTATGATGTTATGCAAAATAAAGATTCCTTTTAAATTAAACAACAACGCATGCTATCCTAAAGGAAATATTAATCCTCATAAAGAGTCTGACATTGAACAATGTGCCTTCTTTAATAGTAAATATCTTTCACATCTTCTTTCTTCGACTTCTTCGTAGGTTCTAATGCTTCCTCAACGATGTGAGCCTCACTTACTTCCTTTCTCTTGTTTATTTGTTGACTTGGAAAATCCCTCTTAAAGTGTCCATATTCATTGCACTTAAAAGCATTGAAACTTGTACATATCTATCTTCTTTGACTTTCCTAACTTTCCCTTCTTCAGCTTCTTGACTGGAGATAGAAAGGCTTGAGATTGTTCATATGATCCAATGCCATATTTTACCTTGATCCTAGATTCTTCCAAAATGAATTGAGCCCACAACTCACCAAAAGGATTTGAATATTTATTAGAGTAGATACTTGTTGCAAAGCTGCTCCATTCTGGCGACAATGCATTTAATACACATATGGTTATTTTTGAATCATATTTGTCTCTCCAAGCCCTTGCAAGTTATATATTAATTGAGAGATATTCATTATAAATGAAACCATGTCCTCACTCTTTGATTTCTTCATATTTTTATAGTTTATTATGAAAATAAATATTTTGTCCTGATGGACTTACAATGTACAATTTCACTAGCTTGTTGTACACAACCTTGGAAGTTTTGAAATTTGCAGCAAATGGAACAAGAGGATCTTTAATGGATTCACCTATGATCCTTTGTGCCCTTACTTCCCCTTTCTTGTACTTTGTTATTTCTTGAGTCTTGTCTTTGCTAGGTTCAATAATTTCCCCATTTACATATTCAATTAACTCATGTTCTATAAGTGCCAGGTCTATCCTTTTCTTACATGCTAGGTAATTTGATGCTCCAACGATCCTATTGCTCTCCTTCAGAAAGAACCCATATGACTAGTAGTATTCAGAAATAGAGTAATAACATGATACTTACATGAAAACCCATATCTCCTCTTCCTTGATGACGTCTTCAATTTTCGTGATGTCCTCAAGACCTTTGAAGAAACTTCAATAATTTCCTTGAAAGACGTTTCCTAGGATTCCTCCAACAACAACTTTCAAGAGTGATGAATGATACCAAGATCCTTTTGATGCTTCCTTATTTCAATGAGCCTTTAAATATATCTCCTTCTCTGAAGAGACAACCTTTCTTATAGCCTTGATCTTATTTAATGTAGAAACTCTCCTTCTATATCAATAAGTCTCCTTTTCCCCTTAACAAACCTTTCTTGTGTCCACAAGATGATCCTTCAAGATGCATTCTTGTTCACCTTAGCTCTAATTTTTTGTTGGAAAATGCAAAATGGAATCTAATTAATCCTTATTTTCCTTAACCTTAATACTTTCTTGTGAACTTTATTCTTCTTCTTATTTTTATTTATTAGACGTTCTTCATTAAACAAATATCAAGAGCACAATAAAGATAGTAGACACAGAAGATAGGCTCCAAGAAAGGGAAAAACCCCTCCAAGGGGAAAACCCATAAACTCTTCTCTTCTTATAGAATTTTCTTCAAATGAGAAAACAAAGACCCAAACCCTATAACAAGTCCTCCTCCAAGTACCAAGTAAACCCTTCCAATATAACAACTCAATCTTGCATCAACCAACTTTTAGCTACAACTTCGACCTTGCAACTTTGTTCTGCAACTTCAACTTGCAACTTCGACCCTTTAGCTATTGTAGAAACCCTAATTATGCTTCTTCAAGAGATCCTTCTTAGAGCAAGGAAATTCCTCCCAAGGTCAATGAAGTCAATTCAATTTTTTTCTCCTTCTAGCAACTTACTAACTGCACCTTGTCCTCTTGCAAATCAAACCTAAAATTTTGTCCTTCTTTGTAGCTGCAATAATCTTATAACTTCACATGTGTGAGAGAGATAAATCCTAAAAACAAGCTTTCTTTGCCTCCTTTTTCCTTTTAGACCTTCGCTCCACCTTCCTTGCTTCTTCTAGCTGTAGACCGATCCTTTTCAAGAGAGATCGAACTTATTGGTGAGTGAGTGACAAATGAGGTCGAACTACTCCTTTATATATCTTTTCCAAGGGGTCAAATTCTCTCCTTTAGGCTAACTTGAAGCTTCCAGGGCCAACCTATAGTTTTGGAGTTTCCAGGACTTTCTAGAGTAAAAAATAATTCGTTTTCCAATTACATTTTCCTCTGAAGGGTATTATAAACATGATTTTGTCTCCTTTGACTCATGATCCTAAGATCTAACAAACCCTAGAAGCATGAAGAACATGCTTTTACCTAGAAGACCATCAATAAGAAGCATGAAAACCATGCTTTAATAATAATAACTTTTTCTTTTCTTCTTTTGTTTGTTACATATTATACATATTGAAATGAGTACAAAGAAAATTATGAAGACCGAAACTAGTTACATTTTCAACAATATTTCCCAACATTGGGGTGAGCTTGTAGTGCTATCCATCTTTCCTGAACTCACATTTGTTTTCTTGACCATCATGGTGAACTTGCCTATCAAACAACCACTTCTTTCCAAAAAGTATGTAGCATGCGTCCATGCCAACCACATCACACAATACTTGCTCCTGAAGGCTGCCAATTTGAAAATTCAACAAACATTGCTCAATCACAACCACCTGCTATCCCTTTTGTAACCTTGAGACTTTATAAGGGTTTGGATGGAATAAACTCTTGAATTTTAACTTGTCCATGACTTTAGTGGACATCAAATTCTTTGTACTTATACCATCTATGACCAAGTTACAACACTTTCCTTAAACCTCACATTTAGTTTTGAAAACTTTCCTTCTTTGTTCTGGTTCTTCCACTATCTTTTTCTTAGGCTTGAGAAGAACTCTGTGAAACATCAAATTTTCTCCCTATTATTGTTGAAGAACAATAAAATTTTCTCTAGCAATAGAAGCTTCATCAACTTGTGCAACTTTTGTTCTGGCTTCACCGTTTCTCTCTAAATATTCTCCTTCCAGAGACTCATATTTCTTATGTCCTTCAACTCCACAACGTTAACAAGTAATTACATGCTTTCCCTTTCCTCTTCCGAAACTTCCTCTATCTCTTCCAATAATATTTCCACCTCTAGCACCTTGACCACTAGTGGGTTCTTCTTCCTTTTCACAGCCTCTAGCAGTTCCTGCTTGACATCTGCCTCTAAAAACTCTTCCTCTACCTTTCTGCTGTGTTTTCCTATTCAAATTTTCCTCTATTTTCAAGGCAATGTCGTAGGATTTATCAACAGTTCAAAAATAATGCGTACTCATTTCATCTTGAATCAAGCATTTCGGTCCATTCACATACCTTGCGACTCTTTGTAATTCCAGTTCCTTTATATTAGATCGAAGTGATAGTCTGAAAAAACTCTTCTAAGTGTACTAAAAAATAGAGGCTTCCTTTTGTCTTAGATTTTGGACTTGTCTATACAAATTCTACTAGTAATCAACATGAATTTTTTTTCTTGATTTTTGTGACCATCTTCTTCGAAGTATTGATATTTTCTAGTTGATTATTTACTCCATATTTTTGCAGCATATCCCACCACGATGCAACATGACCTTGAATTTCGTCATGGTGAATTTTACCCGATTTGGATCATGAACATTTTCATACTCAATTTATTTGCGAGTTCTCAAATCCAATCGATGAGCACATCAACTCTCATATTTCCATCATAACAGGAAAATTCAACTCTTGCACTGCCTCTATTGCTCAAATATGAAATCAACCTTGCTGCTGGGACTCTCTCCTCAACTTCCTGTTCTTCATCGATTTCTTCTTCGAGCTCTGGATCTACTTCTGGATCTCCATTTCTTCTATGCTCCAACTCTTCTATTCTTCTTCTTAACTCTTCTAGCTCTTGAATTCCTACACCTCCTCATCTTGCTCCCCTTCTCCTCGGTGGCATACTTACAAGTTGTAAATGTATCACCAACATCCACAAACCTCAACCCAAAATCTGTGACCCAATTTGTACCTTCAACACTCTTGCTGTGCAACACCGATAAGGTTTCTTGTTACCTTGTTACATCAAGCAATTCAAGGTGCAAATCCCAGGACTAATCTTGCTGTGATACCAGTTGACACAACCCATACTTCTGTAGCTTTCACAACACCTACAAAATATGGATCGCTATTACAGAGTGTGCATCCCAGACCATTGGAATTCGACTACTATATTAAGTAATTCAAGGACTAAATCATAAAGCACAAACAAAGAGTTATTCAAGTTTGCTCATGAGAACACAAAAAATGATTCAAGTATATTTTTATTCATTCAAAATGTGTTGTTACAGATAAAAATACAAATTTGAGAGTTGATTCCTCAAAGTACTTGAAATTCCCCCGTTGTTACACAACAATACCGCACACAACAACGAAACACCCTTGATAACTCGTACAACAACCAATGGTGCTCTCTGAAAATCATGCAATAACCAAACCAACGCCAACAATCCAAGAGCTAGAAGTCCAAGAGCCTGAAGCAAACCCGCATAAATCAATTGCAAAAAGCAAAAAAGCCCCTTTTCTTCCATGTTCATGCAATTTATCCTCATGTTGCTGAGCTCTTCATATTCCACTAAAACAAATTGCTTCCCTTGCCGTTGACTGCTTCGCCTTCCAACACTGAGTTGATTTGCTTCTTTTCAGTATGGCGACAAACCAAATTTGTAACCTTCGTCTCATTCTTGCAACATGTCTCGTAGTGGTTGTCTTGTAGCAACAAGACTAAACAATTGTCGATTTTTGGATGTGTCAATCACTCCACGTAGCAGGAGTATCAACACACGATCCTAAGAGTGTCAACAACTTGTGTAGGTTTTGCCTTCATTTGACAAGCCGATTAGTTCATGCATTGAAAAGAAATTGTAAATGGGCTCTAATGAGAAACAAAAGAATGATCAACAATATTACACATATTCCAACCATGTAATTGATCTTTTATTTGGCTATTTTAGAATAGAGCCAATTATCGAGCAACCAGAAACAAAAGAATGATCAACAATATTGCACATGCACAAGCCTTGTAGTTGATCTTTTATTTGAGCTATTTTAAAACAGAGCTAATTATCGAGCAACAAGACCCAATGCAAGCGTTGAGAGCACCCAGTCAGGTAACACATAAAGGAAGGAGCAAAAGTGTACTTCATGCATCAACAATAGTTGAAAGGAGCATACTCATCAAGATCTTTGTCAAGCATTCTTGAGCACAATTAATAAAGATATTCCATATGTATTCTCGTGCATGTGGGATATTTCGATCCACATAAAATCCCTGAGTACAAGGCGACACAACAGTCTTCATGGCATTCTTGAAAACATATGATCGACTATAGCATTACATCTTCCAGGAGGAAAGAGCAACTTCTGTGTCTCTGCTGTGTGGGCGCGAGGTGAAATTGAGTTTGAGGTTAGAGGTATGGGGAGTAGTGAAACCATACCCTTACCGTATTTATCATCTTCACAGGGTACGAGAATAGGAGTGGTCGGCTCTCTCAAGCAATATGGCCAAGATCTATATAGATTACTGGGATATCATAATTTTGGATGCTGCCCCAGGAAAAGTGAATGCCCCTCTGACTGTAATGCTAGCTTATGCAAATTTTCAGGGATTGACAGGGTTTAGCATGTATCATTTGAATGAATGAATGAGTGATTTTAATGACGTCCAGGTTGAACAAGTTTAAGGGACCAAGAGAATAACAAACTTTAATTCATTTTCATACAGTTTAAGAGACCAAGAAAATAACAACCATAACTCATTTTCATATTCTTTTCAGATCTCCTGCTATAAATCTTGATGGCCTTCCTGAATAAACTATTAAATTAAGATTTATTAGATGCCCAAGGATTTACAATGTTCTATAGATTTAGGATTGTATTCTTTTCAGATCTCCTGCTATAAATCTTGATGGCCTTCCTGGATAAACTACTAAATTAAGATTTATTAGATGCCCAAGGATTTACAATGTTCTATAGATTTAGGATTTACAACGTTGTGAAAGAGGACAAAAAGACAAAAGAGCATCGTTGTCAGGACGGTTGTAGAGGCTTGGAGATTGGCATTGGTGGGAAGGTTAATTGGTTGGATAGGTTACTAAGCAATATTGTTTAGTTGGTTTGATAGATTACTAAACAATGAAGAATGGCCTCCATGGAGTTATTTTTGTACTCTGTTAGAAAACGATTTACTGTAGAAGAAGCAGTAGCTTTAGAGAGCTTGCAAATGCTGTTTTAATTGCAGAAGCTGGTTTTATAGAGCTTGCAAATGTTTTTTTAATTGCAGAAGCTGGTTTTATAATCCAAGTCTGGTAGCGGTTAAAGTAAAGCCCCCAGATTTGGAGGAAGCAACCGAAAGGGCCGGGCAATTTTGAAGAATCAACCAGCAACAATCTTCCATTGCCCACCTTAAACTGGCCGAAGATAATTACCAGAGATTAATAAATTATGCTCTAAAAGGTTATTTCTTAGCGAGATTTATGAAGATTTGTTGTATAACTAACTGGCAAAGCACATGGCAACAATTTGGCAAGTTAACGAATGGGTCCAAATTTCCAAGCACAATATCCCACATAGCAACAATTTCTAAGCACAATATCAGCAGCATTGATGAATCTAATTCAAGATGTGATGGCATAATATCCCACATGGCAACAATTTCCAAGCACAATATCGGCAGCATTGATGAATCTAATTCCAGATTTGATTGCACAGGATTTCCAAATTTCCAAGCATAAAAGTAACATTGATGAATCTAATTCCAGATTTGATGGCACAGGATTTTCTATCATTTCCACACTACTGGAAACAAGATAGAATCTTATTTAGTTTTGATTTATTTCCACATTCTGCAACAAAATAGAGATCTTATTTATTTTTGGTTTCCACATTCCTTGCCACTAAATAAAAATAGACAAAATATAGATTTTCTTTATTTTTGGTTTCCACATTCCTTGCAACTAAATAGAAATTTTCATTTATTTTTGGTGTATGGTTAGATTTTCTGTTTGCAGCTTTGTGCTTTCTTATAAATATTATTATTTAGAATGTAATAGGGGTTTACTTTTGGGTCAAAACAGATTGGTATTTTGTAAAGTTTGACATTTCAAAGCTTTTTGAAAAAGATATAATTTCAACATATGATAATGTTTTCAGCCTATGATATTGTTGTTTCATGTGACTACTTTCTTGTGTTTTATTATCATTTTTTTTTTTCTTTTTTTCTTTTTCCATACATTTTGAAGTTGTGTGGAACATAAAGAGAGACTAGAGTGAGAATCATTCTCCTTTATTTCCCATGACAACTTGGTAGTCAACACCACCTAGATTAAATAGACAAATTCTTTATATTTGTCTCTTTGAATTTGGAGACTATTGACCTGATTCCGTGTAATTAAGATCTATGTTGTTGTTGAGTTATTGAAGGTTCTTCTTTACGCTTTCTAGTTTTATTAGTTAACTTGTATATTCAGATTTAATATGGATGTTTCCTGATATCTCCTTCATGCTTCTATCAACTATGGATGTTCTATCATAGTTGGATGCTAACACTTTGATTGGACCTTTGAAAGATAGGGCTTTATTGGTTTAAGCAAGGATATTGAAACCCTTAGCAACCACCTTTCAACAAACCTCCTCGGTTTCTTTAAATCTGGCCACTATGCTTAAAAGGTTGTTGTTCAATGACAATGGACAACAAGTAAGCCTCATAACATTTGAGGGATCCCCCTCTAGTTTAAGGGCCAACTTGGGCCTAGAGTAGGTCAACTTGTTGTCTCAACATAGTTTCCTAGCCAGAAACTGTCTTCAAAGACTGATATAACAATTACTTTGAATTTTCTCTTTGCATTTATGCCCCCATGAAAGTATGTAAAACCAATGACTAAGTTTATGAGAAATTATTGAGAGAGAGAAAATTATGTTGCAGCTGAAGGACTGATATAACAATTATTTTGAAATTTCTCTTTGCATTTATGCCTCCATGAAAGTATGTAAAACGAATGACTAAGTTTATGAGAAATTATTGAGAGAAAGAGAAAACTATGTTGCAGCTGAAATTCCATGGGTCTCAGTAGTAGAGATTCTTTGGCTAACATGTATTGGAGTGATAGAGAACATGAAGAACTATTTGGTAGAGAAAGGGATTCAATGAATCTATGATGTGTTCGGAATTTTATGAAATGCGGTGAATGAAATATTTCATTTTATACTAAATTAAGAAATAAAAATTGAAGCCCTCTAATCTCATATATGCCTTGTTAATTTTCAAGTGTATTATTTTTTTTTTAGGAAATTATGTTATGTCAAATTTGCATATAATAAAATGCATGTACTTGCAAATTTATGTAAAAGTTTTGATGACTTTTGTTACAACACTTAATTTGGTGTTTAATGTATAATTTAAAAAACAAATATATGAACATGATATTCACAAAATGCAATATATCTCAATTATATATATATATATATATATATAATTTTATTTTTAATTTTTGAAGTTAGAAAAAATAATAATTCAATCACATTTGAGTTCCCAACGCCATTTTTTCTCTTTTTATATAAAATGAAAAATAAAAAACACCCTTTTGAAGAGGAAACATCCATTGAGAACCTACACAAATATCTTTTTGGTTGTGTAGTTTATAAAATATATATTTGTCTGGAGCTTCACTATTCATGAAGAAAAGTCACATAAGTTTTATTTAAAAAAAGCTTAAAATATAATTAAAAAAATAAATTAAAGATTAAAATATGAAACTAACAAAAGAATTTATATCTCATTGGAAAGAGGATTTAATGATGAATGTATAGGCATCAAGTCACCACCTCCCGTGGAAGAGATGAAGGGATTCCACCTCCTAGAAGTTGTAGCTCATTGAAACCTAAAAAAAGAGAGAAGTATTCTCAAATTTCATGCCCTTGATCAAGGTATAGACATCACTTAAGGGTTTTAAAAGCCCTTAATCAAGGTATTTAAAAACTTTTATCAAGGTATTTTAATACCTTGTATAATTATATTTTAAGATAAATACTTGAATTTGGTTTAAAACTCTTAATCAAGGGTCCACATAGGCCATTTTCAAGTCAATATCTTGCGAAAAAATGGGGTCCATCTTCATAGATTCACTTTATTCCATTCTTGGCATTGTGTAGTCTAAGGGGGAAGCATGTCTAGTTGAATGTGATTGATGTAGTTAGAAATGTATATAAATGTTAGTTCCTTATCTGATAATTTTGGGAATTGAGATAAGAAAGAGATATTAGAGTTAAGCTATAGAGTTTCACCCTTGTGGTTTCATGGCCCCAACTTGTAGATGATCTCTATGATAGAGTGCATACAATTGGGTCAAACATTTTTAGTTGCCACCAATTGATGGATAATGCTTAGATAAGCTAGTCAAGGTTTTCAATGATGTCAATATGGCATTGTTTGTGATGACAAATATTCTTGTGATGCATGATTCCCATGAAATCCTAACTCTGGATAGATCTTGCTTATTGATCATAATGCCCTAGTGACGCAAGCCCTAGAACTAATGCTTTTAGCCTAGGTGAAAATTCCATAGCCCTTAGAAATAAAGAATCCATGTAAAAGAGCCTTTACCTTGTATGCCATAGTCATTGATGAAACCCTAGGAGCCTAAATATAAAACTTGGATGAAACTCTAGTCTGCCTTATGCATGTTCAAAGGGATTTGGAATGACGTGAAGTTCTTGGAAGGAAGCTCTAATTACTTAGTTTGGACAAAAGATGCGACCAATGAAGTTTGCTGCTATGATCCTTTACTAAACAAGTGGGATCTGGTTGCAAACATGGTAATAGCAAGGTTCCATGTATTACGATTGCTGCAAAATATGCTTTAGACTTTGAAGAAATTTTTTTTTCTCCACAACTCCATAAAGTACATGGATGAAGGTGTCTATGAGGATTCAATAAAAAATGCTTTGGGAGTTGTAAATGAATGGGTTCTCATGAATCTTATGGATATTGTCAAAAGCCTTGCCTATAAGAGTCCTTAAGAATACCAGGTTGGTGTCTGCACCGAAGATAAGGTTGGAGCCTCAAAGTGATAAGGTTGGAGACTTGGAAGATAGGGTTGGAGCATCATGAAGTCCAAGTTGGTGCTTGGAAGAGTACATGTTGGAGCCTGTGAGATTGAAGATTGGTGTCTTCATCTAGGGTTGGATTCCTAAACTACTATTGTACTCGATTCATTATAAAGAAGAGGATTTAAGTCCTCGTTCTATCTTATTAATAAAATCCTTTATTCTATATTGTTCATTTTGTGTTCTAAATATAAGTGATCTAGCTGGTAAAAATAACAATTGAAAAGAAATAATGATTCACCCCTTCTCAATATTTCGAAGAAGAAAGATAAATAATTTTTGGATGCTTTTCAATATGGAAAATATGTTACTAAAAAATCAATGTATGAACTACCAAATATTTTATGATTTTATTTCGTTTAAATAAATCTAATTTTATATATGTGAAATGAATTGTATTAGAATACTTGCAATGAATTGTATTAGAATACTTGTATTCATTTTCATAGCCTCATAATTAAATTGTTGACCTACGATTTCATAAATCCAAATGAGAATGTATGAATGGTGTATTGGAGTTGTTTTTGGAGTGCCCTATCACTTATATTGAGGTATAAAGGCAACGGGATACATTCCAATTTTTATAAATCTTAGCATGGCAAGTGACACATTTTCCCTTCGTAGCCCAACCCGTTGTTAAATGTAGATTGGACAAAATAGAGGTTGTTTTTATGATTGAATTTTTACTATTTAACAAAATTTCTGAAGTATTGGAGTAGGGTTATATCATAATATTATTATTTTGAGAGATATCTCCAAAATGATAATAATAACCGAGGCTACATTTTCTATTTTGTTTCATAATGTGAATTGAAAATATAAAGGCCAAGGTTTAGGCATGTAATTTTTGTTTTAAGTTTATTGTAAATACTATTTATTTAGGATCTTATCTAATATCCAATTTTAAGTTTATTGTAAATACTATTTATTTAGGATCTTATCTAATATCCAATCTTGAAACTTCATATTATTTGATCATTATGATCTTAAAACAAATAATGTCACTTTCAAATCAATTGATGATGAATTCACAACACTAGTTAGATTACAATAACAAATAATGTCACTTTCAATTGATGATGAATTCACAACACTAGTTAGATTATAATATGTAAGTTTGACCTATTTGGTATCTCAATTGATTTATTGAAAGGATATTTTATATGTACATTTATTTTTACCATTTGAATGTTAAATTAAAAAAGTCTTAGTTTGTAGCGTTGTCAAGGTTTATGATATTTAAGACTAGTTTAATTTTTTTTTTTTTTTTTTTACAGAAACGGGTATGTTTATATTCCTTCAAAAATTCCGAGAGTTATGCTCAGTGGTTTTACATCTGAAGACCTAAAGATTAGGGGGTTTCCGAAACAGCAAAGTTCGCCTACTCTGCTTCTTACATTTAGTCTAGCAATTTCCCATTAACTAGCATACCTTCTAATACAAACAAATTGCTGCAGCAAGAGACAAAAATACATGATAGGAAGAGAGGCCGGCTAAGGTAGAGGGTCCCATGAATCCCCCTCATCGTAGAGGAGAGATCCTACATGGAAAGAAACATCGATGTTGGCCTCAAGGTCCATTTCTGTATTATTTCTGAAGGACATGAAGGAACTGAAGTCTGTCAAAAGACGCGGTCAACTTATTAATACGATCAAAAATCCGTTTCAAGCGGATATATTTGGGGACCGATTTTGTCACAATTAGGCCAATGAGGTTTTGTGAGTCTCCAATAACGCAAGTCTCCTTGATTCCATGTTTTAGCAGCTGTTTCAAGCCTTGGAGAAGAGCCATGGCTTCCACTTGATTGTTCAAGGTAAGCCCCAAACCCTAGGCAAAGTGGGAAATGATTTGGTTTGAAGGGCAACGGATAATTCCTCCTCCTCCGGCCTTCCCTAGATTCCCCTTTGTTGCGCCATCAAAAACATAGTGTGAATATCTGTGCTACTTCTCCATTTGTCGAAGTCCTCATCCTCTAACCTGATTTTCCATTCTTCTATGTCTTTCTCCATATTTTGTCTCGTGGGGAGATTTAGCCCCAGCTGTTGACACCACTCTTTGCCTTGCTAGTTTAAGCTACAAGCCTGCTTCTGGTTCACCTTGGCCTGCATTATTTCTTTGAATAGGATTTTGATTTTCACACCGATTTGCTGCTAGTTAAGGGTCTTCTCTTGAAATATTCGATTGTTTCTTTCAAGCCAAATCTTCCAAAAAATGAGCTTTGGGATAATCATCCACCCCTCGAAAGGCAAGCCTCTCTCGGGGAAGGATTTAGGGAACAGGTCTCCCCAAAAGGACAAAAAAATTGTGATGTTGGATGGAAGGGTGGGGTTGCTGTTCAAAATAAGCAAAGTTTCATTCCATATGTTTCGGGCATAGAGGCACTCAAGAAAGATGTGAACCGTATTTTCCTCCTGCTGTTGACATAGCGAGCACCGAGAGGGGCCATGGAGGCCACGACGCTGCAGATTTTCAGTTGTGAGAATACTGTGCCATAAATTCCAGATGAATATATCAATCTTCAGAATGATTTTAACCTACCAGATCCCTTTCCAAATCGCAGGGTTGCGGGGGACAGTGGGAATGGCTTTAAGACATATGTAGCCTTTTGCTGCGGAGTAGCATCCCTTCGAGGAAACCCAACCCCTTCTGTCTTTTTTCCTTATGTTTAGGGGGGCTTTCCCAGCTAACGCTTCCATGAATTTGGCTCATGCTTGCTCCAGATGGGCAGGAATCTCTATTTTCTGCCATCTTGCCCAGTTGCTGTTATCCCAATCTAAAATGTCCCACAACGTGCATCGACCACCTGCAATCATCGACGTTTTTAGCTCTAACAACTCAGGGTCCTCCCCAATAGCTTCTACATCCGTGATCACGTCCTCCCACAATCTGATCTGTTTCCCATTGCTTGGAATCCAATACAGGTGGTCGCGCAACATCGGAAGAGCGCGTTTACACAACTGATGAATTTGGGAGCCCTGACAATTAGATTGGAAATTGACAATTTGGATCTACTCCCATCCCGGGTTCCTTGCCACCTGCCGCCATGAGATATTGGCCCCTAGAGCAATGTTGTGTTCCATGAGATCATTTGAGTGAAGGCCACCTTCCAGCAGTGGCATGGAGATTTTATTCCAATTGATCAATGGAATTATCTTGGCACTATTCTCCCCTCCCTTCCAGAAGAAGGAGCGAACATATTGCTCCATCTTGCGACGAATGCCCACCGGAGCCAATAAGACAGACATCTGAAAAATTGGAAGACTATTAAGAACTGACTTAATAAGAACGATCTTACCTTTCAAATTGAGCCACGGTGTGCCCTAGGCTTGCATTTTAAGCTTGAATTTGTCCAGAAAAGGGTGCCAATCCCTCCCACTTGGGCGTCCTTGGAAGATCGGCAACCTGAGGTAATTAAAAGAACCCCATTTCGTGGAACCTTTGAAGCCCAAAATTCTGGTGATCGTGCTTAGCTCGAGGCCAGTGACGTTCCAAGCATAAATAAAGCATTTTCCGGTGTTGAGTTCATTTCCAGACTCAAGGCAGTAGCGATCCAACTCTAGTTTGAAGCGGGAGGTCGAGATCGCGGAAGCACCCCCAAGAAGAATGGAGTCATCAACAAAGAGAGCATGGTTTATGTCTCTGACTCCCCTAATGATTTTAAGGCCCATAAGCTCTTGTTCGATTTTCCTTTTCTCCAGCATAAAACTGAGGACAGAAGCTTGAATGACAAAGAGAAGAGGGGATAAGGGGCATCTCTAGTTTATCCGACGACTCACCTTGAAGAAGTCCGCAGCACACCCGTTGACGAGAGGAGAAATCCATGGTTCCACAATGCAGGCCTTGACCTAGTTTATAAAGCGACAGTCAAACCCAAATTGCTGCATGACCCCAACGAAAAATTTGTGCCTAACTCTGTCAAACACATTGGCCAGGTCCAGTTTGATAACCATGCCTTTTTCTCGCCTTTGGATTCTTGAATGGATCGCTTCCTGAACTAGAATGAAGTTATCAGTTATCTGCCTACCTTTGAAAAATCCCCCTTGATTGTCAGGGATGATTTCCGGAAGAAGGCCTTTCAGTCCGTTGGCCATGACTTTAGTGATGAGTTTGTAGCCAATGTTACAGAGTGAGATTGGCCTGAATCTGTTGAAAGTACTTGCACCCTTCTCTTTAGGTATAAGGGCCAAGAAGGCCGAGTTGGTGCTGCCCCCAATCTTGTGGCAGGTCTGGGAATTTAAGATAATTTTGTCGAGATCCTTTTTGACAATGTTCCAACAAGTTTTAATGAATCGAGCAGTGAATCCATCTGGCCCAGGAGCCTTGTCTAGATTCACTTCATTAAGAGCTTGCTTGATTTCATAGACTGTGACAGGAGCAGTCAACAGAGCGTTCATTTGGGCATTGACCTTTAGAGGGACCAACTCGAGCAGATTGGAGTTGAGGCTTGCTTGCTTGTCCTCTGTGTACAAATCTTTGAAGTGCTGATGGGAAACATGTTTGATGCTGGTGGGGTTAGAGAAGGTTTTATCTCCTGAGGTTATCTCCACTATAGAGTTAAAGCTTCTTCTGGCCTGAGTGTGCTTGTGAAAGGAGGAGGTGTTTCTGTCCCCAGCTTGTAGCCACATACTGCGAGATTTAAGCATCCAATATTGCTCCTCCCGAAAACAAGTCTTATGGAGATTAGCTCGGAGCTCCTCTTCCAGGATTAAGTTGTCCTTCAAGATGTCCATCTCTTCCATTTTTTTCTGGTGACTTTCCAAACAGGCTTGGGCCGTCCGCCTTGAATCAGTCAGAGAGGGGAGGGATTTAGCCCAGATTTTGAGGGCCCTCTTCACTCTCCTCAGATTTTCTTCCCACACAAAGAAGAGGGATCCACTGAAAGGTTGTTTCCAGGCTTCCTCAACTTTGTCCAAAAAGTCAGATTGCTGCACCTAGAGGGCACTAAAACGGAGGGAATAGGTCCCAGATTCATTTGCGGCTTCAACTCAAGTCTGATGGGCTTGTGATCAGAGACCGATGAAGAAAGAATAGCAGAATTGACATCAAGAACTAAAAGCAAGAAGGAGCTCTGGATGATAAAACGATCTAACCTTGCAGCAATGTGGCCTGGAATCGATCTTCTATTGGTCCAAGTATATTTTCCCTTAGGTGGCTTGACATCCAACATATCCCAGTCTTGAATGAGCTCTTCCACCCATTCCCTAGCTGGATCCCTTACAATGCTGCCCCCTCGCTTCTCCTCTTGACTTAAAGTGATGTTCATGTCTCCAGCAAGAATGACATTATCCATATGAATCTCATTTTCTAGCTCCCTAATGGATTCCCAACAGACTTTTTTGTCTCCCAAGAAGACAGGAGCATAAATGTTGAACAGGTTCACAATTTCTTTGGTGTGAAGATGAAAAAGCTGAGAAAAAATCCAGTTTGAGTTAAGCTTAACCTGGATTTTCTCAAATCATGTCTCGTCCCATAGCATTCCCAACCCTCCTGAGGTGCCTCTAGAGGAAACTACGACACCTCCCCCTTTTCCCCAAAATTGTTTTCTTTTATTGAGAAAGTCCATTTCCTCCATTTTGGTCTCCTGGATGAGAAGAATGTTGGGCCTGTCCAACCTTACTAGACTTTTCATTGCTTCTTCTTTTAGGTTGCTACCCATCCCTCTACAGTTCTAGGAGACGATCTTCATTACTTCCTTTTTTGAGATGAGAGGGCTCCTTTAGAGCCCTGGCTTTGATTTATGTGTACTTTAGGGTTTTTTGCCAACATATTTTCTAGGGTCGGATGGGTCCTATGCAGCTTCTCCTTGTAGGTTTCTTGTTCTCTCTTTTCCCTGGAGGATTTCCGTTCCCTGGTAGATCTTCTGACCGAAGTTTGGGAGTCCCCAATTTCTCCTTCTTCCTTCGACTCCTCTGAATGCCGATCTTCCCCCTCGGTGACAGAGTCTTTGTCTTTCAGGATTAATCCAGGATATTCACCTATCTTCAATTTTGCTAGGGTTTCCTGCATTTGGAGGCCCTTTTGCATGTTCTGTGGATCGATTTCTTGGACTTCCTTTTTCTCTGAACTCAAGGCTACAAATTTTTTCTCTTGGCCTTTCTGGGAGGGTTTGGATTTAGGAGTACTCCCCGTGGGTGCTGAACTTCCCTTTCCTTTTTCCGTTGGCCCTGACTTAAGGCTCGTTCTGGGTTTCTTGGCTTGCTGCCATCCTTCTTCTTTCTCCTTTTCTGGGGCTGCATTTTTGGAACAGTTCTTGGTGAAGTGGCCATACTCATGACATCTGTGGAATTTGAACATCAACTGTTCGTAATCTAATTTCTGCAGATGGGACCAGTTTCCCACCATTAGCTTGATGGCTTCTGGCAGCCCAACTTCGAGGTCCACCTCCACGCAGATTCTGGCGCAGTCATATTGGTATTTGTTATTAACTCTGTCTATGAATTTCCTGAGGGCATTGCTGATTTGCTGCAAGGATTCCCAGTTCCAGCAGTGCACCGGAAAGTTTGGGAGCCTGACCCAGACTGGAACGACAGATGGGACATCCTCCGAGGGGTCGAAGTCCAGAGTCCAAAAATTTAGGTACATCCCTTAAGGACCCATGAAATAGGGTCCGTTTCTGAAGATCAAGCCCTTATCCTCCTTGGTGTTGAATTCGAACAAAAAAAACCCCCACCCCAGGAAGTATGAGGTAATGCTGTTTGCAATAAGGGGCTTCCAATTTCGAGTGATCTAGGCCTATGTAGTTTTTGGTGAGGGCCATAAGCCCGTGAACTGTTCAACCAGAGCGTGGTCTGCAAGGGAAAGGGCCACTTTCATTAGACCCTCAAGTGGGAGAGCCACCGAGGGAATCTCATCCAGTCGCTTGACAAATTTGGAGGCGAGCTGCTTCTTCTTCTTAGGTTGGGAAGCGATCATAAGCTTGAACACCTTGACCTCAAGAGGAGGAGGAGGAGGAGGGTCCTGAGATTCCACCATTGGGCCGAGCCCTAGCCAGGGCGAACACCCCACTCATAACCATAAATCCTATGCGCGGCGAAGGGCAGAGCGTTGGAGTCACCTTTAAAAATTTTACCTTTTACTTTTCATGACTAATTTACTTTTCAATGGAAACATAAGAGTTTATATTGCAAAGAAATATTCAAGTGTTTGGTATTTAATGTTTCTCATTTGTTTTTCTAATTTCTAATTTATTTTTTGAGGAAAATTGATTAAATGTATCCAATCCTTAAGAAATGAGAATAACTATGACATTGTAATGTGTAATTAGTTATATGAGTTTTCTTTTGCAATTTATTATATCTCCTCTTGTTTCTCTTCAAATACCAACTTTCACTAATCATATTGAGATACCTCAATCCCACAAAAAATGCAGGCTAGAAAAAACGTGCTTTGTCATTGTTTTCCAACCCTTATGAGAAATAAGAATAATGACATTGTAATGTGTAGTGACTTATATCAAATTTCTCTATGATTTACTAAATCTTTTCTAATTTCTCTTTAAATATTAACTTACTAATCTTGCTAGGATCGCTCATTCTCACCCTATATGTCTCAAGAAATGATGCCTTGTCATTGTTTGTGTTAGTTACTTTTGTGTGGATCATAATACATATTTTTGAATTATCACAATTATTATCTACATGAATCACGTATTTTCCTTTAGCACTATTCTTACTCAACTTATTAAAGAGTTTTTAACACTATACATTTGATGGGAGAGATGTGGTAGTTATCATGACAAAATGAATTAGAGTGGTCCAGATACAAGAACTTCCCCACAATGATTGAATTTATTTTTACTAATTTTGAAATGTTTCCTAACTTCTTTAACGAGACTTGGAGTTGACCATTGTATTTAATTATTGATTATATCCTTGTGGCAGATACAACATCATTGTTTCCATTCCATTTTAATAAGTGATAAATTACAGTTTAATTTAGCAATTATGTTTCTTCATTAACCATAATTTGATTTCATCATTTTGCTTCCCAATAAACTAAAACGTGATTTAACAATTTTGCTTTCTTCAACTTCTATACTATCAATTTAGTTGTAAACATACAAATTTAAAATAAAGAAACCCTATTACATCCATCTCATAACATAATTATAAAAAGGAGTAAAATGGTTATTCTATATTATCACATCATAATAATCCCTCCAAATCTTTTCTTTATTTACAACATCTAAAACCAGGGGAGATGCTAAGTAGCAAGTCCTTGCCAATGAGTAGAATCGATACAAGAAGCCTTGGCATGAGACACTTGATGAAATTGAGAAGGTTGCACTTCAGGTTTTAGATGATAGAAGGGTCACTGATTTCAGGGTCAAATTGTAAGTTTCACTAACACTGTCATTATTATGACTTCGAACATTAGTTAGAGGAACTTTATGAGAAAATGAAGAACAAGACCATTGTGGAAGCATCTCAAATGACATTCTGCCACGAGATCATGAATCACATTGATGGGTATATTGTATTCCAACCTCTGGACCATGAAGAGGTTAACTACATTGTAAGACTACATGTATGTTAAATCTCAATGAGTTTCTTGGTGCAAGGTGAGGCGAGGCTCATGTAACTTCAAGCTACAACCTTTACTCACTACTATCCATATTTTATGAGTGACTGAAAGTTTCATATTTAATGTCCTCTAACATCGGTACATACATATTTGGAAAAATCCATGTAGAGAGAATTGCATAATACTGACTTGATGCTTAGCAATTCGACATAATGTTCAGTTTTATTTGTTTCTTATTAGGGATTAAATTGGAAACACTTTAATAGTCAACTATTCGAGCATTAGCTTATATATTTAAAGATCAATTAACATAACTAGTAGATGACGACAACATGTCTCTAAGTTTGGCATATATTTTTCCTTTTACACATCTTACTAAGGAACATGATAGAAAATATAACTGTTGGTAACTCTATGTAATCTGAATATAATTAATTTGATTATTACCTTTGATGCCACACTAATATGCATATGATTCCTGTAATTATGTTAAGACAAAATCATTGCTTAGCAATGATGCAATCAATGGTAACATTGGAAGGTAAGCTTCATAATATCTATGGATCTATAGGAAATTTATGGGCACTCAACTAAGAATCGAAGGTTATGTAAGATATAAAATGAGAATGGGTGAAATTAAAGTATTCCATTATAGAGCAAAATAAAAATCCTAAACATGAAGAGTTATCTTGTTTTCACAGTTACAATTGACATCATGAATCTCATTGATACCAAAAGATGTTCACGCTCAATAACTTTGCTACTTCTGATAACAAACACGAGAACAAATACAATCCTCCAAGCAACACTGTTTGGTTGCCTATTACAGTAGCAAACACCAGGATACATTTTAAATTGATATGTAACTACTAGAACAAATTTGGAAGAACCAAAAAATCATTTATACAATAGACTTCTACATTGCTAAGACTTATTTCTTGCTACATGCATGACTCGATACTGATCAAAGGGTATGTGATTCATGTGCATTTTTAGGTTGCGCAAGTATCATTGTGGGATCTTTGTAAGGCATAATAGAAACTTGGTCAAACGTTGCTAAACTTTTGTAACTCTTCAAGATGTCAAAATACATGAAAAAAATATTATCAAAAGGACTCGCTTATCTTTTCTATACAATATTTTTATAGTAGCAACTCTTCAGTGCCTCTTTTTAGCTGATGACAACCATCAAAACCTTTCTAATAATCATGCGATATTTTTATAGGCCTCTATAGTATTCTTCTCAGTTCTTATCCATGGTATCAAGTATTATTTCAAATGGTCCTAGCCTTCTATGCATGGAGTTGGGTTACACATGTTGGCAAAGAAAGTGCGTGTTTTGGTGGAAAAAAAAAGCTTGATCAATCCATTTAAAGCGCTCAATTGTGCCTCTATTTGACATTAAAATCCACAGCTGTAGTTTGCCAAGACATTTTGCAGACCGCGAGGCAAATGACAACTCGACCAAGGCGTTTAACTACTCGACTGAACGTTTGGGAGATGGAGCAACGACCCCACCAACATCCTGGAAGATGAAACCAACCACTGTCTGCAAGCCAATATATGTTTCTTATCATTTTTTGTCTATTTGAATTATTTTTTCTTGCCAAAAAAAAAAAAAAAAAAAAAAAAGAAGAAGAAAAGAAAAGAAAAGAAATGAAAACCCATCATACAAAAACCATGGAATCACAAAATCCACCAAGAAAACCCTTGAAAAAAAAACATAAAAAACCATAAAAAACCTTTGAAAACAAAAAAAAACCTACCTAGAAAACTACAAAAAATACCAAGAAAACCCTTGAAAACCACAAAAAAAACTAGATAATTTAGGTTTTTTTTTCATTTCATTGAATAAGTTTTCAATAATTTTAATATTGGTAGCATGTTTATTATGATTTTTTTTTCCTCTCTCATTTTGAAAGGTAAAAACTTTATTTTCTATTTATTTTAAGCTTTGAAGTTTTTTCTTAGGAATTTAGTGAAATACATTTTCAAAATATTTTGATTTTTTGTTATTGAAAATGCATTTTAAATTTCAAACAAATTTGACAAAAATATGCCCAAAACAACTCCAAAATATAAAACAACCTAAACTATAACCAATAAATAAACAAACTATGAACTTAAAATTGACATGATGACTATGGTTTCTCAAAGTGAAACTCTATTTATCAAATACAAATTTTTAATTCATTTTTTTTAGTTTTAAATTTAAATTAATTTATATTTTAAATATTTTTTTTTATTGTAAATTTATTACAATTATTTTTACATATATATAAAACTAATATTTTTGTTAAACATAACCTACATTTAACTATATAATTATAATATAACTATAAAACTATATATATATATATATATATATATATATATATATATATATATAACATTAAATTATTTAATATTATATATATATATATATATATATATATTTCATATAACTATAACATCATGTAATATATATACCATTTAACACACATATAACACTAAGTTATTTAATATTACACATATATATATATATTTCATATAACTATAACATCATGTAACAAAACTATAACTATATTTCGTAACATAATTAAGCTGAAGGCGTTTTATTATTGGAGTTCTGGTTCGGGACACTGTACATAATCGTCGTCATTTACTGTACATATTCGATGGCGATGACTATTTTTAATATATGTATTAAAAATGGAGTCGTCTAACGAGTCGGAGGAATTGCCCGGACGGTCAAAATTGGCCGGAATCCGGGCCAAAAAAATTTAAAAAATCTTGCAGAAACAGTGTTCAAATCCTGATTTTGACATTGGAAATGGATTCAGCACCATTAAAAACCTGTAGGACACCCAAAATATTAAACTTTGATAGTTATAACATGGATTTAGAAAAATTCCTGCCGGATTTTCTGAAAATCTTATCGGAATTTTCATAATTTTCAAGGCGATTCCTCTGGCTAGTTAGACTACGGCATTAAAAATTACTATTAAACTGGGTTAGGATGGCTTGGTTTAAACGACGTCAATATGTCATTACGCTGACATGCTGACACAATACGTACTCTCCACACTCATCCCAACATTGAGGAAGCTGAAAAACCAGAATGGATAGTTAACTTATCCTTGCATGATGTGAGAGCCCCACAAATTTAATGTTTGATATTATAACACATGAGCCAGGAACGCTCGACATTATAACATTCGTTTAACTTTCAATAAAGATTACATGTTTTGAATAACGAGATTGGTTAATACGCCAATTCTTTGATGTATGAAAATGACGATCATTTTTTTACACAATGTTTTTAAAGCTTGTAAGAGCAATTGAAATAATTGTATTTTTAAGTTAATTTAAATTTTTTTTATTGAAATATTTGATGAAATAGTGAATTTTCATCTTCTTTCATATATCAATTTGATATTTTGATTGAATTTTAATTTTAAAATGGAATAATTATGTGTATTGATAGTTTATATAATATAGTTAATAATAATATAATGTAGAATAAAATAAAAATATATGATTAAAAGTATATATCAAAAAATAAATATTATAAATAATTAAAACAATTTTTTTTAATATGTATTAAAATTTTTAAAGGGATTAGAATGTCGCTTGATGGTTAATAAAAAAATTCTTATTAGTATTCAAAATGATCAAAATGCATACAAATAAAATAGAAATAGGATAAAAATGTCAATTGATTGTTAACAAAGGTTAATAACTAAGCATAAATGAGACTTAATAAGAAAATGATGGAAAATGCTTTATGTAGTATTGATAATATTGTATTAATTTCGAGATCTAAATTTAAAGTACATTAGTTGAGTTATTTTAGATCGAGATTTCATTGAAACCTTATTAGTAGATGATGACAAATTATACCTTATCAAAGGTAATGTATACAAATTATATCTCTATTGTGTCGGACTTCATAATTATTTATGGATTCGCAGCCTAACATATGTCCCCCTTGGGATCACAAGCTTGAACAATTATATAAATAACTTTTGTCATCTTCAATATGACACTACTTAACTAAGTTTTTATGAAGATATGTCTTGAAAGTTACCAATATTTGGATGTGTATAAGTGAATAGCTACTGTGTTTGAATTTTGAAACTTCTCAATTTTTCTCACTATCATCCCAATAGTTTATTTTATTGATTTTGAAGAGGTTAGTTCCTGTGATGGAATTTTTAAATGTTTATTGAGTTTTTGTTGTGTTATTTAATTAAATGTTTGCAACGTGAATTTACGGAAGACTCCCCAACAAGCACAAATCTGTTGTTGTTACTTGAACCCACCGATGTCGCAACTTTCAACATAATTGCCCTTAAAATCCACTCTTCTTTTCATATTGTGCAAACATGCATGGTAGAAAGTTTATTTATCCTTTATCGAAAGCGACGATGATCATCATTAAGAAGGGGGTTATATTGGTTTTGATGAAGGTGAGGTGAGTTGGTTTGCACACTTGGGAGAGCACTTGAGGCATGGAAAATTTTAGGGGCTAATATTCGCAAGTGGGCTAATTTTCCATGGTTTTTCCAAAAAAAGATTCGCTAATTTCCATTTTTTTATAAAAGTGATTCGCCCAAATTTTACAATATAAAATTATTTTACTTTAAAAATTGCCAACATTATATAGACAATATATATAATATCATTATAAATTTGAATAATTTTACAAATACATCAATAAAGATTTTATATTTTTCACATTAGGGACTAGTCAGATTCGCCAATTTTTTAAACTTCAAAATAATTTTCCATCCTTAAAATTTTCCCCGACTTGAGGTGCTAAAGAATGTAGTGGAAGTAGTATGTTTTTTTGTAGTTTTTATAAATAAGTCGTCGATGTGCATTTATTGTGTCTTTGTTTTGTTCATAAAGAAGACTTCTTCGTTCATTTTTATCTGCATTTTGACTGTTGAATGACATATATAAGAAAGTATAAATAATTTATCGTTAGTTTGGAGACATAAGCAACTTAGAGTGAATAATAAATGAGTTATCTATGCATTCAAAATCTGTTACAATTTTTAGAATTCCAGCTTTTTATTTGAACATAGTTGAACGATAGCAGGAATATGTAAACAAATAAACACTCAATTCAAACTATTAATTTCACCATTTTGATTTATTTCCTTTGCAATTAGAAATGTTTTTTTGACGAAGCATCCCCAACTGTGCCAATAAACCGCTGTTTCTCACCGAAACAGACCACACTCGGGCTTTCCATTTTCGATAAATCATTCAACACGACATAAATGCCGCACTGTCGTGCAACGACAACAATGCAACTCTCATTTCCGCCCTACCACCAAAACTTTCAGTCTGTGAAACTCTACCCAATATTCAACACAACAGGATTCAAAATGAAGGAGCAAAAATAAAACGAACAAAAACTAAAACTCTACAAGCCTTACTCAACAAAAATGTATAGGTCAAATATTAATAGGTCGTAGAGATATCCTTTACGCGATTCCGTCGACGTTCCCTTTGCACCCTAGTGCAAATGCTGATTATATAATTATATAACTATATATATTTAACTATTATAGTTATAACATCACATAACTATGTATTATAGTTATGTATATAACATATAACATAACATAGTTCTATAACTATTTAACATAACACATACACACACACACACATACATATATAAGTTCAAGTTTCAACAATGCATCTTATCCAAATCTTGTGGGAGGCCCCAAGATTTGAAAATTTGAAATGCCAGAAAAAGAGGAGAAAACTTAGTAAAAAAAACCACAATTTTTTTTATTCAAACAGAGAATCACTATAAAGTTACACTGTGGTGGACAATCTATCCTTTCACAAAATGCGACTTATTACTTATGGCCTTTTTAGTTATAATACCATGGGTAAATTCCATGGGTGGGTAAATACCATGGATGAATGAATACCATGGGTGGATTCCACTTACAATACAATGAGTAAATTCCATGGGTGGGTGAATACCATAGGTGGATGCCACTTTCCATTCATATCATTCCTCCCCCCTTAAGAAGCAATGGTCCCCATTGTGTGAAGTTCCCTCCTTAGAAGCCTTTGTTGAATATGAAGAGCCACTAAAGAGAAAAGTTTTGTGTGGCTAACCCATAACCGTGATGAACGAAGATCCAAGGATAAATATACCTTATAATGCTTGTGACCAATTGTGATACTGACACTGTGCGAACTGGAAAATGGACTTCGATGAAGCGTGAGTTTGTGGATGACCCATAACCATGACAAATGAAGATTCAGGGATAGATATACCTTATAATGCTTGTGACTAATGGTGATACTGACATTGTGAGACCTAATAAATGGACTTCGATGACAAGGGTTTTGTGCTACATATTTACACAATTTTTTTTTTTAGCAATATACCTCTTGCTGCAACTTTTCCGATAGCTTCTGCTAAACGTGATTAAATCAAATTCTATTAAGGACCCACTTGAGGTATTGAAGATATATCTCCATTGATATAATAAACTTGAACTTTGATGACATGTGGAGTGAGAAAATGATTCCTGAAACTCATGGTACGCATGGTCGCGCAACGTTCCATATGTGTAACTTCAATAGCTCATATCTCTCAAACCGGGAAGCAGTTTTAATGGATTGAGGAGTGTGAAACTAGCTTTGAGAAGTTGAAGAATTTTCTTACAAATTCTCCAGTTTTGAAGATTGCAGATCTTGATAAGGAGTTTGTAGTTTGTACATATGCTTGCAAGGAAGGATTTGGTGGAGTCCTGATGCATGAAGGACAAGTGGTATGCAATGAGTCAAAGAAGTTGAATGGGTATGAGCGGAACTATATGACTCATGATCTTAAGTTAGTAGCTATCATTCATGCATTGAAGATGTGGAGACATTATCTTCTTGGTAGGAGGTTTATTCTAATGAGTGATCATAATGGACTGAGGTACTTGTTTGACCAACCTAATCTGAATGCCAGGAAAGCTAGATGGTTGACTAATATTAGTGAGTTTTACTTTGAGTCAGATCAGATACATCAAGGGAAAGGAGAATTGAGTTGTATATTGTAACACCCTCCTCCCACATCTACCCAAGTAACCAACCAACTGGGGTAAACATGCGACGAGAGGCTACTATGATATGATTCAACCTCCTAGGTCACCTTAAGGAAGTGGAACCGACACCACACAAATACACAAACCTTTTGCACCTGCTATAGGATACCCAGGAGCCATCCCAACCTTCCAGGAGGCAAGCCCTTGAATAAAACTACCCTTTTAATGCATCAATCCCTTAGTCGCTCCCATGACATGGGAATGAGTGCGACTAGGAACCTCCAGTCGCTCGCACAACATGGGTATGCGTGCGATTGGGGAATTTTCCCAGTAGTTCTGAGCTTGTGACCTCGTTTTCTATGCCACTTTTTTAAGCCTAGGGCTCAAGTCACTTCCCAAAACTCCATGACACTTCCAAATTTGAAAAGACAATAGTGAAATAAGGATACAAATGCAATTACTTGAACAAGGACTTATCTAGAGCCCTACTAGCCATAGCAGACATTTCATCAAAAATGTCACAAATATGTAATCTACGGGTTTAAACAGTAAATCTGAGCATTATAATCTCTAAGAAGCATTGTTACCTTATCACATTAGCTGTATTATAATCTATTAGGTCATATATTCATTTTTAATTCATTTACAAATCAAAACATGATGAGAGCCATACATCATCATTGTCATAATACATGCTTATAACCAACATAATAGCAACATAAATATCAAGGATACATCAGCTAGAGAATCCACATATATACAAGTATATTACTCTGGAAATATCAAGGAGAAAGAACTTCTTATTAATGAATGCAAAAGCCAACCCGGTATGGGACTACCACGTTCCACTCGACCATAGATTGGCAGCCAAATATATCTTCAACCAATCACCCCTACCATATTCCAAGCATGAATGTGGGACTAAAACCAAAAGAACCAACCAGGGCTTCTCGAGGCTCAACCACCTCTCCCTCATCAATAGAACCATACTTTACCACAATCCACACCAGATCACTAGGCCAAAAGCATAAACATGTAACACCAGGCTTTACCATTATCTCCACCAGATCACTAGGCCAAAACAAGCATGGATGCCACTAGATTTCTTCACCTACACCGTGAGGAATTTTCTTGTCTCATAGTCTCTAGGCTTTACCACAATCCGCATCGGACCATTAGGCCCTGATCGAGACTCCACTCTCCAGGCTTTACCTTATATGCCATCCCGAGATTCCTACACCTGATGGAGATTACCCACCTCTAGGCTTTACCGTATATCTCGCGATACATCGATCGAGGATTCCTAGACCCACCGAGGCAACATAAAATCCTGTTTTACCGCAACCCATAGTCTGATTCAAGGGTTACTAGGTGATGCGTTCTTTCATTCATAGATCCACCTCACTCAGTGTCAAATCCATCCAACAATCCAGCTCAAACAAAACATGAGAACCCCATCACACCATGGCTATCCAGAAATGGCAAGGCTAGGCTAAAAAACATTTTCACACCTGCCAAAACCCATGCTAATGACAAAAAGAAAACCAAGAACACACATGCATAACCATGCATGCCAAATATAGAAATGAAACCACACATTCAAATCGATACCTGCAAAAAATCCCGCTGTAGTTGCTTGATCCTGCTTTTCCTTTCTTGATATTTTCTTCCTTGTTTCCTCCTTTTCCCTTCTTGATCCAAAGTTGAAATGATCCAAGAAAAAACTAAGTGTACACAAGTGTGATAGAAAGAGAATAGAGAGAGAGCTCCAAAACTGAACTCACAAAAGGTACTAAATGATCCTCATAAGCCTTTTTATAAATTAAGCCTCTATTTTCTTCATTTTCCTCCTCACATGCAACCTGTGACCTTTCACCTTCATTTTCTATTAATTTCCATTATTTTCATAAATAAAATACAAATAATTTCCACTTTTCCTTTCCAAAGCCTTAGCCATTGCCTTTTCCAATTTACTTAGCCATAATAAACCAAATGAAAACCCACACTAGGATGTTTTTCCCAACATTAAACTTGGAATACATGTCCCATATCCGTGGTTATTATTTTGCCTTTATTAACTTTTATTACATGGAATTTTCACTAGGGTTGTTACAAAACCATACCCCTTGGGGGAACACCGTCCTTGGTGTTCAATGACACCTACAACCAACAAGACTGCTATAAGCACAACATATTTCCCATGGATATTTATAGCTTATCTCGTTGTGGTATTTACAATGAAAACCCCGCTAATAAGCAAACCAACATGAAAACATAACAACATAACAACATGACAACTGTAACAATGACATGACACCCATACCGTTTATTGGAGCTTCATCGGGCCAAAATTTCTTCCACTGCACTTTAACCTGCTAGATTGTTCAGTTCTAGAGCATGAGCACCTTCTCTGCAATATACACTTAGGTTTCGGTTGGAATTCTCCACCTGGCTCTACCTGCAATACAAACCAATCAATCACACGAGCAACATCTTTAACATACTTCTTAAGTAATGACAAATAGAAAACATCATGGAATTTCACTGTTGGAGGCAGTGCAAGTGATCCAGGTGGATATTGTTGGCCACCCGCCTATTCCACCTAGACAGTTTCATCAGTTTTCTTATTTACTATTTTTAGCAATTTTTGGGTCCTGAACTTCCAGAGCAATTTTGACCCCCTAAACGAATTTTTTTTGAGGTCAGCTGTAGTACTATAGCCAAAGGTAGGAGATTGCAAAATAACATGTAGTCCTCGGAGAGATGTTTCCAACGAGGTATCATACGCGCCAAACAGAGATAATATGACCAAGTTATGACCTCGAGAAGTTGCCTGCCCAACTAACCCCAACAGGGCCCATAAACTCTTGGTGTTACATCTCCTCGGGTTAGGGTTTTGTTTTTTTAGGTTTTTCTCATATTTTTCAATAATAAAAAAGGCCCTTGAGCCTCATTGTAACACAGTTCAGAGGCATGTAGCTGCCACATATCTTCTTAGAGATAAGCAACCATCGCCAAAGCTAGTTTCTTTCAATTATGTTTGTAAGAATTTTAAGTATTTGTTATTAATGAAATGAAATATCATTTCTGTTGCATCTCTATATTTGTGATTATATCTGTATTATGTTTCGTTCCTTATTAAATTCAGATCAAAAAATCGATAGGATAATGGCCCAATCCTTTCAAGAATCCTGAAAGGTCCACAAAACCGAGGTGTTGGCTTGGCACATGATCCAATCTGCAAGGAGATCTTCTTTGGTTTGATGCGCAAGTACACTTGTTCCCCAACCTGAAACAACTTAAATGACCTATTCCGATCTACATGTCTCTTCTACCTATCTGTGCTGCTGTCAGATTCTTCTTGATTACCTGCATTTCCTAATACATTTCCGCCAACATATCTGATCCAATCAACACCTTGTTAAATAGATCACTCCAACTGATAGGAGTTCTACAAATCCGCCCATACAATGCCTCAAATAGACTCATCCTTAAAGATTCTCGATACCCATTGTTGTAAGCGAACTCTACTAGTGGAAGATACTCTTCCCACTTTTGCTGCTGACACATCACATACATCCTCAACATGTCCTCCAATATCCTATTGACCCTCTCAATATGTCCATATGTCTGTCGATGATAAGCTGTACTGAAGGCCAAATATGCACCTAAACCTGCAAACGACTTCTTCCAAAACTTGGAAGTGAAATTTGGATCCCTATTTGACACAATGTTCTTTGGAACACCATGCAATCTGACCACATATTTGATAACACCTGTGCCACATCACTAGTTGAATACATAGTCTTCACTGGAATGAAGTGTGCTACTTTAGTCAACCTGTCCACCACAAACATGATGGAATCATGGTGTCTAGATGTCCTCGAAAATCCTGTAATGAAATCCATGGAAATGACCTACCATTTCCACTCTGGAATCGCAATCGGCTATAGAAATCCACCTGGATATTTGCAATTTGAATTTATCTGTTGACAATACAAACATCTAGCCACAAACTCTGCCACATCCTTCTTCAAATTCTGCCAAATATACAATTTATTAACTGTTGTTAATGTCTTCTGGTATCCTGGTGACCCGAATATGGTTTCGCATGAAACTCCCTCAATATAATATTCTTGAGCTCACTACTGTCTGGCACATATATCATATCCCTAAATCTGATCAAGGCATCTGCCGTGAGACGACATTCCACATCCTATGCTCCTACACTTGTACCTGTACCACTTCCTGTATCTATAATTGTACTTGTACTCTGCTGCAATATGTGCATAATCTCTCTATACTTTCCATCAAGCTGACCTTGAAGATCTGATCTCGTAAGTATGTCACATAAGAGCTCATAGCTGCTATATGATTCACATATATCCGCATGCTAAGAGCATATGCAACCCTATTATCTTTTCCCTTGAGTACTCGATCTCGAAGTCAAACTCATTGATCGTGGCCAACCATCTAGCTTGCCCAGAATTCAGATTCTGTTGGTCAAATAGATACTTCAAACCACTGTGATCGCTCATCGGTACAAACTTCCTGCCAAGAAAAAGTGGCTCCACATCATTAATGCATGGATGATCACTGCTAACTCAAGATCATGTGTCAGATAGTTATTCTTGTGCTCATTCAATTTTCGTTACTCATAGCACACTACCTATCCTTCCTGCATAAGGAATCCACCAAGTCCCCTCTTGCAAGCATCTATACAAACTACAAGCTCTTTGTCCGGGTTTTCGATCTTTAGTTCTGGAGCATTTGCCAACAACTGCTTCAACTGTTCAAAACTTATTACACATTTCTCTGTCCATTCAAACTTCCCAACTTTCCTTTGCAATGATGTAATAGGATAAGAAATCCGTGAGAAGTTCCATATGAACCTCCTATAATAACCTTCCAACCCCATAAAGGACCTTACCTCATCCACATTTCTAGGTGTCGCCCACTCCATGATAGCCCTTATCTTTTTAGGATCTAATGCTATGCCTTCATTGGAAACCACATGTCTCGAGTAATGTACTTCTATTTGAAAGAAACTACACTTACTGAGCTGATGCTCTCTCAACAATCTCAACATTGCTGCTAAGTGTTCGACATGATATTTTTTATTTTTAGAATATACCAATGTATCATCAATGAATACAACAACAAACTTGTCCAGATAAGGACACAAGCACATAAAGGTAGCTGGAGCACTAGTCAAACCAAATGGAACTACACCAAACTCATAATGCCAACACCATAAATATGTCTTGTAAATGTCCTCTTCCTTAATGCGTACCTGATGATATCTGAATCCCAGATCAATATTCGAGAAAACTGTTGCTCCCTTCAATTGATCGAGCAAGTCATAAATCCTCGGCAATGGATACTTGTTCTTGATGGGCACCTTGTTTAACTTCCTGTAATCAATGCATAACCTAAGAGTGCCATCCTTCTTCTTCACAAAGAATACTGGTGCACCCCATGGTGATACACTTGGCTTAATGTAACCCTTGTCAAGCATTTCCTTTGACTGCAACTTCAACTCTACCAACTCTGGAGTGCTCATCCTGTAAATATACACACCTTTTTCCTTGTTTTTTGGAGCTAGATATGGGAACTATTGTATCTCTGTAATTTCGGTTCTCCAAGATCTGAAATTTGGTCATGTGATAGCCCTCTGAGTCTTCTTTCCAGTGCCACAAGTTAGACCAAATTTGGATTCTTCAAGATACAGTTATGCCCAATCTCCCACAATGACCTGATTATGGATTGGTTCAGTGGAGCAAACTTGTACGGAGTGTCACATGTCACTATTTCGACCTTCAACCCTAATAATGATACATGAAGTACTACAGTCCATGCAATTTTGGTAACTTTTTACAAAATTTAAATCTGATGCTCGTAGAAGAAGTTATGATGATTTTCCCAAGGTCACCTATTTGAGACTGAATTCCGGAGTATGCAAAATTCTAACTTCTTCAAACCATTTATCATAAAATATAGTGAACCAAGATCTATTTGCAGCAACGAAACCCTAGAATCCAAAGCTCTGATACCAAATGTTATGTAACCATATTACAAAAAAGATATATCAATGACTTCAAAATTAGCCTTTTCGAGGGGGCAACCTCCTTTACATCACATAAATGAACAATTCTTCAATGATATAAATGACAAGACCTCCTTTCTATATATAGGAGCCTAAGGGGTCACAATGTAATCAGAGATCACATAACAATAATAATTTAAGGGTACAACAATAACAATAGTGGCTTCTATGGGCACAACAATAACAATATATGGGCTACATTAACAATAAAAATAAGGGGATTACACTATTATTATAGGGACCTAACAGAGGAAGAGGATGTCAAGTCATTTTGTTGAACGATTTGCCTCAGTAAATACAACTATGCCAATTTTGCTCTCAATTAGATCTTTACATACTCTATAAAACATGATTTCAACTCTCATCTAAAGACGACAACAACTACAAGGGATTTTGAAGGAGATTCTCAGCAAGACAATACGCTATACTCAAAGAAAATGATGGAAACAAGAATGACAACTAAGAGTAACACTCAGTGTTACTATTTTCCAAAACCACTCATACAACAATTAATTGCAAAATTTGTGCCAATGCCCTTTTCAAAGGAAGGCTAGAAGAATTAGCAAATGTATCCATTATTGGAGATCTATTGGATACTAACAACAATGGTGACCTCTCTGAAGAATTGACATTATTCACATTTTAAAAAGGTCAAAACTTCGAAGATATGAAGTGATGTAGGGAATAACCATTCCATAGTTTGGGATGCTTGTGTATAAGAGATGTTATAGGGGCTATGAGATATATATGAGGTGATCATTATTCTATCGTTAAGGGGAGATCCAAGATCTTGAAATTCAATATCATACCTTTATGAGGGTTATGAAACATTTCATGTATAAATGGTGTCCAATGATGTTGAAAATTTGGATAAGAACTGCGAGACTATACCTTTTATAAAAATAGGGAGCAACTTAAAAGAGTCTCATTGGTGCAAGCACTATTTTCAAATAAGTCTCTAAAAAATATTTATTTTTAGTGATTTTAGTTTTCAATAAATGTGTTTACAATCAAAGTATGTTTGATTTTAGTGTTGTAAACGAGAGAGTGTTGGAATATACAGGTTACATGTGTAATAGAAGCACTCAAAATTTTCAATCATCATTAATTTTAAAAGTTTCAAACAAATATCAGTTCTTAAACTCTATATAGGAGAGATTTTTTCCATTATAATTGTGTAAAGTTTTTTCTTATTTAATAGAAGCACTCAAAATTTTCAATCATCATTAATTTTAAAAGTTTCAAACAAATATCATTTCTTAAACTCTATATTGGAGAGATTATTTCCATTATAATTGTGTAAAGTTTTTTCTTATTTAATAGTGTATATATCTCTACCTCAACATTATGTAAGGTTTCATCATTAAATAAGGTCTAATTTATTTTTGTAACTCGTCATTTATGTATAGATGGATAAAAGTTGTTCATGACTCAATGATCAACTTCACTACTCATCGGCTATTTCACCTTTTCACTAACGCGTCACACTACACTAACATGGAAAATCTTAGCGGCTAATATTTGTAGATGGATTATTTTTCCATATTAACAAAAAAAAAAATCCATTTTTTTCAAAAAATGATTTGCCCAAATTTTATAGTACAAAATGATTTTACCTTAAAATTCACCAATATTTTATATAAGTAATTCAAAATCATTAGAAAATTCAATACTTCAAAAAATCCCCAAAAAAATTAAAATTTGCATAACAAGAACTACTACACTTAACTAAGGTTTCTAAACTTTAAAATAAATTTGCATCCTTGAAAATTTTCCCAGTATTACATCAATGTCCAACTTAACAAACCGAACCCTTGAACACATGAGGGTGCCATCAAACTTGTGCTACAGATGGAGTCAACCATCCTTGAAGCCTTTTTTATGGAGGAAAAAAACCCAATCAAACAGAAATCCAACCGGTGAGAGTGTCATTGTGGTAGAAGCATTTGCTGAAAAACCTTTGACTACTACATCAATAGTTGAAGTTCATAGAACCACATAAGTCAGTCAAGCATTTTGTCCAAAGCTTTTAGAGCATTGACCCGATTTCTTGAGTTGGTAGACAATTTCACAAGTTTATTCCCACAATATTTTGATTGATGACGATATGGATGCTTTGCTCTCTGCGGGCTGCTAGGGCTATCTTGTTGGTGCACCCATGCAACAAAGAAGCACATGTATGCAAAATTGGAGTGAAGCCAATTGTGGAAGATTCACAGCTGGTGCTTAACATACAAAAATATGCAATCGATTTATCATGCAAATGGTCTGCTTTCATAGTAATCTTAGCTCATTGCAAACCACATGAGAATTAATCTTAGGTAGATTTTCAAAGTTAGTTAGTTATTCATATTGTAAGATGAATTTTTGGAAAAGATATGTGTTGTTTCTGATGACAGGTGGAGTATCCACTTGAAAGGTTGGATAAACCAAATTCACAAATACCATTTTTTTTCCAAAAATTTATTTTACAACACATGAGAATTATTTTTGACATTGGTATTTACATTAACATGCAGTTGTCTGATCTCTTGCCATGGTTAACGTGATAGTTGTGATAAGGTAAATGTTTCTGGTTTTAGGGAGAAACAAGTTCATTATTTCTTTATCATTGCATTGACTGTTGCTTGGCTGATCTGCCAATAAAGATGGAGAACTGCAATGCATTCCTCTCTATTAAGTTTGATTCTAATCATTGCCATATATACACATACATGCCTGCACTCATTTTTTCACATAAAGTCATTGAATGCCTAGGAAACTAAAATAAGTGCAATCCAAAGGTATTATAAGATAAAATATGTATCCCAAAAAAAAATATCTATTTGCCTCTACCAGCTAATTACATATGGTGATCTCATCATCACGACGATAAACCCTTTTCCCTGATAAATTATTCTACATCCGTATGTGGAAGAGAAAATGCAAATTATCCGATGCAAACGCAGCATGTAATGAGCTAAACGAACATAACTAAATCTCAAAATGTGCATTTCACAAATCCCCACTGACGTCATTGAAAATGCATAACAGTTGAAAAACATGTGGGAGCATAATGGTAAACAATAATGCAAAAGACAATAAATTTCCAACTATATTTTGGGAATGTTTCTCACTAATCTAGGGTAGTCCATCGGTGCTTCCAATAAAGATTCAAGTATGAAGTTAACTAGTGCACAGACAAGATTAAGGATGGAAAGTAAAGCCATCTTAATAATGGTGTTTGGCAGAAGATTAATTATACTTCAAAAAACATAGCAAGGTGCATTTTATTCTGTTTGTAAATTACAACCATCCTCAAAATTCATGTCAGACAACAGTAAAGACCGGTTTGGACAAGAATCCCATATATCATATACTCCTTGTATGAGAAACGGTGCAATACAGCACAAAACCATCATGCTATTCACATCTTTATCAAAACATTCATTTCTCGCTCACTCTAAGCTTACATCACCTTTGGACAAAAGAATGGGCATTGTAGGTTTCTTTCGGTAAGGGTAAACCTTTTTGTTTGATCTGTCGGGACCACAAACACCAACTCTGCATTATGGTGGCAAATCCCCGTTTAACTTGGGGGATTAACTCACGGACATGATATGGGATCTATGCCGACTGCGGTTTAAACTTGGGTCATTATCATGGTGGTGCACTGTCTCAACTACTAGACCAGACCACAGCCCAAAGGACATAATGAGCAGTGCATGTTACAACCTCAAATTCATAATTTCCCCCATCAAAGTGAAAAGGGTGAGCATATCTGGTAGGAAAGTCTCGTGCCTCTCTGGTTAGGGAAAATGAATCCATTCTGTTCAGATGTTAGTCCTGAGAGCTGGCCGAAAAGAAATTTTCAGATCAATCAAAAGCTGGATAGGCGGCCTCCGACTGTCCAACTGTTGAAATTGCAGAACAAAGCCACGCAAGTTCTGTTCTCAAGTTCAGCAAGGTCAGCCTTGAAATGTGAAATATTGGGATCACCTGGCCATAAACCCATAATTCCTAAATGTACAATGCCCCCTTGCTATTCTCCATCAATAATCCTCTCTAAGAGCTCAATATACACAGCATGTTGTAGGATAGAAATCAAGCTGAGGATTGTAGACATTGATACTCTTTGACATAGGTTCATCAGCACTTGTTTTGTACGATTGCAAATGTGGAACATTTTTATCTGTTTACACTATCATTTGATTCATCGGTCTTGCTTTAAATTGTGAAAATATACTCTGGATCTTCACTTGATACGTATCCAGAAATAATGTTCTCAATGATCCCCGGCTATCAGTCAAAGTCAATCAGAATCAAATACTTTATCTTGGAAACTTAATTTGTTGCTCATTCCCCTGAGCACCACCAATAATCCTCTTTGGCTATCAATCAAGGTTCTGTTGTTTTGGTAACTTAATTTGTTGCTCATTTAACTTAGCATTACCAATAATCCCCACAAGAACATAGTCCCTCCTTGAAATGATGAAAACGATTGGCATCCCTCACAAGAATTTCTCGCTCATCAATCTTGGAGATAGACTTGGTGGTCGAATGGCAATCAACACATACTCGAAGGTTCTCAATGACCCGAATAGGTGTCCCAGAGGGTGTGTTAATAAGCCCAAAGGCAATGGCAAGCTTTTCACTGTGCTGGCAGAGAATATGTTCCTTCTGCTCCTCATCTACATCATGCAACACAAAATCTGTGCCAGGCAGAAAACCTTACTCCTTCATTTGCCCGGACAACTTATCCAGCATTGCATAAATGGCCTGCATCTATGGCTGTGCCCTGTCTCCTCCAAGGAATGAATAGACCACATTATTTATTTCGATCCAACTGCAGCCTGGGATCTTTTTAACCCCTCTTTCTTTCATCGTATTTCTTACTTTCTGTACATGATCCCACCTGCCAGCCTTTGCATAGATGTTTGACAGCAGGACATAATGTGCAGCATTGTCAGGGTCCAACTCAAAAAGGTTTTTTGCCGCAAGTTCTCCTAACTCTACATTGGTATGGACTCTACATGCACCAAGCAATGACCACCACACAGTGGCATTAGGTTTTATTGGCATTTTATTGATGAAGTCTCGAGCCTCCTTTAGCTGCCCAGCACGGCCGAGAAGGTCTACCATGCAGCAGTAGTGTTCCACTGTCGGAGAAATATCATATTCTCTACTCATGGAATGAAAGTATTGCCAACCATCATCCACTAAGCTTGCATGGCAGCATGCAGTCAAAACACCAACAAATGTGGCTCGATCAGGTTTGGTGTCCGAGTACAGCATTTGTTTAAAGAGTTGGATCGCCTCCTTGGCAAATCCATGCATAGCATATCCTACAATTAAGGCAGTCCATGAGACTACATCTCGTCTAGGAATTTCCATGAACATAATGCACCCATCTTCTATGCTTCCACATTTGGCATACATGTCTAGAAGGGCATTCCCCACAAAGAGATCCGATAGGAATCTACTTCGAATTATCTTTTCATGGGCCTCCCTGCCCTCATGCAGAGCTGCCAAGTTCGCACAAGCCGAAAGGACACTTGCAAAAGTGTCTGCATCAGGCTTGGCACCCGTCAGATGCATCTGTTGATAGAGCTTCAAAGCCTCATAAAATAGTCCATTCTGGACATATCCCGCAATCATTCCAGACGAGGACACCACATTCCGTTCAGGCATTTTCTCAAACAAGTCCAGAGCCTCATCAAGAAGCCCATTCTGAGCACATCCTGCAATCATCGCATTCCATGAGACCACATTTTTTTCAGACATCGTTCTAAACAGCTTCAAGGCCTCGGCAATATGCCCGCTCTGTGCATACCCCGTGATCAATGCATTCCACGAAAACACGTTTCTCTCAGGCATGTCCTGAAAGAGCCTCTGGGCTTCATCAAGCTCCCCAGTCTGCGCATACCCTCCTATCAACACAGTCCAAGACACGACATTTCGTTGAGGCATTTCCTCAAATACTTCGCGTGCTTCTTCAATCCTCCCAGATTTCACATACAGGTGCACCAGGGCGTTTCCCACATACACATCAGACAGAAACCCACATTTAATTATCCCCCCGTGGACCTCCTTGCCATGTTCCAGGGCTGCCAAGTTAGCGCACGATGTCAGAACACAAGAAAACGTAAACTCATTCGGTTGAATTCCATCTCTCTGCATCTGGCAATACAATTTCAAGGCCTCCTGACCATGCCCGCATTTGGCATAAGCTACCATCATTGAAGTCCAAGAAACCACATTTCGTTCACGCATTCTGTCAAGAACTCTGCGAGCATCCGACAGAATTCCGTACTTGACGTACAAATTAACCAGTTTGGTTCCTAAATATGCATCTGGGGTGTATCCGGTTTGATTCATGTGGGCATGGATTATCTTGCCATCGTTCAGATTTTGGGTATCAAGACATTTCTGTAATAGCAAATCGTAGGTATGGAAATCTACCTGAATGCCTCGCAGGTCGATCGTGTGGAGTGCCTCCTTCGGTAGGCTTTCCCCTCACAGCAATTTCAGATCGTCGGAGATGTTATGAGAATTGATTTCGGCATCGCCATTGACATCGAAATTACTACGTTAGGCAATGGCAGTGCAGCTGCCGAAAACCTGGAAAAGAGGCACCAGCATCGCAGTCTCGCTACCTCGTAGCGAGTGTGCCACGGCATTTTGTGATATCTAATTGTAACGAACAATACATAGCCTCAATGTTCAAGAAAATAAAACTTGAACAATGAGAAACGAGGTCAAACTTATATTCGACTTTTCTTGTTTTCCATCAATCTTTTCTGTCGCTCTGTCATGATCTCGTCTTGATCTTGCCCTGTCATTAACATGGGAGGGTTTCGTCTTGAGTTTTGCTGTGTGGTGTTTGGATACTGTCTTAGTCAGCTCCTAAAGAGCATGCGTGTTTTCTTAGAATGTTGTAACTTCAAATCCATAGGGTAGGAAGGTAGAATAGGTTGGTTTTTTAAGAGTAGGTATAGTGGTGAGTTGGTAACGAGTTGGTAACTCCATTTAATCTTGTCAAGATCAAGATTAAACTTAGCGGATGTTACTATAACATCAATAAATAGATAACATTGATAATTATATTTATGTTCAACTATTGACTATAAAGTAGGTTAAAGGAACTGTTGAGTACAATGATGTCTATATAATGCAGGATAACCAAATGGTCTCGTATAAAAGATACAATGCATGAAGTATAAAAGATACAATGTATGAGCATAAAAGATACAATGCATGATCTGCTCTGGCAGAGAAGATCCAGGAGCTGATGGGTTTGAGGATCAAACCCATCTCTCCTAACATCTGAGGCTGAATAAAGAACTCTGAATAAAACTCAACAAAGTATGTTGGCCAGATGAAGAGCTGGTGGAAAGTGGATATTGTCCACTAAGTCGTTGCCTAGAGGAGTTCGTGCGTTGTTGAGGTCTGAGGACCTAGTGTGTATCCCAAGAACAAATCTGAGACAAATCTGTTGTTAAGATCTTGTGTGGGGGGGTGAGGTCCCACAGATCCTCACTGATCTAGAGTCTGGATATGTACTAGTATCAATCGATCTCTTGGTGCCCCTATCTGAAGGTAGTACCGTGAAAAATGTCATGTTCCTCTATGTGGGGTTTGGTCTAATGGGAGACTGAAGAATATGTGCTCATTACCTAAGATCCTCCTGCATATATAGGGCCAAACATTTTTGGTTGGGATACCTAAAAAAGCCAACAAGGGCCCAAGAATCTCCGAACAAGCAATGGAACCTTCCTCTAATCTCGTAGTAGACAGGGCATCCAAAAATGAAGTGCACCTCGAGCTCCACTTTCTGTGAATGATATACCTGGAAGATTTCGTCTAGTCTATCAATCTGGTGGTCTGTCTCTACCTGAAGTCTATGAGAACCTACTCTGAACTAGCCTAGAGGAATGCGAAGAGCATACATCCAGTGGCGAAACATATATTGGGGTCGAGAAGTGCTCAACGTAGAAGGCCATCTTTGGGCGCAACCCTCCTGGAGGATTGACCGAGGTGACCTAGAAGAACTACATGTAGGTGTCCTCCCTAATGCTCTTGTTCAACTCTTGTCTAGTAGGTAAAAGGTGACCAAGAGCATCTGAGGAATATTGAAAAGGAGGGAGACGATCCAACTGAATGCCCATCGACTCTAAGAGTTCTGTAACTCTTGTAAACCAACATCTGGCTCACCCCGAGGGAGTAGAACGAGCAATAGTCTCAGAAGAGCAATATGCCAAGTAAGGATATCGGTCCCTACTTTTTATTGAGTATGTGTTACACAACAATTTGTCACCGTCCCTACCATTCCTCGTCTCACACATTGGAGGGCTTATTTTGTGACCTGTGAGCAGTGATATAACTTGAAAATACTTTCATGGCATTCCCCTGAATATGTACTTTCATCCCCCTGAAGACATCTCCTGCTGGAAAACCCTAAAAACACCTCTTTTGCATTGGCGCGGGCAGCCAGTTCAGTACCCGCGCCAATGGGGGAAATCCTTCAAAGAGGGCGCGCCAATTGGCGCTCTGTCCCAGAGTCGCACTTGCGCCAGCCAATTTAAGGAGTTTTTTTTTTAAATAAATGGCGGAAGTTTCGTCCTAACAAATTCCTGGACTGCTATCTATTTTGAGTTGGGAGGTTTGGCTACGGATTTCCATAGAGAGGAAGTGGTTTGCCACCTCTCATGGAAGCTTCCTTGATGATAGGGCCAATCCCATGATTATAGGGATCCCAACTCCCTTTCCTCCATCTATAAAGGCTTGCCCATCTCCATTGCAAGCTAGTTTTCAAGTTCCCAAAATTCCCAAGAGCCTTATGCTGCAAGAGCCTTGATTATTCCCCTAAGGCCAAACTCAAGCAAGGAAACTATTGTCAAGATCCGAAGAGAGAGGTTTGTCCCATCCTTGACAGGCTTTTCGAGACGTGTTCTGCTGGCGACCCTCTGAAGGAGAATTTAGCGTCAGAACTTGGTTGTAATTTTCCTTTGATTGATTAATAATAAAAAACTATTGGTTATGGTTCCACTCTTGTTGTTGTTTATGATGATGAGTTATGTCATTTCTGACTGACATATAGTTGCATCTACTGGATTTTACGCTTGTGTTTGTTTTGTTTCTCGCATGTGCAGGTGTCCATCACGGAGATCGTGGGGATCGTGATCTGCCAGGGCTAAGGAACGAGAGCGCCACCTCTTCTACAAGCAACAACGTTGGATTCTAGGTAAGCCTTCATCGCTAGTTGGTTTATTTGCAATTAGGAACCCGCACTGTAGCGTGAATGATTGTTGCTAGACCCGGTCTGGGCTAGTATGGATTGCCTCTGTCCGCAGAGGGGATTTACCTCCACAACAAATTGGCGACCATACTGGGGATCGTTAGCTTGTTGTCGTTCGTTTTATAAGCTACAGATGGAGCCTGAAGTTGGCCAGATAGCCTTCGAAACGCTTTTGCTCTGCAATTGCGAAGTAGATCAAAGCTGCTTCAGTCAATCTCCGGTTTAGTTTGTAAACTGAACACTTGGAGCACTGTCTTGTCTTTTCGATTGATTCTTGATTCTTCTTGCTTGATTAGCTCTTTTGGGCTGGTTCTTTTTGAGAATTTGGGTTTTTGAAAACTCCAAACATCACTGGTCTGATCTTGGATTGCTTATTTTTTATTTTGGCATAGCAAACTTGACTGGCGCGTTTTTTCGCGTGACAGTCGTGCCAATTGGCGCTAGTTGTCAATGTATTACCCGCGCCAATTCTGATATGGTGCTAGTTTCAGCCTGACAGTCGCGCCAGTGCTGGGGACTACTAGGGTTTGCTTGATTTTGAGCTTTATGAGCCTGATATTTGATTTTGGTTTCATTTTTTCGACTGCTTGAGTGCTTTGGAGCCTTGATTGACTGACTGTTACCTTTGTCCTTTGGTTGTTTGCCCATTTCCATCGATTTTGCATTATAGCCCTAGGTCATCTAGGTGCTATTGTGTGTCGAGCCCTCCTTGGGAGTTTTTGGTTTCTATTGGTTCAGTCAACCTTGTGATTGCTTCTTTGCATTTGTTTGGTGCTTTTCTATTGTCTCATCGCGTTGTTTGAGTGATTGTTCCCTTTTCCATTCAAATTCTGCCTTGTCTCGTTTGGGCCCAGATTACACGGCTCATTTGGAGTCTTTGGGATTCTTTTCGTTTTGAGGGACTTTTGGTCGATTTGAGGTCTGATTGTGATTGCTATTGAGTGAAATTTGTTTGTTTTTGCTCTCTTATCATCATTTCTCAAATCGCTTTTGCATTAGTTTTCATTTTTTAGCGCACTTTGCTCTGAAATATTGAAAATATATATAAAAAAATCTCTTTTGCTTTTCATTAGTTAATCTGAATTAGATATTTTCGGTGTTATTAGTGATTGGTAACCTTGAATGAAAAGCTTTTTAGTTTTCATTAGCTGCATTAGAGACATCATTGGTTGTTTTCTGTTCATTTCGTTATTGTGTGAAAAGCTCTCAACTCTCTCATAAATAGCTTTCATCAAATGAAATGATATACTGTGGCATATAGAGCGCATTTAGGAGATTTTGAGACATTACATTCGCTAGGGCCTGAAAACTGAAACGTAATTGAAGATAAACTTTAAAATTTACTCAATTTACACTAAGGCAGCATTGAAATCTAACGAAACACATTTAGTGGTCTTGGCTAGAGACGTGTTCCGGCGTCTTAAAACCTAGTAGCTATCGTTCGCCTCTTGGCTTTAGACAACGCTAGTACGGACTTGTCTTAAAGCCGAGTCTGCCGGCCCTATACCCATGATACACCGGAAATAGCATTCGGGGAGATTGCCTACACGTACGTTAAGTCCTTGGTTGATTTCTCTTTCATTTTGAAACCAAGGTGTATATTGCAATTCACAGTTATTTGGTACACCCTTTGCCTAGTATTCCTGAGTAGTCATTTGATCTTTTCTGACTCTTTAAATTTGAAAGGATCACCAAGCGCTTGTTCTTTCACGCTTGCTTCAAAACTGAAAGAGATAGTGTCACCTTTTATCCGTTTCTCGACTCTTAAAACATGAAACGGTGAAGTTTCTAAAAGTTTCAATGTGGTAAAACAAAACACCCGCGATCACACGCCCTGTTACATTTTGCTTGCTGGCCGTTTGATTGTGTGTCTTGACTATTTTTTATTCCGTGTGTGTGTTTGGTCTCTTTCTCTTGTCGTTACTACCACAGTGGCGGAACCCTCGGTTTCGTCTACTGGTAGTCCTTATACGGATGATTCATCAGAGGCTTCTGAATCCTCTGCTGAACCTCAGCAGCCCATTGTTTCCGAGTTTCCTGATGGGGGACTGGTTCTTGCTGAGCAACCCTTTGGGGGACCAGTTGAGTTCAATTGGCCATTTTCCGACCCTTGGTCTGAATTGAGAGTAGGGGCTCAGTTCCTTTCTCTTACATCGGGTTTGCCTTTTATAGTTGCTGTTTTTCCTCCTAGTCCTCGCCGTCTATTACGAGATCCAGCGGCAGGCTCAAACATGAATGAATCCAGCGAGAAAATCCCCACGTCCAGTGAGGATTACCAGTTATTTCCTCGGAGATTATTTCCAGGAGACAACCCTGAATTAGCTGTTATGTCATCACCCGGTCCTTCATTACCGGCAGGGTATAGATCCTTGGGTCAGATTATTGCCGCCGCAGCTTCTATGGGGGTGTCAGCTCCTTCTACAAGGCCGATGGTTCCTTCATTGGGGATGTCTCCTTAGACACCCGTCACCTATGTACCCGTTCGGCCCACTGTCTATGTGGCCGCGTCTGCATCCGTTGTTACGGCACCCTCCGCGAGGGCTATGTCGCCTCCTGAAGACGTTTATATAGCGACTGCTATGCTGGAGAACATCTCTCTGGAGGAGTATCGGTTATCCTTACAACAACCGAACCTCGAGGTCGAACCATCCTCCCAAGATCCCAACCGCTCTTATTTTTCGCATTATGCATAGGATGGTAAACCCGTGTATGCTTTCCCAGATCAATACGATGAGCACGGGAACATTTTACGTTTACCCGCTCCAGAGGCTCACCTTCATGCTCAAGGTTTACCTTATAACCAGGCTTATAACTCGCAAGGGAAACCTTTCCAAGGCAAACCTTCGGGCCAACCTGGCTATCCTTATGACCCACAGGGGCAGCCCGTGCAAGGCTATCCTGCGGGTCAACAAGGGCCATCGTACGGTCCGCAAGGACAGTACTACAACCCTTCCGGTCAACCTGTGCAGCCTCAGCCGGGGTACCAATCGGGGCCGGTATATGGTCCTGGGGGGCAAGTCCAACCTTCCCAACCCGTGCAACCTCAGTATCCTGTCAATCCAAACATTTCACATCAGCCAGGACCATTTTATGGTCCTGCTGCAGGTCAAACCGGTTACCAGCCGCCACCTGGCTCCATTCCTCCACCAGGCCAACCGGTCTATCCAGTACAACCTGGTGCCTCTCAATAGCCAGGTCAACCTGCGCAACCGGCACAACCTGTTCACCCAGGTCAACCTGTTAACCTAGGGCAGCTCGCTCAGCCAGGCCAACCTGCACATCCTATTAACCCTGCACAACAACCGACTTATTCGATGCCGCAGCCAAATCAACCGCTGCACCCAAATTATCAAGCTCCGCAGGGTTCCACCTATCAGCAACCCACTCAACCTCAAGGCGGCTACTATTCTCATGGTCAATACCGATCGAATTATAGCCAGCCCCAAGGTTCCAACTATCATCCTCAACAGCCCGGCTACACCTATAATCAGCAGCCAAATCCAAATGCTGCTTACACAGGGCCGACTCATAATCAGGGTCCATACTTTGGTTATCAACCCCCGTATGCTGGTTACCAGCAACCGAATCAGGCTGGTTATACCACCTATACCCCCTACGGTCAGAATCCTGCTGGATAGAACCCATGGGGGGGGGCAAGGATATTCCCAACCGGAGTGGAGTACAGGTACTGGTCCTTACCCAAGGCCAGGTATGTCGTCCAATCCGCCATTACCGTTTCTGGCTACCTTGGAGTTACCGGATGTTTCGAAATTAACGAATGATCCAATTCTGCATAATCCTTATTGGCCTCTGGTTCCTACCAAGGTGCCCGGTGATTGCCCCAAGTTTGAGGGAAAAGCTGGAGAGGACCCCCAAGCTCATGTGATGACCTACCATCTTTGGTGTTCGTCCAACTCCTAGGTGGATGATTCAATCCGTCTGCGCCTCTTCCAACGCACTTTGACTGGCGCTGTTGCTAAGTAGTATATCAAATTATCCCGTGGCATCTTTCAAGATTTCAATACGTTAGCCATGGCTTTTCTGACTCATTTTTAGTTACCGGTTCTCTACGAAGCCGGGACGCACCTCCTGAATTCTTTGAAGCAGGACAAAGCCACCCACATTTCTGATCACATTCATGAGTGGCGATGTCGTCGTAGACTGATCAAGTTTCATATACCTGATCAGATACTAACCCATTAGTTCACCACCTCCTTCGTTAACAAAATCGCCCAAGATATTGCTATGGGAGCGTGTGTGACTGAGGAACAAGCCATAGCGCGTGCTCAATATCTGGATCTGGTATACTCACAATCCGGCACGCTGTATGATATTTTTCCTGATGCTCCACAGTCTGGAACCTCTAAAGCTCCACCTACCCCAGCGGTGGATGGTGTTATTGGTTCCGTGTCTCAGAATTCGAAGAAATCTTCGAATGGGAAGCAGAAGTCTAATTCATCCAGTAATTCTGCTCCTCCCACCCCTACCGATTCTGGCAAAACTGCGGAGGTCAACGCCGTTCAGGCCAATCCTACAGAAAAGACCTCCAAAGGAAAGAAGAAGGGCAAAGGTAAATCCAAATCTGATGCCCCAAAGCCAGATTCCAAACCTCGGACCGAGGACGGTTCCCAACGCAAACCGAATTACCCTTGCCTCATTTGTGAAGGAGATCATTATACTAAGGATTGTCCTCGACGATCTGAAGTTAGTCAACTTCTAAAAGGCTCCAAAGGGACTTTGGCAGTTCTTAAAGAACCGTTCCCGTCTCAGCAGACCCAGATGGTTGAACAACCCTCACCATCTGCACCATTTGGGTCCCAAGTTTTTATGATGAATGGCACTGCACCTATTTCTATCGCCACACGTTCGAAGGATTACAACGAATCGCGTCAGGCACCGGGGAAGGCAGTTGCGGATGGTCCACCTCCCCCACTTGTCTCCGGTTCGTTGGAAATTGAGAAGCCTACTGCTGAACCCGTTGTGAGGCCACCCTCTAAAGGTGTGCTACGAAAATCTTCCTACAATCCAAATTCCCGTGCCGCTCAGCACTACAGTATTGTTGAGGATCTGGCACAGGCGCCTTCTTCCATGTCTGCTTTGGAAGTTCTTCAAAGTTGTCCTTCGCAACGGAAAGCTTTATTATCTGCAATCGGTGGAATCGATCCCGCCGATTCTAGTCTTCTCACCTTCGACTTAGAAAATTTCACCCCCCGGCTTCCACATCAGATCGCTCTTTTTATTCAAGTCGGGATCAACGGTCTTAACATCCATAGGGCCGTTGTGGATGAAGGTGCCTCTACTTGTGTCATGTCGTCCGCTTGCTGGAAGGCCATTGGCTCTCCGGCCCTTTTATCATCTCCCAATGACCTAGAGGCATTCGATGGTCGGGAATCCAAACCCCCGGGTGTTCTCGAGAGTCTAGCGATTACTTTACAGGGGAAGATTGTCAACGTAGAAGTAGAAGTGGTTGACGCCAAGCTTAACTACAATATACTTCTCGGCCGCAGCTGGACTCATGCCATGTTATGCGTGCCGTCCACCCTCTTTCGACTTATTAAGTTCCCTCACGAGGGAAAAATCATTACGGTGGATCAGTTGTCTTTCTTCACCTCCACCTCTAAGAACAATGTTCCGTACGTGGATCAGATTCCAAATCCCCCTGACAGTGTAGGACCCGATCTCTTCAAAGACCCCGTCCTCATCGGTATTTTTCCTGCACCGCCACCGCACATCGCTCAAGTTAATATGATCTCTAGGTCTGACGACCCATGGCTCATTCCTATGCCTGAGTAGGTGATTGAGTTTGGAGAATCGATGCCCTTAACTCCAGTAGAGATTAGCTACTGTGAAATTGTTGCTCCATCAGATCCTCCACCACCTCAGCATGCTCCTTCGAGCATGGCTTTAGACATCTATTCGTAGTCCCCTTGGCTTGGCGAGGCCGACTCGCTTGATCCTCTTAAAGAGATTTTTCCTTCTAATGAAGCCATTGTTGAAACAATGTCTCTTGAGGAACTGCCTTGGAGCGATGGACATCATTGTTCCTCGTTTATGCCTAGCTTGGGGGCAATGTCAGATTGTCTAGAGCATTTTTCATCTCAGGTTCCCACTCCACCTCTCCAAACGCCCATTTTGACGCACGAGGTTCTTTCGGGAGGAAACCTGAGTAATATCACTCAAACCATCCCGATCAACATCTCCGTTAAACCGGGAATCGTTGAGAACATACACGTGGGAGTGACTTGTTCTCCCTATGAGATACAAGTATATATTGATTTTTTTAAAGAATTCAGAGATGTGTTCGTCTGGTCATACGAGGAAATGCCTAGGATTGATCCCAGTATCGTAGTGCATGAGATTCCAACCTACCCTGGTGCGAAGCCCGTGCGCCAACGCTTACGCCCGGTGCATCCTCGCAAAGCCGCTACAATTAAGGCAGAAGTTGAAAAACTTCTGAACGCGGGCTTTATTTATCCCATCCCCCTCACAGAATGGGTTTCAATCATTGTCCCTGTCGATAAAAATCAGGGTACTATTAGGGTCTGTGTTGATTACCGCGATATTAATCGCGCCTGTCCAAAGGATAACTATCCCACTCCATTCATAGACCAAATCATCGACGAATGTGCCGGAAGTGAGATTTATTCCTTAATGGACGATTTCTCCGGGTATAATCAGATCAATATTTTACCCGAGGATCAACATAAGACTGCATTCATTTGTCCGTGGGGTACTTTCTCTTATAAAAAGCTCCCGTTCGGCTTGAAGAACGCTGGAGCCACTTTCCAGCGTGCGATGTGTTACGTTTTCCACGACATACGCCATATCGTTCAGCCTTATCTGGACGACTTGCCAGCTCACTCAGCTAGGTGAGAGGACCACCCTGAACACCTCCGCCAGATTTTCCTTCGCTATAGGCACTACAATATTAGGCTTAATCCTCATAAATGCATCTTTTGCATGGATTTTGGCTGTCTTTTGGGATTCATAGTCTCCAAAGACGAAATTCGCCTTGACCCTTTAAAATTCGAGGCTATCATCAATCTCCCATCACCCTCCTCGTTATATTAGTTGCAGAGTTTGCAGGGAAAAGCTAACTTCCTTCGACGCTTTATCCCGAACTACGCGGAGGTGGCCAAAGGATTTATGCGTCTTCTAAAGAAGAACGTTCCCTTCCATTGGGACGACATTGCTCAAGAATCCTTTGAGAAGCTGAAGACATTACTTGTTAATGCTCCGTTGCTTCAGCCCCCCAACTATCATCGTGATTGCACTTTATACTTGGCCGCCGCGTTTAGCACCATCGCTATGGTTCTGGTGCAGGATGACGATGATGGTAATGAACATGTTGTTTATTATCTATCATAGAACCTTCTCGACACAGAAACACATTATGCTCACGTCGAGAAGATGACATTAGCCGCAGTACACGCTGTACAGCGTTTTCGCCACTACATCCTGCTGCGTACGATAACAGTGGTTTCGGATTGCAACCCCATGACATATATTCTCTCTTGAAAATTACTGGGGGGAAAATACTCCAAATGGATCGTTATCCTGCAGGAGTTTGACTTAGAGTTCACTACTGCTAAGTCAACCAAATCACTGGTTTTCGCGGATCTTATATGCTCACTCCCAACAGACTCCACTCCTTCACATTCCGAGGATCATATCCTGGACGAAACTCTTTTCCTTATCAGTACTTGCGACCCTTGGTACAACGACATAATTGTGTATCTTCAGACCTCCACATTTCTGTCTGAGTTGACTAAAGATGCCCGACGTCGGATTCGGCATTAGTCTCAACCCTACCGTATCGTAGGAGATACCTTATACCGCGTTGGAGTAGATTCAGTGCTCCGTCGGTGCCTAACCTTGGAAGAGGATGAAAGGGTCCTAAATGACTGCCATAGTGGCGCCTGTGGTGGACATATGTCCGGATATGCCACTGCTCAAAAAATTCTGCGAGCAGGATACTTCTGGCCGTCAATATTCAAAGACTGTATCGTCGCAGTCCGTAAATGCCACGCGTGCCAGGTCTTTCAGAGCAAGATGCACGCGCTGCCCCTCCCTTTGCATCCTGTTATTACCGTTGGCACTTTTGCGAAATGGGGCGTAGATTTTATGACGTGTAACCCTCATTCGGCCGGGGGGCATGCGTATATAATTGTCGCCGTAGACTACTTTACGAAGTGGGCCGAAGCGATGCCTACACTAGCTGCCGACGATAAGACAGCTGCCCAATTCATCTTCAACCACATCATTGCACGTTTCGGGGTCCCTCAGGCCATCGTTACCGACCATGGTACTCATTTCCGAGATTATATGATGGACGAGCTGACTTCAAGATTGGGCTTACGCCACGATAGTTCAACGCCATATTACCCTCAGGCAAATGGCCAGGTTGAGGCTGTGAACAAGGTTTTAGTCACAATGCTTCAACGAACAGTTGGAATTCATAAATCCAATTGACACCTCCAACTGTTCTCAGCTCTATGGGCCTACCGGACGTCTGCAAAGAGTGCAACTAGATTCACACCATTTCAATTGGTGTATGGTCTGGAAGCAACTCTTCCGGTTGAATGCGAGATTCATTCTTTGAAATTAGCTGTGGAAATTCTACCCGACACTTCTGCTGAGGAAGAGCGTCTTTTGTATCTGGAACGATTAGATGAAACCCACCGCTTAGCTGCTTTAGTTATTGAAGCACAGAAAAAGCGGGTCAAAGCACACTTCGATCCATCTGTTTCTCCACATTCCTTTGTCGAAGGGGACCTCGTCCTCCTGTATGATCAAGCACATGACAAGCTTGGGGCTGGTAAGTTCCAACCCATGTGGCATGGGCCCTATATAGTTAAATGAGTATTGAAGAATGGGGCTTATGAGCTTATAGATTATGAAGGAGTTCTGTTGGCACAACCCAGAAATGGGCTGTACCTGAAAAAATACTACGCTTGAAGTCATTTTTGGTGTGGTGTGTTATTTCATTTGTGTGCATGTGTGGTGTGGTGTGCGATGTAAACATCTTTCTGCTGATCGGGTCTTCCTGATTTTGCAGATGTCCATCAATCCGTTTGTTGGTTTCGCGGATGGTGCCTCCCGCAGTACCAGGAATTTGTCTTCGGCAGCCTGGGTAATCTACGATCCTGCTGGTGAGTTGGTCAACCTGCAAGGTGTGTGTCTGGGACGTACTACAAATAACATCGCGGAATATAGTGCTGTATTAGAATTATTAACCGAGGCTGTAAACCTTGGTATCCGTGAATTACTTGTGTATCTAGACTCACAACTTGTAGTATTACAGCTCAACGGGCATTATTCAGTCAGAAATCCATCCATTTTACGTCTGTATCTGCGTATTCGTTTACTGGAAAGAAATTTTGACTATATTACATATCAACATATACCCAGACATATGAATACATTAACAGATGCAATAGCTAATTTGGTTCTGGACAGACATTTGCGCAATTTGTAAAACAACATCACATGTAAAAAGAAAGATCCATCCAGAAATAGATATGTATATATAGATATCGAAATGTTTACATAGCGTGTGTCACATAAAATCAAAAATATACATGTTCGTCTTAATACATCCGGAGACGACATGTCTCTCAAAAAATATGCATGAAATAAAGCCCTAGGTGTCTAATCTGCGTGATGCTCATGATAACAAGCCACAGCACGCACTAGGCGTCTCAGAAGACGGTGGAGGCGACTCGACACTCCCACCGTATGTCTCTGGTATGCTAGTGGGACATCTGCCAGCCGGGCGTAATCTGGAATCCCTCGGGCGATCCCCTCGAGGTTCTGGACCAACTCTCCTCCCTCGGCACCCTCCGCCTAAGGGTCCGCTGCGGGATGAGTTCTCCGTGAAATAGGAGACATGCCGGCAGGTCTCTCTGGGCCGACATCTGCATATGCATAAAACTGCTGTCAGAACGGACATGTATTAACAAAAAATCATAAAACATAAAAAATCAAAAAGACGATCTTACCCAACTCCTCGTCCCAGTCATCTCCCTCCGAGAGTGGAAGATCTGGATCACCAGTGAAATCGGTCCCTGCATATGGCCAGTCTTCGACTACGATCAACTGACGCCGTAGCCACCCAAAAAACTCCGACCTCCAGGACATCTGTTGGCCCCCTCTTGCTCTGGGCATCAGTGCTGCCCAGCGAGCCATTCTCGGCTCTCGTGGTACCGGCTCAGCTACTATGGCCCCTTGGCCCTGGAAGATTGGTAATCGTTCCAGAATGAACGATACGTTATGTCAGCTGCCTCTTCATGTTGATTGTCACTGCTGTGGCCCAATCAAACAGTGTAGGACTCATACACTCAGAGGCTAGTATGAGTTGGGCCTTGGTCGCCTCATGTGGAGCTTGCGATCCTGCAGCTCGTGTAATGGTGTGTAGCACTACTCTGAGTGCTAGGTCCTCGACAGTGTGAATGTCTACCTTTCCGCTTCCTGATCCGGTTCGTGCCCTTGGGCACACCCTCGCCATTACCTGCTCCATCTTTTCACCAGATGGTCTGCTCCCTGTCAATATGGGCACTGGACCTCTGCGCGACAGTCCGGTTATGAAGTATACGTCAGAAACCTCCAGTTCTAATACTTGATCCCGCAGCTTGAACACTTGTTCATTTTCATCCCAAATACTGATCAGGTATTGTAGGAGCTCAGGTTGAGCTTGTAAGCAAGGTGTCAAGAAGAACTTTTTAAGCCCACAGTTCTTGAGAGCATTCATACAAATTTCGTTCTCCATGGCTAGTTCGTCCTCTTCCCCATGCTCCCTCTCTTTCCATTCGATCACCATTGTACTTGGTTGCATGCATCAACATGGTCAAAAACCAGTGATTAGATCTCTGTTATGCTTGGAAATCCATTTGAATCACTCACAAATTGGAATTTTGAAACGGAAAACCGCGCTGCGCCATTGGCGCGGCTGTTTCCTTAACAGTCGCGCCAGTTGGCGCGGGCCCTTTGTATCAAAAAGGCCATTGGCGCGGGTCCGTGCCCGATACCCGCGCCAATGGGCGGAGCCCTAAAATTTAAAAAATCTTCCACAGAAATCTAATGAGCAATGGAAAACTATAAAAAAATGGATTAAACTGGAGTACAAGGAAGCGCCTCTTACCTGGAATGAACGGAAATCTGAATGGTAGCCCGGATCTGTCACAATCGTCGTCAGAAGTTTGCACACCAAAATGGACCACTATTGCTCTCCAATGAGGTAAATAGTAAAAGTAACTTTGTTTTTTACCATTTGAGACTATTTATAACTTTTTGAAATCTCGTTAGGTTTTAAAAGACATTTTTTATTAATATTTTGATATATTTTGTCGAAAATGGATTTTACACTTGCCTCTGTGTGCAGCAACAGGTTTCTACGCGACTTCAACGGTGAAACGAGTTGTATTTTATACTTTTTCGGACTCGGTAAAAACACGAAAAAGTCATTTTGGAGTCATCTTTCAGCTCTTTTCTGACTCTCTAAACATGAAAAGATTGCCGAGGCCCTTGTCGTTTCAATCTCGTTAAAGTGGCTGCGAAACGACATCTACCCAGTATACGTTTACCCCTTTTTCGGGCTGGGATAGATTATTTACGAAAAAGGAATACCCTAGCCTATCGCGACTAGGAGGTTTTTTCAGACATAGTTTTCTACCTTTTCGGATCTGAGGAACTATTTATGAAAAGGGACCATTGGAGTTTACTTTTCAGTTTTTTTTTCAAACTCTCTAAACATGAAAAGATGCCAAGTTCTTCCTTTGTCAGACTCGTTAAACCCTGATGACATCGGATTCAGTCATAATGATGCTACTCGAGTCTCTCCTTCCTAGGGCTCGTTAAACGTACTAGGATGGACTTATATCACAAGCATATGCTATCCCCTTCAAGCTTGTTATAAAAAATAATTGGGGTACTCGCCAGAAATGGTGGGGAAAAAATGGAACCAGCATCATTGTCGTGTCGGCAGTATGTCGCTCTTGAACATGGCACTTGTCTGCATTCGTGTCGGGTTGGGGACATCTCATCTCGTTTTTCGCTTGCCTCCGTGAGTTTGGGTGATCCTTTTGACCTCTCATCTGCTCTTTGCCTCGTCGCCATGACCTCTGATCCGTTGATGTCAAATGCTGCCAAACTCACGATCGTGTCGTTCATATGTTCAAGAGAAGTTGACCTCTGCAAAGTACCAACCTTCCTCTGATTCTCATCTGATCGTGATTCACAAAAACACTATGTTCCTCTGTCTCGCGTCGATGATGTGGGAAACACTATGGCCCACCTTCGATCAAGGTCACTTCCTGTCGACTTCAGCTCATTATCCAGGAAGCTGATCTAGAGACTCCCTTATGGTACCTTGGAGCCTGCATGCCTCAATGGCAGGTTCGTCGCATTCGACGTGAGGTTTCCATCATTGGCCTCCGATCGAGTGATTCTACGGGTGTTCGATGCCAGCTCATTGATTCACATGCCGTAGATTGTACCTATAGTACCTTGAGAGCCATTGTCATTATTGGTGGTTCCTCTCGCGTCTGTTAACATCTTTCATCATTGGCTGGTAATCAGACGATGTTCTTGCATGTTCGACTTCAGCTCACATATTCGCATGCTTGAACTTGTACTTTGTTCGGGTTGAGATGGAGCGCAAGACCCTGGATTGTGTCTGTTGTAATCCAGGCTGCGATTTTGTGGATTATTATTTACATGACTTATTCACTGGATGGCTGCGACCATACCTGAGTCTATTTATCGATCCTCATTGGATGGCTGCGTCCATACCTTGGATCTGGATTATTGTATACTCTGTTTTGGATGGCTGCTTCCATACCACATATACATCATGTACTTGAGATATCAGTTGTATTTCTCCACGCAGGTTTTCCGCCGGCGGAGTTTCAGTTGGACACATTCTCGTAAAGCATTTCACCCCTCTCTCTCTCTCGGGCCTCATGCTTTAGGGGGCATCTGTTACACAGTAATTTGTCACCGTCCCTGCAATCCTCGTCTCGCACATTGGAGGGCTCATTTTGTGACCTGTGAGCAGTGACATAACTTGAAAATACTTTCATGGCATTCCCCTGAACATGTACTTTCATCCCCCTGAAGACATCTCCTTGTGAAAAACCCTAAAAATGGCCCTTTTTGCATTGGCGCGGGTAGCCAATTCAGTACCCGCGCCAATGGGGAAAATCCTTCAAAGAGGTCGCGCCAATTGGCGCTTTGTCCCAGAGTCGCACTCGCGCCAGCCAATTTAAGGATTTTTTTTTTTAAATAAATGGCAGAAGTTTCGTCCTAACAAATTCCTGGGGCTGCTATCTATCTTGAGTTGGGAGGTTTGGCTACGGATCTCCATAGAGAGGAAGTGGTTTGCCACCTCTCATGGAAGCTTCCTTGATGATAGGGCCAATCCCATGATTATAGGAATCCCAACTCCCCTTCCTCCATCTATAAAAGCTTGCTCATCTCCATTGCAAGCTAGTCTTCAAGTTCCCTAAATTCCCAAGAGCCTTATGCTGCAAGAGCCTTGATTATTCCCCTAAGGCCAAACTCAAGCAAGGAGACTATTTTCAAGATCCGAAGAGAGAGGTTTGTCCCATCCTTGACAGGCTTTTCGAGACGTGTTCTGCTGGCGACCCTCCGAAGGAGAATTCAGCGTCAGAACTTGGTTGTAATTTTCCTTTGATTGATTAATAATAAACGACTATTGGTTATGGTTCCACTCTTGTTGTTGTTTATGATAATGAGTTATGTCCTTTCTGACTGACATATAGTTGCATCTACTGGATTTTACGCTTGCGTTTGTTTTGTTTCTCACATGTGCAGGTGTCCATCACGGAGATCGTGGGGATCGTGATCTGCCAAGGCTAAGGAACGGGAGCGCTACCTCTTCTACAAGCAACAACGTTGGATTCCAGGTAAGCCTTCATCGCTAGTTGGTTTATTTGAAATTAGGAACCTGCACTGTAGCGTGAATGATTGTTGCTAGACCCGGTCTGGGCTAGTAGGGATCGCCTCTATCCGTAGAGGAGATTTACCTCCACAACAGTATGCAAAGCCTGAGGTACTGTCTGTTTTCATCTAATGACGCGGCGGAGAAGTTGAATCTGGACTCTCTCAGCTGAAGCCCAATCCAACTCAAGTAAAGACAATCCCCAAATCTCTGAGCCATATAGAATAGTGGGGCGGATCAAGGTGTCCATGAGGCTCATCTTGGACGAGACATCCCAGAAGTGACGTCGAAAGCATTGTATCTCAAGAAGGGCTAAGGATCCATATCCTTTGTTGATCCAAGGTTGAAGTGTTGGTCACAAACTTAAGCAGGGACTAGAGAATTTCACCCCCCAGTAAGTATATGTGTCAATGATCTCAACCTCCTCCCCTCTAAATAGGAAGTGAAGGTCTGAATTTTTCTTCACCCAATTGAAGATCATAACCTTGGTTTTACCTAGGTTGACTGCAAATTGTCGAAGATAAAAAAATAGAGCTAAGGCATCCAACTGCCTCTGTAATCCTTCTAGGGATTAGGTGGAAGGACCACGTCGTCAGCAAAGAATATAATAGATATCAGAACATGGTGAAGAAGACAACCATCGGTGTCCTGGCTATGCTCGTGTAGAAATGCCTCCAACTCATCAATATAGATCCCAAACAGGGTAGGGGACAGTGGACAACCTTGTTTGAGCCCAATAGTGCTTCAGATGAAATCAAACATCCCATGATCCATGCAAAGACAACCAAGGACAGAATCATATAGATGCATAATAGTTGTCAATAGGGTAACAGAGATGCCAATATTCTTGAGTCTCTGGAGTAAGGATTCCCTCGAAACAGAGTCAAAATCTTTCTGAAAATCTACGAAACAACAATAGACTTTTGAAGAGTGGTGTCATGCCTCCTCAATCACGACGCAGAGGGTGAAGATGTGGTCTACGGTTTGATGAGCCGGTCGAAAACCTTCCTGTCCCCTAGCTCTGATTTGTCTTTGCTCAAGGTCACTGAAGAGCTTCCTATGTAGAACAGTAGCATACAACTTCGAGAACGTGTGGCCCACCATGATCGTTCTATAGTTATTGGGATTTGAGCTGGAACCTGATTTGTGGATCGGATGGATGATGTGGTGTGACCATCCTAGTGGAAAACCTTCTCGTACAACATGGTTGGAGAGATTAGCCAAGTAGCTAACCAAAACACTGAAACTTTTCTTAAAGAACTATGCTTGGTAGCCTTCCTCATCAACTTCTTTGTTGTTGTTCATCACCCATCTTAGAATAGGTAACTGGAAGAGGGTGGGGGTAGGGGGGTGACATGAATATGGGCCTGCCGAGGAATATCATAAAGTTTGGAAGTGTGAGAGAACATGGATGTAGGGTCGAGGTTAGATGGAAGAGGGGAGCATCAGGGAAGGATGGTATGCCAAAATTGTTTAGGGGAGTGGGCAAGGAGAGCATAAAGTTCTCGTCTTTTATGAGAGACAAAGAGTCATTTCTTGCAATGGAGGAGACTTTGATAAGAAGCTTTGAGTTCAGAGTAGGAGGGTTGAGAGTAGGTGAAAGCATATCAAATTTCTCGATGAAGAGCCTTGCATTCATCATTGTACCATTTTTTCATGGGGCAAGATCCAATTTTTGGGGAGATGGAAGTGGAATGAGTGGAGCGGGGGAAGGATTAGAGTGCTTCTTCCCAAATGGTAGATGAAAGACAATAATATATCCAACATCTTGTTATACTAGGAATTTATGACTTAGTAGACTGTATGTCTTTATAGATTTGATTTTTTTTTACTTACAACATGGTGAATCAGTAACTTGTTGGAGTAATGTGGGCAAGGCCCAAGATCAAACCTAACAGCTGTCACTAATACACCAAACTATAAGCCAGATATACCAAGAATTTATGACTTAGCAAGAGTCAAGACTCCACAAGGGTGGGGGAGCCTACTGCTTGAGTTTTATCACAACGAGCCAAAGATGTCCCCCGTTGGATTTGAAACCGGGGGGAGGGGATAACATCCCATTGTACCAACCACTCAGCTTTCCCATGAGGATACCTTTATAGAATTTATTAATCAAATCACTACATGGAGGTGGGTCCCTTGTCCCACAGACAAGGGGTCTCATACACCAATTTGGTGTTTGGCTTAGATGTGACCTTAAACTTAGATTACTATTACTAAAAGCACTATCAACAATGTGAGGAAACACAAAATACCATTGGAAAACATTGTCCTCCCTAGCCATCTTATCCAAAGATGGATGATGCTCTTTTAAAAGGTGTTTTCTTTGTAGATTCTATCTTGGATTACGATTTGGATTATGCTTACTTTGATATTAGTGGCATGCTGAAGAAGATTTGGGAAGCTAGTTACTTGTTTTGCTAAAGTAATGTTATGAAAGGAGGAGGAATGTACTTCATCTAGATTAGACACTCCTCTTTATTCTCTGCCTACACGCACTTTAATATACTCCTTCATCCCATGGTAGAGAGAAATTGGATATTGATTTAGTGACTACTCCAATTACTAGGTGAAGCCACCATCACGAATCCTAACAAATTTGATACAACACTTGTGGTCCAACGTACCTTTTTTCCATGACCAATATTCATCTTGCTTGGGCCGCTCAATATCATGGTCTAATGGATGTTTCCTTTCATATGTATGTCGTAGAGAATTTTTTGTTGAGATTCAACAAGATGATGAACTTAGTGAAAAGAGTCGCCTTCACTAAGTGGGCCCGCAAGCTATTTTTGGCGCAAAGTCTATTTTTAGACACGTCGATCATATTCTATGAGTTGCAGGATGCTATTTGTGGATGGTTGGTCAAGTTGGAAAAATAGATGGACTTCTATTTTTAGACATATTGGGCGGAGTCTATTTTTAGAATGCCAGTCTAAAAATAGATATGTCGAATATTATTAGCTCTTAATAATATTTGGACTTTAAACATTATCTTATTCTCTTGGAGCACTTCAGTTAAGTCCACAGATGTGGCACAACAGCTGACAGAAGGAATTACACTATTCTTGAGGGTTTACTGGAGCTATTGCATGGAGGACTCCAGTTAGAACTCATGTGACAGAGTTTGTGGAGTTGGAGAAGTAGTTGGTGGAGTTGTATTTAGTTTAACTCAGTTAGACTCAGTTGAACTAGTTGTATCTAGTCTAACTGATTGATACACTAGTGAGAGTGGTGTGAATTAATTATTTAATTACTTCACAAATAATAACTCATTAATTAACTGAAGAATACATCAGTTAACTACAGTGCATGGCAGTTCCAATGGAGACCAATGGAGAGATGGGTGAAGAGCAAGTGTGACTATTAGTTGTGACCATAGTGATGCATTGATTGCATCCAACACTCAGTGGAGATGCCAATGAGGATTGCATGAGCAAGGCTAGAGTAATTTGAACTCATCCAAAGCCATTCTTCAGCAGGGATTGCGCAGTAAAGGCAGGCTATCAGGAGGGAAAAAATCAGTGCAGATTTTTGCTGATTGTTCCTGATTAGTGTGTAGCGATTGGATTGTACTGAGAGCTTGATATGATCAACTTTGTATGAGGATTGTTACATGATATCTATGACATATATTATATATAGATAGTTGGGGTTTTCAGCTTCAGGCTTTCCCGTTAAACCACTGTGTTAATGTGTGTGAATTTTTATTATTTCATGTGTGCATTGCAATCTTGATTTAATTTCCGCAAATGATCAATGGTGGAATAGATTCTGTATTTTGCATGAAGTTAAAATAGTGCGAGATCAGGAGAATATTGGACATATAACACATAAGTTATATAATTTCTACATGGTATCAGAGCAATGTTGATCATTGGAGGAGATTGAAATTATTGAAGCGGTTGAGTTTTGTGCTGGTGGAATTCGAATTCGCTGCAGTGTTTTCTTGGTGTCGAAGTTGACCATTCATTGAAATGTCCTTTAACGGATTGCGATTGGAGTATGCCCTTGATGGGAGCTCGAATTACATAGCATGGAAGGACAGGATGGAGGCGGTGTTGGATGATAATGGGTTGAAGGAGTTCATAGATGTTGATATTCCGAAGCCTGCTTCTAGCGATGCAGCCGCACTTGACGCATGGCAAAAGAAGATAGAAAAGTGTCAAAGGATTCTATTGGAAGGTGTGAAGGACCACATTGTGTCCAAACTTCATGGGAAAGCCACTCCATTCTTAATGTGGAAGGCTTTGACAGACTTGTTCCAAAGCAGAAGTGACCAGAGGAAGTTGGCGCTTAAAGACAAGCTCAGCAAAATAAAAATGGAGAAAGGCGACAGTGTTCCAAAATACTTCACGAAGTTTTTCCACTGCAAGGATGAGATGGGAAGTGTGGGGGTTACTGTTGATGAAAAAGACTTGGTGAGCTTGGCTCTCCTTGGGCTTCTGAAGAGTTGGCATAGCTACGAAGACTCTGTCAATGGATGGGAGAAACTGCCAAGACAAGAGCGACTTTGGTTGGATCTTGTGCAGGAGGAGATAAGGCGGGGTACCAGGGATGGATCTTCATTGAAGAATGAAGATGAAGAAAATTGCGCTTTGGCTGCCAAAGCTCGGAAAGGAAAAGGGAAGAAATATTCCAAATCCGAAGCTAAAGGCAAGAAGCATGATTTGTCCAAGGTGAAGTGTTTTCACTGTCACCGGCACAGGCATTTCGCCACTAATTGCCCACAGAAGAATAAGAGCGCTGCTGGTTTTGCAGCAGGAGAGGCCTTAGCCTCGCAGTTTGAGCTCGACTTTTCTTTGATTGCATGCTTGGTTTCAAGTGTGATGGGATCGGTGTGGTTTCTTGACAGTGGTGCGTCTTTCCATATGACCGAAGACAAAGATTTGTTTAGTGATCTGGAGGAAAAGGATCTTGGGGTGCACATCGAGATGGGCGATGATGGTAGATACAGTGCGACTAGTATCGGGACCATTTCCTTTGAGAGGGAGTCCGATAAACCTTTCATATTGAAGGATGTCATGCATGTTCCAGGATTGAAGAAGAATCTGATCTCCGTGGTAATGCTGGAAGACAAGGGTTATGATGTTGTTTTTAGCGACGAAAAAGCTTTCCTGCGCCATAAAACAACTGGTCAAACCAGAAGGATAGGGATTCGAGTTAAGAATCTTTATCAATTGTAGGTAGATGGCTGCGCTACAATGGTAGGCAAAGCAGAAGGAGTGGTGAGCCGAGATGAGAGCGAATTGTGGCACAGGAGATTGGGCCATCTTCACCATGGCGCTTTGAAAATTTTGCAGCAGATTTCTACCAGGCTTCCCAAAGGTACAGTTGCGCAGTTAGATCAATGCAAGGGATGTACTTTGGGAAAATTTGTGAAGACCAATTTTCATGAGAATGATAGTCATGCTTCGACGATCCTTGAGAGAATTCACACAGACGTCTGTGGACCTTTCTCGGTTGCTTCAACAACAAAGCACAGGTATTATGTGATATTTGTTGATGACTTTTCTCGTAAGTGCTGGATCTTCTTCATGCAAAAGAAGAGCGAGACATACTCAAAGTTCTGTGAGTTCAAGGCGCTGGTTGAGAAAGAGTCAGGGAAGCAAGTGAAAGCTCTCTGGAGCGATAATGGTGGTGAATACATCTCTGGCAAATTCAAAGACTTTTGTAGCAAAGAAGGAATTCGAAGAGAACTCATAGCGCCTCATAACCCATAGCAAAATGGGGTCACTGAGAGGAAGAACAGAACGATCGTGGGTGCTGCACGAGCGATGTTGCATAATCAGGGCCTTCCCATACACTTGTGGGCTGAGGCATACAACACTGCGGTTTATGTGAAAAACCGTTGTCCTCATAGAGTACTTGGCATGAGTACACCCGAAGAGGCGTTTTCTGGTAAGAAGCCTGATATTTCTCATTTGAAGATTTTTGGCTCACCTGTTTACATTCATGTGATGAAGGATGCCAGGAAGAAGCTGGAGCTGACCGCAGAGGTTGGGATATTTGTGGGGTACACAGATTCACCCCACAATTATCGTGTGTATTTTCCAGATAGTCGGATGACTGTCGTGCGACGGGATATCAAATTTCATGAGGAGAAAGCCATGAAGTTGTCGCTTGAGAGGGAGCTACACTTGCATGCAGAGGAGGAGCTACTTGTTCCTAAAGATGAGTCTCAAGATGTGGATCAACCATAAGAGGAGGTTCATGGAGTGGAAGAAACCACTTATGTAGTGCCAAACATCAGAGGGCGGAAGCGCACTACAGAAGCTGAGCGACTGAATCTTGATGCAGTGCAGAATGTAGGAGTTCCTACATCATAGCGCAGACATAGATAGTCACCTGACCGATTCACTGGATACATGGCTCTAATGAGCAAGTGTATCATGACGAAGCCATCCTCTTTCGAGGAAGCTGTGGAGGATCCCGCATGGGTAGATGCCATGGTGGAAGAGTATGATTCGATTGTTAGAAACAGTGCATCGGAGATTGTCCCAAGGCCGGAAGGGAAATTAGTGGTAGGTTCGAGATGGATCTACAAAGTGAAGCAAGCTACTGATGGGAGCGTTGAGAAGTATAAGGCAAGATTTGTTGCCCGGGGCTTCTCACAAATCGAGGGGATCGACTATGAAGAAACCTTTGCACCCGTCGCAAGGTATTCTTCCATACAGACCATCCTTGCTCTCTCAGCGCAGATGGGTTGGCACATTCATCAGATGGATGTGAAGACTGCGTTCCTCAACGGAATCATTGAGGAGGAGGTGTACATTGAGTAGCCTAAAGGATTCGAAATCTTCAGCAGCGAGTCGCATATGTGCAAGCTCAAAAGAGCGCTGTATGGGCTGAAACAAGCACCTCGTGCTTGGTACACATGGATAGAAAGTTATTTCACCGGACTTGGTTTCGCCAAGAGTGAGGCGGATCCAAACTTATACTAGATTGTGGTGGAGGGTAAGCTTTTGATCATTGTGCTTTATGTAGATGATTTAATACTAACAGGTGATGAGCTGTTGATACACTAATGCAAGGCAGATCTTGCAAAGGAGTTCGAGATGAAGGACTTGGGCCTCCTTCATTATTTCCTAGGATTGGAAATTCGGCAGCGGAAAGGTGAACTGTTTGTGTTTCAAGGCAAGTACGCCCGGGAGATACTGGAGAAGTTTCACATGCAAGGCTGCAAGCCTATCGACACTCCTCTTCCTGGTGGTTGGAGGGAAGAGGATGCTACATCGGCAGAGGTAGTGGATGCCACTGTTTATCGACAGTTGGTTGGTTCGCTCATGTATTTAGTCGATACAAGACTGGACATATGCTATGCGGTGAACCAGTGTTCACAAGCGATGGTTAAGCCTACCAAGCTCTTTTGGAAGGCAGGCAAGCATGTCCTGAGGTATCTCAGGGGCACATCTAGGTATGGATTGTGGTACAGACAGTCGGATGAGGTGAAGCTGCATGGCTTCACGGATGCAGATTGGGTAGGAAGCCCAACAGACAAAAAAAAACACGTCTGGAGGGATTTTCAGTATTGGATCTATAGCAGTTTCTTGGTACAGTAGGAAACAAAGATCTGTGGCACTCAGTTCAGCGGAGGCCGAGTACATGGCAGCAAGTTTGGCTGCATGCGAGGCTATATGGATGAGGAATATCCTGGTTGGTTTGTTTGGTTCTCATTTAGATCCCACAATGATATATTGTGATAATCAGAGTTGCATTAAACTCTCGGTTAATCCAGTATTTCATGATAGATCTAAACATATTGACATCCGGTACCATCATATCAGAGATTGTGTGCAGCGGAGGATCATGTTGCTTTCTTACATTCCTACAGAAGATCAAGATGCAGATATTCTAATGAAGGCGCTCACCAGGAGCAAATTCGAATACCATAGAGACAGGATCGGGGTGGTAGATAATCCCTATCTTGTTGAGAGGGAGTGTTGAGATTCAACAAGATGATGAGCTTAGTGAAAAGAGTTTCCTTCACTAAGTGGGTTCGCAGGCTATTTTTGACGCAAAGTCTATTTTTAGACTATGTCTATTTTTAGACATGTCGATCATATTCTATGAGTTGCAGGATGCTATTTGTGGATGGTTGGTCAAGTTGGAAAAATAGATGGACTTTTATTTTTAGACATATTGGGTGGAGTCTATTTTTAGAATGTCAGTTTAAAAATAGATATGTCGAATATTATTAACTCTTAATAATATTTGGACTCTAAACATTATCTTATTCTCTTGGAGCACTTCAGTTAAGTGCACAGATGTGGCACAACAGCTGACAGAAGGAATTACGCTATTCTTGAGGGTTTACTGGAGCTATTGCATGGAGGACTTCAGTTAGAATTCATGTGACAGAGTTTGGTGGAGTTGGAGAAGTAGTTGGTGGAGTTGTATATAGTTTAACTCAATTAGACTCAGTTGAACTAGTTGTATCTAGTCTAACTTATTGAAACACTAGTGAGAGTGGTGTGAATTAATTAGTTAATTAATTCACAAATAATAACTCATTAATCAACTGAAGAATACATCAGTTAACTACAGTGCATGGCAGTTTCAGTGGAGACCAGTGGAGAGATAGGTGAAAGAGCAAGTGTGACTATCAGTTGTGACTATGGTGATGCATTAATTGCATCCAACACTCAGTGGAGATGCCAATGAGGATTGCGTGAGCAAGGCTGGAGTAATTCGAACTCATCTAGAGCCATTCTTCAGCAGGGATTACGCAGTAGAGGCAAGCTATCAGGAGGGCAAAAATCAGTGCAGATTTTTGCTGATTGTTCCTGATTAGTGTGTAGCGATTGTATTGTACTGAGAGCTTGATATGATCAGCTTTGTATGAGGATTGTTACATAATCTCTATGACATATATTATATATAGATAGTTGGGGTTTTCAGCTTTAGGCTTTCCCGTTAAACAACTGTGTTAATGTGTGTGAATTTTTATTGTTTCATGTGTGCGTTGTAATCTTGATTTAATTTCCGCAAATGATCAATGGTGGAATGGATTTTGTATTTTGCATGAAGTTAAAATAGTGTGAGATCAGAAGAATCTTGGACATATAACACATAAGTTATATAATTTCTACATTTTTTAAGCCTTCTATTGACCATGTAATAATCAAATCTCTATAAAAGCACCCACTTTAGAAACACACATCATGGATAGGCCCTTTACTAGTTGGAAAGTTTAATCTACAAACCCAAGAGTTTTACATCAACTTCTTAAAAGAGTAGAGGCAGATGGTCCCATGGTCAACATGCATCCTTACCCTCATCACTAAACTTCTTAAAGGAGTAGAGGGAGATGGTCCCATGGTCAACATGCATCCTTACCCTCATCACTATTTGTTGAAAACTTGGTGAACCTCTGAAGAATTTTGATCACAAGTTAAGAGAAGTATTCAAGTAGAGTGGAGGAAACATTCCAAAGGCATAATGCATCCAACAATTGCCCTGTTCTTTTCATATAGTCATTTGAATTTTCATACCAGGGATTATTCTTCGTACTTATCTTGATTTATATTTCATGGTGTTATTATGTTGCCCTATAATCTTTTGCATTTTTCCATGATTAGACTCTAGATCTCAAATAATAAATTAAAACCTTGCAACATGTTCCTTAGTTGTATGTTGAAAGCCTCCAGAGATATCTTGTCATCATTGTCGACAAAATCACTTGGTGAATTTTTACTATATATTATAAATCCACCTCAGGCTAATTTACAATAGGTTGACCAACATACATGTGAATTGAAGAATCCAAAGAATTGTTATTTCAATCAAAATTCATGGAAACATAAGCAACATATTTTTCACATTTTTGTTGTTTCGCAAATGTACTTAATTAATGTAGGGAAGACACCAATTAACATGTTTGTTCTAGTAACATGTGTGTTGGAATATAAAGGTTACATGTGTAATCGAATCACTCAAGTAACTTAAACTAAAGTTAAAATTTTCAATCATTATTAATTTTAAAAGTTTCAAACAAATATCATTTCTTAAACTCTATATAGGAGATATGATTTCCATTATAATTAATTGTGTAAAGTTTTTTCTTATTTAATACTGTATATATCTTTACCTCAACCTTATCTAAGGTTTCATCATTAAATAAGGTCTAATTTTTTTTTTGTAACTCGTCATTTATGTATAGATGGATAAAAGTTGCTCATCACCCAACCATAAACTTCACTACTCACCAACTATTTCACCTTTTCACTACAGCCTCACACTACACTAGCATGGAAAATTAGCATGGAAAATCTTAGCAGCTAATATTTGCAGATGGGCTATTTTTCAAAAATTAATAATAATAATAATAAATAAATAAATTCGAAATTTCCATTTTTTTCAAAAAATAATTTGCCCAAATTTTATAGTACAAAATGATTTTACCTTAAAAATCACCAATATTTTATATAAGTAATATAAAATCATTAGAAAATTCAATACTTAAAAAAAATCCCAAAATAATTTAAAATTTGCATAACTGGAACTACTACACTTAACTAAGGTTTCTAAACTTCAAGATAAATTTGCATCCTTAAAAATTTTCCATTTACTACATCCATGTCCAACTTAATAAACCGAACCCTTGAACACATGACGGTGGCATCAAACTTGTACTACAGATGGAGTCAGCCATTCTTAAAGCCTTTTATGGAGAAAAAAAACCCAATCCAACAGAAATCCAACCAGTGACAGTGTCATTGTGTTAGAAGCATTTGCTGAAAAACCTTTGACTACCACATCAATGGTTGAAGTCCATAGAACCACATAAGTCAGTCAAGCATTTTGTCCAAAACTTTTAGAGCATTGACCCGATTTCTTGAGTTGGTAGACAATTTCACAAGTTTATTCCCACAATATTTTGATTGATGACGATATGGAGGCTTTGCTCTCTGCGGGCTGCTAGGGCTATCTTGTTGGTGCACCCATGCAACAAAGAAGCACATGTATGCATAATTGGAGTGAAGCCTATTGTGGAAGATTCACAGCTAGTGCTTAACATACAAAAATGTGCAATCCCTTTATCATGCAAATAGTCTGTTTTCATAGCTGGTGTTTAACATACAAAAATGTGCAATCCCTTTATCATGCAAATAGTCTGCTTTCATAGTAATCTTATCTCATTGCAAACCACATGAGAATTAATTTTATGTAGATTTTCACAGTTATTCATATTATAAGATGATTTTTTAGAAAATAAATGTGGTGTTTTTGATGATGAGTATCCACTTGAAATGTTGGACAAACCAAATTCACAAATACAATTCTTTTCAAAAAATTCATCTTACAACACATAAGAATTCACGTGTTTTTGACATTGGTATTTACATTAACATGCAGTTGTCTGATCTCTTGCTATCGTTAACGTGGTAGTTGTGATAAGGTAAATGTTTGTGGTTTTAGGGAGAAACAAGATCATTATTTCTTTATCATTGCATTGACTGTTGCTTGGCTGATCTGCCAATAAAGATGGAGAAATGCAATGCATTCCTCTCTATTAAGTTTGATTCTAATCATTGCCATATATACACATACATGCCTGCACTCAATCTTTCACACAAAGTCATTGAATGCCTAGGAAACTAAAATAAGTGCAATCCAAAGGTATTATAAGATAAAATATGTATGCCTAAAAAAATATCTATTTGCCTATACCAGCTAATTACATATGGTGATCTCATCATCACGATGATAAATTATTCTACATCCGTATGTGGAAGAGAAAATGCAAATTATCCGATGCAAACGCAGCATGTAATGAGCTAAACGAACATAACTAAATCTCAAAATGTGCATTTCACAAATCCCCACTGACATCATTGAAAATGCACAACAGTTGAAAAACATGTGGGAGCATAAAGGTAAACAATAATGCTAAAGACAATAAATTTCCTACTATATTTTGGGAATGTTTCTCACTAATCTAGGGTAGTCCATCGGTGCTTCCAATAAAGATTCAAGTATGAAGTTAACTAGTGCACAGACAAGATTAAGGATGGTAAGTAAAGCCATCTTAATAATGGTGTTTGGCAGAAGATTAATTATACTTCAAAAAACATAGCAAGGTGCATTTTATTCTGTTTGTAAATTATAACCATCCTCAGTAAAGACCGGTTTGGACAAGAATCCAATATGTCATATACTCCTTGTATGAGAAACGTTGCAATACAGCACAGAACCATCATGCTATTCACATCTTTACCAAAACATTCATTTCTCGCTCACTCTGAGCTTACATCACCTTTGGACAAAAGAATGGGCATTGTATGTTTCTTTTGGTAAGGTTAAACCTTTGTTTGATCTGTCGGGACCACAAACCCCAACTCTGCATTATGGTGGCAAATCCCCGTTTAACTTCGGGGATTAACTCAGGGATATGATACGGGATCTATGCCGACTGCGGTTTGAACTTGGGTCATTATCATGGTGGTGCACTGTCTCAACTACTAGACCAGACCACAGCCCAAAGGACATAATGAGCAGTGCATGTTACAACCTCAAATTCATAATTTTCCCCATCAAAGTGAAAAGGGTGAGCATATCTGGTAGGAAAGTCTTGGGCCTCTCTGGTTAGGGAAAAGGAATCCATTCTGTTCAGATGTTAGTCCTGAGAGCTGGCCAAAAAGGAATTTTCAGATCAATCAGACGCTGGATAGGTGGACTCCGACTGTCCAACTGTTGAAATTGCAGAACAGAGCCACACAAGTTCTGTTCTCAAGTTCATCAAGGTCAGCCTTGAAATGCGAAATATTGGGATCACCTGGCCATAAACCCATAATTCCTAAATGTACAATCCCCTCTTGCTATTCTCCATCAATAATCCTCTCTAAGAGCTCAATATACACAGTATGTTGTAGCATAGAAATCAAGCTGAGGATTGTAGACATTGATGCTCTTTGACATAGGTTCATCAGCACATATTTTGTACAATTGCAAATGTGGAACATTTTTATCTGTTTACACTATCATTTGATTCATTGGTCTTGCTTTAAATTGTGAAAATATACTCTGGATCTTCACTTGATACGTATCCAGAAATAATGTTCTCAATGATCCCCGGCTATCAGTCAAAGTCAATCACAATCAAATATTTTGTTATCTTGGAAACTTAATTTGTTGCTCATTCCCCTGAGCACCACCAATAATCCTCTTTGGCTTTCAATCAAGGTTTTGTTGTTTTGGTAACTTAATTTGTTGCTCATTTAACTTAGCATTACCAATAATCCCCACAAGAACATTGTCCCTCCTTGAAATGATGAAAACGATTGGCATCCCTCACAATAATTTCTCGCTTAGCAATCTTGGAGATAAACTTGGTGGTCGAATGGCAATCAACACATACTCGAAGGTTCTTAATGACCCGAATAGGTGTCCCAGGGGGTGTGTTAATGAGCCCAAAGGCAATGGCAAGCTTTTCACTGTGCTGGCAGAGAATATGTTCCTTCTGCTCCTCATCTACATCATGCAACACAAAATCTGTGCCAGGCAGATAACCTTCCTCCTTCATTTGGCCAGACAACTTATCCAGCATTGCATAAATGGCCTGCATCTGTGGCTGTGCCCTGTCTCCTCCAAGGAATGAATAGACCACATTATTTATTTCGATCCAACTGCAGCCTGGGATCTTTTTAACCCCTCTTTCTTTCATCGTATTTCTTACTTTCTGTACATGATCCCACCTGCCAGCCTTTGCATAGATGTTTGACAGCAGGACATAATGTGCAGCATTGTCAGGGTCCAACTCAAAAAGGTTTTCTGCCGCAAGTTCTCCTAACTCTACATTGGTATGGACTCTACATGCACCAAGCAATGACAACCACACAGTGGTATTAGGTTTTATTGGCATTTTATTGATGAAGTCTCGAGCCTCCTTTAGCTGCCCAGCACGGCCGAGAAGGTCTACCATGCAGCAGTAGTGTTCCACTGTCGGAGAAATATCATATTCTCTACTCATGGAATAAAAGTATTGCCAACCATCATACACTAAGCCTGCATGGCAGCATGCAGTCAAAACACCAACAAATGTGACTCGATCAGGTTTGGTGTCCGAGTACAGCATTTGTTTAAAGAGTTGGATCGCCTCCTTGGCACATCCATGCATAGCATATCCTACAATTAAGGCAGTCCATGAGACTACATCTCGTCTAGGCATTTCCATGAACATAATGCACGCATCGTCTATGCTTCCACATTTGGCATACATGTCTACAAGAGCATTCCCCACAAAGAGATCCGATAGGAATCCACTTCGAATTATCTTTTCATGGGCCTCCCTGCCCTCATGCAGAGCTGCCAAATTCGCACAAGCCGAAAGGACACTTGCAAAAGTGTCTGCATCAGGCTTGGTACCTGTCAGATGCATCTGTTGATAGAGCTTCAAAGCCTCATAAAATAGTCCATTCTGGACATATCCCGCAATCATTCCAGACCAGGACACCACATTCCGTTCAGGCATTTTCTCAAACAAGTCCAGAGCCTCATCAAGAAGCCCATTCTGAGCACATCCTGCAATCATCGCATTCCATGAGACCACATTTTTTTCAGACATCATTCTAAATAGCTTCAAGGCCTCGGCAATATGCCCGCTCTGTGCATACCCCGTGATCAATGCATTCCACGAAAACACATTTCTCTCAGGCATATCCTGAAAGAGCCTCTGGGCTTCGTCAAGCTCCCCAATCTGCGCATACCCTCCTATCAACACAGTCCAAGACACGACATTTCGTTGAGGCATTTCCTCAAATACTTCGCGTGCTTCCTCAATCCTCCCACATTTCACATACAGGTGCACCAGGGCGTTTCCCACATACACATCAGACAGAAACCCACATTTAATTACCCCCCCGTGGACCTCCTTGCCATGTTCCAGGGCTGCCAAGTTAGCGCATGATGTCAGAACACAAGAAAACGTGAACTCATTCGGTTGAATTCCATCTTTCTGCATCTGGCAATACAATTTCAAGGCCTCCTGACCATGCCCGCATTTGGCATAAGCTGCCATCATTGAAGTCCAAGAAACCACATTTCGTTCACGCATTCCGTCCAAAACTCTGCGAGCATCCGACAGAATTCCGTACTTGACGTACAAATTAACCAGTTTGGTTCCTAAATATGCTTCTGGGGGGTATCCGGTTAGATTCATGTGGGCATGGATTATCTTGCCATCGTTCAGATTTTGGGTATCCAGACATTTCTGTAATAGCAAATCGTAGGTATGGAAATCTACCTGAATGCCTCGCAGGTCGATCGTGTGGAGTGCCTCCTTCGGTAGGCTTTCCCCGCACAGCAATTTCAGATCGTCGGAGATGTTATGAGAATTGATTTCGGCATCGCCATTGACATCGAAATTACTACGTTGCGTCGATGGCAGTGCAGCTGCAGAAAACCTGGATAAGAGGCACCAGCATCGCGGTCTCGCTACCTCGTAACGAGTGTGCCACGGCATTTTGTGATATCTAATTGTAACGAACAATACATAGCCTCAATATTCAACAAAATAAAACTTGAACAATGAGAAACGAGTTCAAACTTATATTCGACTTTTCTTGTTTTCCACTAATCTTTTCGGTCGCTCTGTCATGATCTCGTCTTGATCTTGCCCTGTCATTAACATGGGAGGGTTTCGTCTTGAGTTTTGCTGTGTGGTGTTTGGATACTGTTTCAGTCAGCCCTTACAGAGCATGCGTGTTTTCTTAAAATGTTGAAACTTCAAATCCATACGGTAGGAAGGTAGAATAGGTAGGTTTTTTAAGAGTAGGTATAGTGGTGAGTTGTTAACTCCATTAATCTGTGCAAGATCAAACTTAGAAACTTAGTGGATGTTACTATAACACTAATACATAGAGATAACATAATTATATTTATCTTCAACTATTGATTATAAAGAAACTTAATGGATGTTACTATAACCCTAATAGGTAGAGATAATATAATTATATTTATTTTCAACTATTGACTATAAAGTAGGTTAAAGGCACTGTTGAGTATAATGATGTCCATACAATGTATAAAATATACGATGTATGAGCATAAAATATACAATGCATGAACTGCCTTGGCAAAGAAGATCCAGGAGCTGATGGGTCTGAGGATCAAACCCATTTCTCCTAACATCTGAGGTTGAAGGAAGAACCCTGAAGAAAACTCAACAAAGTATGTTTGGCCGATGAAGAGTTGGTGGAAAGTGCATAATGTCCACTAAGTCGTTCACTGGAGGAGTTTGCATGTTGCTGAGGTCTAGAGGACCTAGTCCGTCTCCCAGGAACAGGTCTGAGATGGATCTGTTGTTGAGATCTTGTGTGGCGGGGTGAGGTCCCACGGATCCTCATTGATCTAGAGTCTGGATATGTACTAGCATCAATCAATCTCTTAGTGCCCTTGTTAGAAGATAGTACCCTGAAAAATGTCATGATCCTCTGTCTGGGTTCTGGTCTAATGGGAGGCTGAAGAAAATGCGCTTAGAATTGAAGAGCCTCCTGCATATATGGGGCCAAACATCTCTGGTCGGGAAACCTAAAAAGGCCAGTGAGGGTCCAAGAATCTTTGAACAAGCAATGGGACCTTCCTCAAATCTCGTAGTAGACAAGGCATCCAAAAAAGAAGTGCACCTCGATCTCCACTTCCTGAAAATGATATACTTGGAAGATTTTGTCTAGTCTATCAATCTGGTGGTCCGTCTCTACCTGAAGACTATGAGAACCTACTCTGACCTGACCTAGAGGAATGCAAAGAGCATGCATCCAGTGGCAAAACGTATACTGGGGTCGAGCAATGAGCTTGTCTCTCAACTCCAAGAAGTGCTCAACGTAGAAGGCCATCTTTGGGCGCAACCCTCCCGGAGGATTGACCTAGGTGACTTGGATGAATTCCCTGTAGATGTCCTCCCTAATTCTCTTGTTCAACTCTTGTCTAGTAGGTAAAAGGTGACCAAGAGCATCTAAGGAATATCGGAAAGGAGGGAGATGATCCAACTGAATGCCCACTGACTCTAAGAGATCTGCAACTCCTGTAAACCAACATCTGGCTCACCCCGAGGGAGTAGAACAGGAAATAGTCTAAGAAGAGCAATATGCCAAGTAAGGATATCAATCCCTACTCTTTATTGAGTATGCAAAGCCCCAAACACGATGCGAGAATGAAACCAACCTGAAGACCGTCTCAAGCCAAAAGGGCTGAGCTCCAAACTCTTCAAGGATGACATGTTGAGGTACTGTCTGTTTGCATCTAATGATGCGACGGAGAATTAGAATCTGGACTCTCTTAGCTGAAGCCCAATCTGACTCAAGTAAAGACGATCCCCAAACCTCTGAGCCATATAGAACAGTGGGGTGGATCAAGGTGTTCATGAGGCTCATCTTGGACGAGACGTCTCGGAAGTGATGTCGAAAGCATTGTACCTCAAGAAGGGCTAAGGATCCATATCCTTTGTTTATCTGAGGTTGAAGCGTTGGTCACAAACTAATGCGAGGACCTGAGAATGGCACCCCCAAGTAAGTATACATGTTGATGATCTCAACCTCCTACCCTTTGAATAGGAAGTGAAGGTCTGAAGTTTTCTTCACCCCATTGAAGATCACAACCTTGGTTTTACCCAGGTTGACCGTCAACTGTTGAAGATCACAAAATAGAGCTAAGGCATCCAGTTGCCTCTGTAATCCTTGTAGGGATTAGGAGAGGAGGATCACGTCGTCAACAAAGAATATAATAGATATTAGAACATGGTGAAGAAGGCAATCATCAATGCCCTGGCTATGTTCGTGTAGAAATGCCTCCAACCCATCAATATAGATCCCAAATAGGGTAGGGAACAATGGACAACCCTGTTTAAGCCCAATAGTGCTTTAGATGAAATCAAACATCCCATGATTCGTGCGAAGATGACCATGGACACAATCATATAGACGCATAATAGTTGTCAATAGGGTCACAAAGATGTCAATATCCCTGAGTCTCTGGAGTAAGGATCCCCTCGAAACAGAGTCAAAATATTTCTGAAAATCTATGAAACAACAATAGACTTTCGAAGAGTGGTGTCGTGCCTCCTCAATCATGGCGCATAGGGTGAAGATGTGGTCCATAGTTTGATGAGCCGGTCGAAAACATTCCTGTCCCCTAGCTCTGATTTGTCTCTGCTCAAGGTCACTTAAGAGCTTCCTATGTAGGACAGTAGCATACAACTTTGAGAAAGTGTGGCCCACCATGAGCGTTCTATGGTTATTGGGATTTGAGCTGGAACCTGACTTGTGGATTGGATGGATGATGTGGTGTGACCATCCTAGTGGAAAACCTTCTCGTACAACATGGTTGAAGAGATTAGCCAAGTATCTAACCAAAACACTGGAACTGTGCTTAAAAACTCTGCTTGGGAGCCTTCCTCATTGGCTTCTTTGTTGTTGTTCATCACCCATTTGAGAATAGGTAACTGGAAGAGGGTGGGGGGTGACATGAATTTGGGCCTGCCCAGGAATATCATAATGGTTGGAAGTGTGAGAGAACATGGATGTAGGGTCTGAGGTCAGATGGAAGAGGGGAGTGTTAGGGAAGGATGGTATGCCATAATTGTTTAGGGGAGTGGGCAAGGAGAGTAGAAAGTTCTTCTCTTCTATGAGAGACAAAGTCGTTTCTTGCAATGGAGGAGACAACGATAAGAAGCTTTGAGTTAAGAGTAGGAGGGTTGTGAGTAGGTGAAAGCATATCAAAGTTCTTGATGAAGAGTCTTGCATTCATCATCGTACCATTTGTTCATGGGGAAAGATCCAACTTTTGGGGAGATGGAAGTGGAATGAGTGGAGCGGGGGAAGGATTCAAGTGCTTCTTCCCAAATGGTAGATGAAAGAAAATAATATATCTAACATCTTGCTATACTAGGAATTTATGACTTAGTAGAGTGTATGTCTTTATAGATTTGATTTTTTTTTTTTTTTTTACTTACAACATGGTGAGTCGGTAACTTGTTGGAGTAATGTGGGAAAAGCCCAAGATCAAACCTAGCGGCTATCACTATAACACCAAGAGTATATCCAACAACTTGTAAGCCAGATATACCATGAATTTATGACTTAGCAAGAGTCAAGACTCCGCAAAGGTGGGGGAGCCTACTCCCTGAGTTTTATCACAACGAGCCAAATATGTCCCCCGTTGGATTTGAAACCGGGAGGAGGGGATAACATCCCAGTGTACCAACCACTCAGTTGTCCCATGAGGAGAATTTTATAGACTTTATTAATCAAATCACTACATGGAGGTGTGTCCCTTGTCCCACAAACAAGGGGTCTCAAAGACCAATTTGGTGTTTGGCTTAGATGTGACCTTAAAATTAGATTACTATTATTAAAAGCACTGTCAACAGTGTGAGGAAACACAAAATACCATTGGAAAATGTTGTCCTCCCTCCTAACCATCTCATCCAAAGATGGATGACACTCTTTTAAAAGGTGTTTACTTTGTACATTCTATCTTGGATTACGATTTGGGTTATGCTTACTTTGATATTAGTGGCATGCTGAAGAAGATTTGGGAAGCTAGCTACCTGTTTTGCTAAAGTAATGTTATGAAAGGAGGAGGAATGTACTTCATCTAGATTAGACACTCCTCTTTCTTCTCTGCGTACACACACTTTAATATACTCCTTCATCCCAAGGTAGAGAGAAATTGGATATTGATTTGGTGACTACTCCAATTACTAGGTGAACCCACCATCACCAATCCTAATAAATTTGATACAACACTTGTGGTCCAACATACCTTTTTTCCACGACCAATATTCATCTTCTTTAGGCCCCTCAATATCATGGTATAATGGATGGGTCCTTGCATATATATGTCGTAGATATTTTTTTAAGCCTTATATTGACCATGTAACAATCAAATCTCTATAAAAGCACCCACTTTAGAAACACATCTCATGGATAGGCCCTTTACTATTTGGAAAGGTTGAATCTACAAACCACAACATTCCAAGAGTTCTACATCAATTTCTTAAAAGAGTAGAGGGAGATGGTCCCATGGTCAACATGCATCCTTACCCTCATCACTATTTGTTGAAAACTTGGTGAACCTCTGAATAATTTTGATCACAAGTTAAGAGAAGTATTCAAGTAGAGTGGAGAAAACATTCCAAAGGCATAATGCATCCAACGATTGCCTTGTTCATTCCATATAGTCATTTGCATTTTCATACAAGGGATTATTCTTCCTACTTATCTTGATGATTTATATTTCATGGTGTCATTATGGTCCCCTATAATCTTTTGCATTTTTCCATGATTAGACTCTAGATCTCAAATAATAGATTCAGACCTTGCAACAACATGTTTCTTTGTTGTATGTTGAAAGCCTCAAGAGATATCTTGTCATCACTGTTGACAAAATCACTTGGTGAATTTTTACTATATATTATAAATCCACCGCAGGCTAATTCACAACAGGTTGACCAACATACATGTGAATTGAAGAATCCAAAGAATTATTGTTTCAATCAAAATTCATGGAAACATAAGCAACATAATTTTCACGCTTTTTTTGTATGGAAAGTGTACTTAATTAATGTAGGGAAGACACCAATTAACATGTTTGTTCTAGTGCAATCCTTATTGCTATTATCAAGTATTATGATTCTAATAGACCTTGTCTTAGCTAATCAAATTGCTTTGAACATTATGGACACTTTAGTGCAACCTATTCCACTGCTCTTATTTACAGTTGCATCTCAACCTCAACCTCTAGGTTAGCATCTAGGATTGGGTCATAACAAAGACACTCCATCTTACTAAGATACTATCTATGTTGTCCAAGCATGAAACATTAGGAGGACTCAAAATGGTGCACAATTACCAAACCAAAATGGAATTAAGAACTAGGGCCAAAATTGAGGTTATCAAAGAGTAATGTAGGGTTATAATTGTGGCATATACGGTCACATCTACATGCACTATCAATTATGCAATGTTAATGAAGCAATCTATCTTTTGTAAACCAACAAAATCCATAATATTACTCATCATCTAATGATTAACATGAATAATGTAAACTGCATTTGAATGGTCCATCTCTCAGAGTGATATGTTGCATAGTTTAAGCAACAAGTCTTATAGAAGCCAATGTTTATGTTGCCACTTGCGCTAACCCATAAGCATACATTTACCCCTCCTTTAGAAGAAGCCCCTACAACATCACGAATTTTAAAGCACCAAATAGGTATGATTCATATCCTTCATGTTTCTTGATAATGATGAATTTACAACGTTATACTATGAATGGGGAAAGTGAGGCTTAACACTCTTCTTTCATTTTTTGAGAAAATATGTCTTATATTAATAAAAATACACATACAAGAGAAAAAAATGAATTATGTAAAAAACTGGAAAAAAAAAACATCTTCTCTACTGATAATAAAACTAATCTATTATTAGCCCACGTGGTGTAGAGCAGTTGGTGATGGGGTGCACTGTTAAGGAACTCCGTCTGAAAGGTCACTGGTTCGAAACTTGTGGGTGATTAGGATTTAGTCTAAATTACAAAAAAAAAAAAAAAAAAAAAAAAAACACTAATCTATTATTAAATATGAAAATATATCAACATTGTTAGCATCTCTAAACTAATCTATTCTTAAATATACAAATATATCAACATTGTTAGCATCTCTATCCAAAAGAAAACACTTATCTTGGCATAAATATGACCTTTTCTTTCCTTATCCTAAGGAAAGGGAAACATATCTAACCTCATTATCAAATATACACTTACATCTTAGTTTCTATATGTAACCTCATTATCGAACCCCCCTTTCTTCGTGGTGCATATAAGTCGTGCAAATAATATAACACACACCCAACATCAGTAATGAGGGCTAGGACTGAATGGATCCATCTTTCAATAAATCCAAAAGCTTTGAGCATGTGGAAAATGAATTGCCAACTTAATTTGTCAAATGATTTTGACATATCAAGCTTTATGAGAATTCTAGGGGTTTTGCTATATTTTAGCGAGTTTATGAGCATTAATGGGCAAGTAATATGTTTCCATGATTTTTCTTCCTTCCACATAGCCCGTTTTCTCTAGGAAAATAAGTGAAGGAAGAATGCACTTGAGTTTGTTGGGGAATGAATTTATAAATGATTTTGTAGATGAAATTACGTAAGGAAATGGGATGATATTCATAGGGATAATTAGCTCCGGAGGATTTAGGGGTGATGGAAATGAAGGTGGCATCCAAGGAAATGAGAATGGAGGAGGAACGTTAGGAATCTTATACAACTTATCATACATCATGCCCAAGATTTTTTCAACAGGCTTGATAGAAATAACAGTAAGTCCATTGGTGATAGGGTATTTTCCTTTAGGCATGTCCATGAAGGAAACTTCCACTTCTTGTAGGGTGATCTCTTTGTGAAGGAGATCATTTTTTTCTTTGGTGACAAGTTTGGGATTTGTTTTGGTAATTTTCCCGATTGCAGACCTTCTATTAGGGGTGGGTTCAGTGAGTATAGCTTGAAAGTGATTGAGCAACTCCTGAATGATGTCTTCATGGTTGATCAACGATTTTTTTTTTGTTCTTTTCACCTTCTTTTAACCATTGAACATGGGATTTTTGTTTCCACATAATTTCTTCTTGTTTTAATCTTTCATCCAATTTGAGTGACGTGACTTCCCATTTGTGGTTTATTTCTTTACTCCTACCCCTTGATATTATAGATTGTTGAATGTTATATATTTCTTGTTCTAGCCAATTTTTTTCTTTATGAATATTTTTAAAGTTTGTAATATCCTAATATTTGATTTTCTTCTTGAGATAATTGATGCACTATTGGAAGCAATACATAAGGGTCCAATTGAAGATGTCTAATTGTTTTCATCATCTTCCACATTGGGGTGAAAATTGGGATTCCTTATTTAGAAGGATTCAAATTTAAATGGTCGACTTCTAGGGATGTCTATCCAATTCTTGGAGAGTTCCTCGAGCTAATGGTATGAACCATGAAAAGGGATGATAGAGGCTTCAAAATTTATTCCTGAGATGCACAATGATTCAAAAATGAGATATTTATCAAGCCTATAACTTATTTTTGAAGTGCTTCATATCTTATTGTTCCAAGTGTGCAAGCCATTGTTAGTGCTTAGGTCGATAAGTTTGGAGTTGTCAATGAAATTTTTAAATAGGGAAATTTCGTCGTCAAGTCTTCGAGTTCCCCCTTTTTTTATTTGAGATTCTTAATCATATTGAAGTCTCCCCTTATAATCCAAAATCCCCCCCCATAAGTTTAGAGGATCTCTTGAGGTTTTGAATGAATATTGTTTTTTCCATGGAGGTATTAGGGCCCTACACATTGGATATAAAGCTAGTGTTGGTAGAGTCAATAGGTTAAACATTGGTAATAAGAATTCTAGGACGGGCAAAGGAGTCTCTAAGCGAAACTAATGAAGGGTTCCATGAAATTTTTATACCTACTAATGCTCCTTGGGCATCTTGGGCAAGATAATCACAATTTATCCATATGGTATTGAGAAAGTTGTTGAGGGAGTCAAAAGAGAATTTTGTTTTTTAGGAGTTTGTGTTTGGATTTACCATTTAGATCCCTAATGTTCCAAGTAATGACTTTCATTGATGATATTGAGAGGACGGTTAATAAATGGCATCCAAGGGGGAGATCTTCTCAAAATTGACTAAGAAATCTCCCGAATTTTGAAGTAACTAGCTATTAATTTTTCTTCATTTATTTTTTGGTTATTTTGTGGCATTGTATTGATCCCAAGGAACATTTATTTTTACATCATGCAAAGAAAAATAAGAGTTTGAATAAGGGGTATTACTCGAGTCGTGATTTTGAAAAAGAAGGGTATCTTGGTTTATAATGTATGCCCTAGCTATGATCTATACTTGTTCCTCTAGGATTGTTTCCAGGTCCTTAATTTTCCATTCCTCAGCGAGAGATTACAAATGTATGTTCTACAACTCTATTTATTTAGTGTCTTCAACATTAGATTTCTCCTGAGCGGTCTCCTCCATATCTAGATCTTATTAATAATTGTGATATTTTGGCTAGTCATGCATGCCATTTGTTTCTTGATGTAGTGGTTTTCTGGTTTTGTAACAAACTAGGGCTAAAATTTCATGTAATAAAAGTTAATAAAAGAAAAAATAAGACCACGGTTAAGGGACACTTATTCAAAGCTTAATGTTGGGCAAGATAGCCTAGTGGGCATCACTTGATGTGTTTATGGCTAAGGGGAAATTAGCAAAGGCAATGGCTTAGGCTTTGAAAGGGAAAAAAAGTATTTTTGGTACATTTATTTATGAAAATAAAGGAAATTGGGAGAAAAGAAAGGTGAAAGGTCACATGTTTCATATGAGGAGAAAAATGAAGGAAAATAATGGAAAATTGAAGAAATTAGAGGCCTCACCAATAAAAATACCTTAGAGCATCAATTGGAAATATTTTTTCATCCTTTTGTCAGTTAATTTTCAGAATTAGTCTCAGAGAGGAGAAGAGCATAGAGAGGAGAAAGAGACCAAGCAATCAAAGGAAGAAACAACAAGCAAAGGAAGGAAAAGGAAAGGAAAGGAACGGTCAAGTAAGGAAAGGTTGGAACAAGCAAAATTCAACATGAATACTTGTAGGTAACAGATTACATGTATGATTTCCTAGCTAGTTTTGACATGCATGGTATGTTCATGTTGGTATTTGGTTCTTTTGCTGTCGGTGGCATGGTTTTTTCGAGTTTTGACAGTGGTTTTCAGCCTTGCCTTTCCATTTCTGGATATCCATGGTGTGATGGGATTGTTTTTGGTTTTGAGCTTTGGAATTTCTGGAAGGTTTCAGAATCCAAGGGGGAGGTGGTCTTAGGAAAATTCCCAAAGACTTAGGAATCCCTTGACCAGTAATGGAAGGATACACAGTAAAGCCCAAGGGTGGAGACACGAAAATTCCTCAAGGATGGTGAAGGAATTCGGAGGAATTCTAATATCTATTTGGTTTTGTGATCTCTGACTTGGTTTAGGTGAGATCATGGTATGGTGAGGGTGGAGGTGGTTTAACCTTTAGGTTCCATTGGTTTTTTTGGATTGGTTTATCCTATGAGATCCCACATTCATGCTTGGAATATGGCACGGGGGTGACTGAAAAAAAGAAAGATTTGGTTCAACCGTATATCTATGGTTGGGTGGTATGTGGAAGTCCCCAACCTGGTTGGCTATTGCCTATGTTTAATGAAATCTAAATTCTCTTGATTTTGATTAGTAAATGTACTTGTTATTATGTGGATTTAATGGATGTTATCTTATGGTTATTTTATGGTTATATGTTGGTTATAAGCATGGATATATGACTGGTTTTAGTCATGGCTCTTTTCATGTTTTTACTTGTAACTAAAAGAATAATGGATGCAAGACCTAATTGATGTTAAGACACCTAATGGGAGAGGGCGAAAATCCTTCTTGTTAAGTCTCATATGAGTTTTTAGTCCCCTATGCTCAAACTTGAATTCATACCTGTAGGTTACCTATCTACCAAGTGTTTGTTGGAATTTCAGTCCCAGTTGGGAATGGTTAGGTCTAGTCATGGTTTCAATTTTGGTTTATAATCATTGTAGTCATGTATTTTATGAGTTCTGAAAGTTATATGTATTTCTAGGTAGAGGATTAGCCCCAAACCTGAAAATATCCTTAAATTCCATAGTCATTGGCACAACACTGAGCAGAAAATTCCATAGTCGCATGGATGCAAGACTTTGAGAGCGAATAGGGGTTTCCAGTGGCATGCAGGGCTTGGCAAGGGAGCAACTAGGTTCTAGCTCAGGGAAAATTTAAGTTGGATTAGGGGATGTACACCTAGAGGGTTTGGGTTACTCTTGGAGGGTCCTTAGGCACCTAAGGTAAGTCAGTAAGGTCTATTTTGTTGACTCCATTTCCTTAAGGTCACCCAGGAGGTTGATTCTTTTCGTAGTAGCCCCTCATCTCATGTTTACCTCGAGTAAGACTGTGAAAGTGGGTAGATGTGAGGGGAGAGGTTTTTTATAGGTGGTATCAGAGTGGGTTGCACTCTCGTTGGGAAAAATCTAATGTTTTCAAGGTCATGGTTGTCATACATGGGGTCAGGGTATACTGTTGGTATGGTCATGAATGATGGTGTATATTGATATGTTGTTATATGGATATGTTTATGATTATACATGTACATGCTAATGTGGACTGATCTTGAAAATGAGATAAGTGTAACACCCTCTTCCCACATCTACCCAAGTAATCGACCAACTGGGGTAAACATGCAACGAGAGGCTACTAATATGAGATTCAACCTCCTAGATGACCTTAAGGAAGTGGAATCGACAGAAACAAGACAAGCACACCTTACACGAAATCAGAAACATCCTCAGGAGGTAACCTAACCTTCCAAGCCTTTGAACCCTGAGGGAGAATAACTTTTTGCCCAATTTTAGCCTTATCCATGGGCATGCCAAGGCAAGGTAGCAGATAAAATCCTATAACCACAGGCATGCCAAGGAAAGGTAGTGGCTATGGCCCGATTTGGTCAGTTCTGTGCATGCAACTCCAGGATTTTTTCCACCTTTTTAGCCCCAGAGCCCAAGTCACTGCCCAAAACTTCATGAAACTATAGGAGATGATAAATAACATTAAAACAAAGGCATGGAATAAATCACATCATCAGGAACTCATTCGGACCCCTCCTAGCCATGACAGGAATTTCGTCAAACATGTCAGAAACATTGCATATACAAGATTAAACAACTGAATTAAACATGGGGGATTCTTACTTATCTGAGAATCCCTAAGAAGCATAACTCCCTTACATCATAAGTTGTAATAAAATGTATTTGACCATAGATACATTGTGCATTCATTTACAAGTAAAAACATAGATATAGCCATACATCATCACTGATCAAATACATGCTTATAACCAACATAATAACAACAGAAATACAATGGATACAACAACAATAAAATACATACATAAACCAATACATTTTCATACCAAATACCAAAGGAATGATATTTTCATTATTGAATGTGAAAACCAACCGAAGATGGGACTTCCACATTCCACCCGACCACAGATTGGTTGAGCCAAGTCTCACTTCATCCAATCACCCTCGTGCCATATTCCAAGCATGAATTTGGGTTATCATCAAACACATCAATCACAATCAATCCGGGGATACCAGAGGCCAAACCACCTCAACCAGTGATTCCACCTCACAGTCAGACATCACAACCATCAAAGATTGGTCTTTATCCAAGTTTTTCCAGAGATTTAGAGTGTTTGTTCCAACTAGGGCTTCCAGGACTAGTAGCTCAACCCCAACTGTTACAGCGCTTCTAGAGAATTTTTCCAACCAAGGCTTCCAGGACTAGTAACTCAACCCACTTAGGGCTTCCAGAGTGTTTTTCCAACCAAGGATTCCGGGAATAGTAACTCAACCCACAGTTGTTCGTCGAGCTTCCATAGCGTTTGTCCAACCAAGGTTTACAGGAACTAATAATTCAACCCACGGTTAAAGGAATCATGAGAATCAACCAGAAAACAATGAATGGAAATAAACCCACAACATCATGGTTGTCTAGGAAATGGCAAGGCTAGGAAAATCCACATGCATACCCATACATGCCAAAACTAGTGAGGAAAACATAAATGTAACTCAGTACCTTCAATCAAATCCTATTGTGGCTGCTGATCCCGATGTCCGCTTGCACTTTCTTTCTCTTCCTTTGCCTTCTTGCTCCAAATCACCAAGTATCCACAATCTCCAAGGGCGATCCAAGAAAACTCTAAGTATCCAAGAGTATGAGAGAGCTCCAAAAATGCACTGACAAAAGGTACCAACTGATCCTTGGAAGCCTTTTTATAGAAGATGCCTCTATTTTCTTCATTTTCCATTATTTTCCTTCATTTTCCTCCTCACATGCAACCTGTGATCTTCATATCCATTTTCTCCTAATTTCCATTATTTTCATAAATAAATGTGCCAAAAATACCTTTTACCTCTTTAATATCTTAGCCATATCCTTTGCAACTTTCCTTAGCCATAATAAACCATGTGAACACCTGCTAGGATGTTTTTCCCACCATTTAGCTTGGAATACGTGTCCCATCAACTGTGGTCTTATAATTTTTTTACATGAATTTTTACCAGGGCTGTTATAGAACCCTCCTCCTTGGGGGAACACCGTCCTCGGTGTTCAACGACACCTATAACTAGCAAGAATGCTGAAAACAAAATATACTGCCCATGGAGTGTTGGCAATATGATGTAGAGTGTTGTCCTTGATGGCAACCCACTAGATAGAGTGTTGTCCTTGAATGGCAACCCACTTGATGAAGACGATGGCAACCTACTTGATGAAGTTGTGCTTGATAGAATATGTCTTGATGAACTTGTTAAATGATGTAAATCTGATGTATCTACAGTAAGTACAGAAGGTAATGAAGAAATGAATTCAGTATGTGCTAGATCTATGATGAAAAGAGTATGTCTCAAGGCATACGCGGATTTGTCTAGGATAAGTCGCGTATGCACGCGGGAAATAACGTGCCAAGTCGCGTATGGGAAAAAGCGCTCATAAAGTGCAAAACCAGGGGTAACCACCATGGTATTGACCCATTGTATTGGGTAATGATTCGTCTAAATGACCCCGTCCAGGAATACCATCGGAAGTAATGTGGTTTTGGCTCATGGTATTGAAAAAGGGTAAACCTATATAAAGAGAAGAAATTCATTGTGTAAATCATGAGTGTGGGTGCAAGATGTCTGAGCTTGAATGAATACTTCTCTCTGAAGTATATCTGAATGGAAAGGGTTATAGTTGAATGATAGATCTGAATGCATGATGCACCAATGAAGAAAATGATGAAGAAGGGTATCTAGATCTGAAATGTATTTGTACTTGCTAGATCTGCTTATGGAATGATTAGATCTGAGATGAGGCGAACATCTGTCTGAAGTAAAGGGTAAAATCTGTGTGATGTATCTGTTCTGAAGAATTGCAATGACCTAAATGTCTGAAGAACCATACGCTAGTTCGCCATAGAGGAAGCGCGTATATACGTGGGTTTGCTGAAGAGAAAGCGCGTATGGGCAGAGAAATTAGCTCTGTGATATGTACAAAAGTATACGCGGGTTTGTATGGTCGAAGGCACGTATATACGCAGGATCAGTGAAAGGAAAGCACATATGAAGATTAGGGTTTGCTGAAGTATGAAGAATAAAATGTCTGATCTGTTCTGCTGTGCTACTGATATCTGTTGATGATGTATGATTGTGCTTAAATGTATGGAGTGGGTCCAGTCTGAAAATATGATGAAACGTGGCCTACAAGTTGTGCTCTATTGAAGTTGTTGGATCCAGTGTGAAAATTGATGAAACGTGGTCCATAGAGGTGCTGAGGGTTGTAGCCTTCAGTCAGGGGGTTGTAGCTCCCTTCCAGGTGAGGCTGGTAAACGAGAGCAGGGGGTCGTAGCTCCCTTCCAGGTGAGGCTGGTAAACGAGAGCAGGGGGTCGGTGCTCCCTTCCAGGAGAGGCTGGTAAACGAGCGCAGGTGGGTGCCTGCGTGCTGGTAGGAGTCTGCGCCAGCACATATGTTGTAAGATGTTTTCTCTATAATAAAATATTGAAGGCTGAGCAACTGCAGCGGTGGTTTTCTCCCGATTTGGGTTTCCACCTAAAAATCCCGGTGTTCATGTGTGATGCTTTGTGTGATGGTTTATTCTGTTCTTACTGCACATGTTTACTGTTTATTGAACATCTGATGAATGAATGATGGAATGATATAAGTGAAGAATTAATGGCATAAATAGATCTCTGTGTATACGCGAGTTTCATAAAGGGTATCCGCGTATATACGCGAGTCTGTATCAGGAAAGTAGCGTATGGGTTTTAGAAGTAAGAAAAAGTAAAAAGTTTGAGTATGCCCTAAATACTGATTCACCCCCCCCTCTCAGTATTTTTCCCAACATGGAGCTTTATAACACAACTCGTTGCAATATTTACAATGACCACTGTTCAAACATGATAAACATATCATTTAATGGAGCTTTATAACATAACTCATTACGCTATTTACAATAACAACCACATATACTCAAGCAATTTTGTTTCAACCAGCAAATAGCCATATTGTATGTGGAGCTTTATAAACTAGCTCGATACAATATTTACAATAATATACACATATAAACATATACGCATTGTCTCAACCAACAAATAAAAGAATTTGTTACCTGCATCTAAAACAAGGGAATCTAGAGGATCACACCTCCACCCTCAAGGTAATGTAGAAATTATATAAATTATGTGTTATATGTCCAAGATTTTCTTGATCTCACACTATTTTAACTTCATGCAAAATACAGAATCTATTCCACCATTGATCATTTGTGGAAATTAAATCAAGATTGCAATGCACACATGAAACAATAAAAATTCACACACATTAACACAATTGTTTAATGGGAAAGCTTGAAGCTGAAAACCCCAACTATTTGTATATAATATATGTCATAGAGATCATGTAACAATCCTCATACAAAGCTGATCATATCAAGCTCTCAGTACAATACAATTGCTACGCACTAATCAAGAACAATCAGCAAAAATCTGCACTGATTTTTGCCCTCCTGATAGCCTGCCTCTACTGCGCAATCCCTGTTGAAGAATGGCTCTGGATGAGTTCGAATTGCTCCAGCCTTGCTCACGTAATCCTCATTGGCATCTCCAATGAATGTGTGGTGCATACAATGCAACACTATAGTCACAACTGATAGTCACACTTGCTCTTTCACCAATCTCTCCACTGAGTCTCCACTGATATGTTCTGCACTGTAGTTAACCGTTGTCTCTGTCCAGTTAAATAATGAGTTATTATTCAGTGAATTAATTTAACTAATTAATTCACTCAACTCCACTGAAAGTATCAATCAGTTAGAAATAGAAACAATCAATTCAACTGAGTTTAACTCCACAAGTGTAGTTAAACTAGAAACCAACTCCACCAACTACTTCTCCATCTCCACCATACTCTACCACTTGATTTCTAACTAAATTCCTCCATGCATGAACCACCAATAGCTCTAGGAATTGCGTAATTCCTTTAGCTAGTTGATCTGAACAATCCGTTAACTGAATGTTAGTGCTCCAAGAGAATAAGATAATGTTTAGAGTCAAAATATTATGAAGAGCTAATAATATCCGACATGTCTATTTTTAGACTGGCAGTCTAAAAATATACTTCGCCCAAAATGTCTAAAAATAGAAGTCCATCTATTTTTCCAACTTGACCAACCATCCACAAATAGCATCTTGCAACTCATAGAATATGATCGACATGTCTAAAAATAGACATAGTCTAAAAATAGACTTTGCGCCAAAAATAGCCTACGGGGCCCACTTAGTGAAGGCGACTCTTTTCACTAAGCTCATCATCTTGTTGAATCTCAACAGGTAATACCAAGATTCACCTCCTTCCCAGGAAATACAAAATGCACTGCCAAAGTCAAAGATGCATCCAATGTGTAGCGCTACAATCTTGCGCTACTGTACCCTCAGTGAATAGTTACCGACTCATTGTTCCAAAGCACATTCTCAATGTGCATCTGATTCCATATGGCAATGCTAGTGACCACAACAAATCCATCCATGACCTTCCCTTATCTACTACATAATCCCTTGGGCAATCCGGTCACCCCCTTCCGTGCAGTCACTCGCCTTCCAAGTTCTGATGGCACTCCCATCCTAGGGAAACCCATCCCTTGGCAAGGATTCCTTGCATCAGAAGGTCAAATAGAAAAGGCATATCCCTACCTCAAAACCATCATATCGGTCATAACATGCTTAAGGAAATCAATAGACACTATTGGGTACCAGTGTCCCACAATGGCCCTACTCATAAAATACTTTACCATCATACTACTGCATGTTCCAATTCCTTTTTCTGACGCTGCTAGTTCTTGTAGTTATTTTCAACTATCCCAAAACGAGCATTACATGCTTTCCTGTACCAAGCACATGATTTCCATTAGATTCAAAATAAATTGAAATAACTTCAAACCATACACCATATGTACAACACACACACAACACCATATGTACATATCACTGCATATACAACATGTAAATAGCACCATACATACACAACACTGCATATCCAACATGCACATAACACCATATGCACACAACATTGCATATCCAATATGCACGTAGTACGATATGTACACAACACTGCATATCCAACATGTACATAACACCATCTATACATAGCACTGCATATACAATATACAGTCAACACCATATATACAACAGACATACATCATCACATGTACCCAATACTACATATGTTACATGTACACATCATCATAGGTACAATAACTGAATATGCAACATGCATAACATATACACAACAGTAGTATTGCACATCCATAGACCACACACTGACTCCACAAAGAAACCCTGCTTCTAGTGTCTTTCCACTATCCATGCTTATGTTAGCATGCCGCATATCACACTACTTTCACTTTGCTGATGTACCCCTCATCATTGCTTATCCATAACATAAACATAGGTATACTACACGAATATAATATCAATTCATGTCCACATGACACTGACCTCATAGATTTGTCAGAGTTACTTTTCCCACTTGATTCCTCACAAGACCAAGAACCTCTTCATGCCATTCACCTGCATAGCAATCCTTTCCGCCATAAGAATGATCCTTGAAACCCCTGTCATACAGTGACATAGATACATATAAACTAGCCTAGATCCATCTTAACTTTGGATCTATCATGCACCGAGAAGGATCAAATCTCTCGAGGTGTAAACCTTTTTTTTTAGTGAAAAACCTGAGGAAAGGTTTGAACCTCGAGAGATTTGATCCCTCTTAGTGCTTGATAGATCTGGAGTTAAGATGGATCTAGGCTGGTTTCATTCATGTGGCCAAGGAAAATATATCAAAGATGTGATTAATTTTATCAATAATATGTAATTATATATAATATTAATATAATCATTTTAAAAATGTTAAATATGTCTGAGATTAATATGGTCATTTTAATTTTAAATTTTCTTAGTTACCTCAGTTTGTTGAGATGACAAATATTGTTAATAAATTTAATGATGAAATAATTTTTTTGAATGCAAAGCAACAATAGTAGTGTTGAATGATAGAAAATGTGAATAATAAGAATGTAGTCAATTACAAATAGTATTCATTGTGATCAATCTCAAACTATTTTATTCTACTATTATTATTGTCACCCTTGTTATTTTTTTCATCTTTCCATATCGATTATATGAAAAATATAGTTGAAATCATAAACCATTTAAATCTTTAGCTCAATATGTTGTAGTAAACATCATATCTTGTCTCTCTTTCTCTCCAATATTAATATGTTGAATTACTATAACACAAAAATCAATGTATACTATCAATAATTTTTTGTGCTTACACTAAAATAAATGTCCATTGTTAATCCAATCACTTTAAAATTTATGTACCATGATACATCCAATTACATCAAATTAGAAATCAACATCTACACTGAAATCAATGCATCTAATGGAAGCAATCAAATAATATTATCTAACAACTTCTACACTGAAATGAATGCATCTAATTCAAGTAATCAAATAAGATATTAAACAAATTCTACACTGAAATCAATGCATCTAATGCAAGCAATCAAATAGGATTATAAATCAACATCCACACTCAAATAAATGCATCTAGTGCAAGTAAGAAAATAGGATGAGAAACCAACATGTACACCTAAATAAATGCATTTAGTGCAAGCAATCAAATATGATTAGAAATAATCAACATTGAAATTAATGCATCTAGTGAAAGCAATCAAATATAATTAGAAACCAACGTCTACATTGAAATCAATGCATCTAGTGCCAACAAACAAATAGGATTAGAAATCACCATCTACACTGAAATCAATGCATTTAGTGCAAGCAATCAAATAGGATTAGAAATCATTTACATTGAAATCAATGCATCTAGTGAAATAAATCAAATATCATTAGAAATCAATATCTACATTAAAATCAATGCATTTAGTGAAATCAATCAAATAGGATTAGAAATCACCATCTACACTGAAATCAATGCATCTAGTGCAATAAATATTCTCCCCTCTCTCCCCCCTCCATATATATCTATATCTCCCTCCATCTCTCCTTCTTTGTCTCTCTATCTCACCCCCCCAAACACACACACTCTCTCACTCCATATCTATGAATCTCTCTGTCCCTCCCTCCCTCTCTCCAACTCTCTCTTCTTCCCTCTCTTCACCTTCCATTTATATCTCTATATTCCCCTTCTCTCCCTCTCCCCCGCTTCTATATCTATTTCCTCCTATTGTCCTCTCTCCTCTCTCTCCATATTTCTTATCGCTCGCTCTCTCTCTCTCCACCTTTCTCTCTCTATGTCTTTCTTATTACCTCCCTCTCTCTCCCCCTCCAACTCCATCTCTCTTTCCCTCCCTCTCTCCACTCTCTCACATCCTCTCTTTGTGAAAAATCCTAAATCTGGATTCCTACTACAACAAATCTGAATTACTTCTCCTATTATGTTTCATAATTATTTGATTACAACGAAATATTGAAGTAATTTCTGAAGCAGTATACACAAATAATTATATGGAATAAATCTAAGTGCTGAAACAATATGAAAAAAATATAATGAAAAACATCCACATTTGACACAGTTATTTTTGGACTAAGTCCCTGGAAAAACCCAACTTGGGAAAACTGGTGCAACAGATTTGAGGGTTTTATATTATTAAGTAGCATAATCTTGAGTACAACTAGAGTGCCAATATCCGGCTCACCCTTCAGTGAAATCTAGACATCAAATGAAATTGTGAGATATACCTCACTCTGTAAGTCTCAAGTTGATCTAAACAGCACTGGTGAAGCCCTTCTCTACCTATGCATGAGTGCCTACGCTAGAACTGCGTAAGCCTGAGAAACTGTGTTACCTCCCTCTGCAATTGATCTAGCTAATCTGAGACTGGATTTTAGCCCTCCTGGCTCAGAAACCCCAACCTCTAGTTATCTCCGGACTGATTCCAAGAGACACTGCACTGCTTCTGCGTGATTTCTTGCAGGGACTGCGTCACCTCTTCAGAAAACTGCGATGTCTCTCTCTCTCTACATAAATACTGCCTCTCTCTATAATGTACTCCTGGTTCTCCTGACTAGTCTCTGCTTATGCCCCTCTCTGAATCTGATCATTGAATCAAATTACTTAGCAAACCATGCCCTAGTGATTCAATTTTGACCAAAAGCTGTGTCTCCTCAGACAAAAGTGAAAATTCCAAATGCTCAATCTTCTCAACGCATTTTCCATAGGCCCCTCACCCTCCTTCTTATATTCTTCCATTGACCCTTCAACGACCAAGATTAAAACATAATTAAGGGCTAAGATTAACTTGGAGGTGATCCATGACTTTAACTAGAAGATTCACACTTAGTTTAATTAATACCCTTTAATTAATCAGTTTCCCTAAGTTTAGACTTAGGAAAACATTTAAAAAACGATTAATTAAATTAATTAAACCATCTCTAAGTGGAATTTTCCAAAACCATTTATGGGTATTATGGAATACATGTGTCCTAGCCTATATACAAATTTACAAGGCTAGAGCACATTCGATGCTACCATAAATCAACACTCCCTCTTAGCGAGGAAAGTGCCTTAGCAAAATAACTCAATGTGTTGCTCTGACTTCTGGAACATTTGCTGCTGTGTTGTTGATGCTGCTCACCAACACTGCACAAGAAAAATGTTGCATCTGTATTGCTGCTGACTCTGCATACTGCTGCCAACTGCCACTGTATTGCAACTACCTCTGAATTCTGCAACCATGCTGTTGCACTGCGTGAGCACTTCTCTGCACTGCATGAGCACTACTATGCACTACGCTGCACCACTTGTGCACTACACTGTTGCTGCTCATCTGCTACTGCTGCTGCTCAACAACTGCTTCAGAAAAACATCCAAAATTGGACAAGTAAATCTGCAACTGAAAAATAAGATTGATCGCTACTAGCTTTTGCACTAGCTCTCTAAAAATACTGTGCTGTTGCTGCTTTGCGCTGCGTGAGCACTACAATGCACTGCGCTGCTGCTGCTCAACAGATGATGTTGCTGCTCCTTTTCTGTGTTGATCAGGCTATAGTACTGCTAGCCACTGCATTGTCTTCTCATCTTCTGCTGCAACTGTCCATCCTGCTACTGTCTTAAGGTTGTCGTAGCTTGCATGTGATCCGAGAGTTCGGAAATACTCAAGGATCCTGCCAACTATAGATTTTGGATCTACAACTCCAAGTCAGACCACTTCTCTCCTTTCAGAATATGAGCTAACATAACACAATCTCTTTTTGCCTCAATATTGGCAGCTCCTACTGGAGGATCTTCCTTCTCCTCTTTATCCTTTTTCTTAAGAGGACACTGTGTGGCATAATTTCCCATTTCCCCACACCGGAAGCATTTGATCTTAGATAGATCTTTCTTCTTCTACTTCTGTTGCCCCTTTTATGCAAGAGCAATGTTATATTCTTCTTCCTTCTTGACTTTGAATCGCTGCTGCCATCCTCCAAATGGATTTTGAGGAGGTATCTCCTCATCTCTTCTTGCTGCAAAGCTGCCCACATCGCTTCCCAACCTGGAAGCCTTTCTCTGCCCAGAATGCTCTGGAAAAAGCCCTGATAGTCTTCTGAAACAGAGTTCAGAGTGAGCCTTACAAGCTCTAAGTCTTTAGGTGTTGCCCCTACTGCCAACAACTAATCTCGATTATCCTGAATACGAGACAGGAAGGAGTCAAAACACTCTCCCTTCTTCATTCTGGTATTACGCATCTTCTCCTCCAGGTACATCTTTCGTTGCTCGGAAGATCCTTGGTATAGCTTTTCCATCCCTACCCACATCTCTCTAGCAGTGCCTTTTGCTACTATGTGAGGTACGATGTGATCCTTCACACCATCTAGGATCAATCACTTGGCTCTTGCCATATTAGTCTTGAATTGTCTCAGATGTGCTACATATAAAGGTTCTTCACATGCGCTCTCTATGAGGGCTTTTAGATCATGCTCATCAAGGAGAAACTCAATCCTTGATTTACAAATGACATAGTTGGAGGCACCCTCCAATCTATCTTGGTCACACAGTCCGTTACTGGCCATCTCCTCAATTGTCGATTTCTTTCTCGAACCCTTTGCTCAGCTAGATTTACGCACTCCTTGTGGAGTAAGTCACTGCTTCTGCTACTGCATGAGAGAAACTAAGTTTCTTTGAGTAATAAAATCTCCGAGATCAAGAAATCCCCAATCTGTGGTTTTTCAAAAAAATTTCGACGCTTTATGCACCAGCTCTTACTGTTGTGCAGTAACTTCGTCCTTCAGCTACGCTAGTCTGCTACATTGCCTCTTCTGCATCTGGAAAAGTGCTTTCTCCTCTGTCAACTCTCTCAGAGGGAGCCTTTTTCTGCACTGGATTTCCCTTCTGGCTTGGAAAACGTAATCTCTAGGAGGGTCTGTTGTTGCTTACGCAGATCCCAATCTCTACTGCGTTGATCTGTTGGTTCACTCTTGTTTCTCCTACACTTCAGCTTGAATAAGATTTGATACCATGTGAAAAATCCTAAATCTGGATTCCTACTGCAACAAATATGAATTAATTCTCCTATTATGTTTCATAGTTATTTCATTATAGTGAAATATTGAAGTATTTTCTGAAGCAGTCTACACAAATAATATTGCAGAATAAATCTAAGTGCTGAAACAATATGAACAAAATATAATGAAAAATATGCACATTTGACACAGTTATTTTTGGACTAAGTACCATGAAAAACCCAACTTGGGAAAACCGGTGCAATAGATCTGAGGGTTTTATATTATTAAGAAGTAGAATATTGAGTACAACTAGGGTGCCAATATCTGGCTCACCCTTAAGAGAAATCTAGACAACAAATGTAATTGTGAGATATACCTCACTCTGCAAGTCTTCGGCTGATCTAAACAGCGCTGATGAAGCCCTTCTCTGCCTCTGCGTGAGTGCCTATGCTGGAACTGTGTAAGCCTGCGTGGGCAAGCTTGAGAAACTGCGTCACCTCTCTCTGCAACTGATCAAGCTGATCTGAGACTGGATTTTGGCCCTCCTGTCTCAAAAACCCCATCCTCTAGCTATCTCCAGACTGACTCTAAGAGACATTGCGCTGCTTCTGCGTGATTTCTTGCAGGGACTGCATCACCTCTTCAAAAAACTGCGTTGTCTCTCTCTTTGTGTAAATGCTACCTCTCTCTGTAATGTACTTTTGGTCCTCCTGACCAGTCTTTTCTTTTTCCCCTCTCTGAATCTCATCATTGAATCAAAATCACTTAGCAAACCTTGCCCTAGTGATTCGATTCTGTCCAAAAGCTGTGTCTCCTCACACAAACTCGAAAATGCCAAATGCTCAATGTGCTCAATGTATTTTACATAGGCCCCTCACCCTCCTTCTTATATTCTTCTGTTGACCCTTAAATGGCCAAGATTAAAACATAATCAAGGGCTAAGATTAACTTGGAGGTGATCCATGACTTTATCTAGAAGATTCACACTTAGTTTAATTAATACCCTTTAATTAATCGGTTTCCCTAAGTTTAGACTTAGGAAAACATTAAAAAATGATTAAATAATTTAATTAAACCATCTCTAAGTGGAATTTTCCAAAACCATTTTTGGGTATTATGGAATACATGTGTCCTATCCTATATACAAAGTTACAAGGCTAGAGCACATCCGATGCTACCATAAATAAACACTCTTTTCCTTCCTCTATCTCCCTTTATCTCCACCTCTCTCTCTCTCTCTCTTCACCGTCCAACTTTGTTACTATATCCCTCCCTCCCTCTCTCCTTTTCTCCCCCCTTTTCTTCATCTCTCATTCTTTGTATCTTTATCTCACCCCAAACATACACACTCTCTCTCCATATCTCCATTGTCACTCCCTATCTCTCTCCACTTCTCACTCTCTATGTCTTTCTTCTTCCCTCCCTCTCTCTCAAGTCCTCTCTCTCATCCTTCCTCTCTCTCCCTTTCTCTCCTACCTCCCTATCTCTTCCATTGCCTCTATTTCTCTTTCTCTACTACCTCCCTATCTCTTCCACCGCCTCTTTCTCTCTCTCTCAAGTCATCTCTCTCCCTTTCTCTCCTCTCTCTCTCTCTCTCTCTCTCTCTCTGCCCTCCAATCCTTGCTCTATCTCTCTTTTCCCTCCAATCCTATCTCTCTTCCCCCATCACTCACTCACTCTCTCTCTCTCTCTCTCTTCAACTATGTTACTATATCCCTCCATCTCTCCTTCTTTGTCTCTTTATCTCACCCCTAAACATACACTCTCACTATCTCTCCCCAGTCTCTCCCTCTCTCTCTCCAATTCTCACTCTTTATGTATTTCTTCTTCCCTCCATCTCTCCTCCTCCAACTCCATCTCTCTATCTTTGTCCTCTCTCTCGTCCTTCCTATCTCTCCCCTTCCCTCCTACCTCCCTCTCTCTACCCCCATATCTCTCTCTCTCTCTCTCTCCAATCCTCTCACTATCTCCCTCCCTCTCTCCGTCTCTCTCTCTCCCCTCCATATTTGTGTCTCCCTCTCCCTCTATCTCTCTCTCTCTTCATTCCTCCTCTCCCCTATCCTTCAGTTTATCTGCATCTCTCCCTTGTCACTCTCCCTATCTCTCCACCTCTATCACTCTATGTCTTTGTTCTTCCCTCCCACATATATCTAGAGTTAATATATCATGATATATTAATATATATTATAAAATAACTAATTTAATAATATTAATATTATAATTTATTAATATGAATATTAGATTTAATAATAATAATAATAGGGTTATAATTTATTAATATGAATATTAGATTTAATAATAATAATATTTTAATCTTAATAATAGTGTTAATAAATTTTGTTTCCATAGTATTAATAATAGGGTTATAACTTATTAATATGAATATTATATTTAATAATAATAATAATAATAATATTTTAATATTAATAATAGTGTTAATAATGTTTGTTTGCATAGTATTAATAATAATTTGGCCCATATGCTTCATCTAAATAAAACCTCATTTTTAGTGTACATAAATATAAAGCGGATTATGGAGTAAATATGAAAATAGGTTTTATTTATTTACAATACCTCTCGTTTATATTTTTATTCATTTACCATATATATTTTTTTGTGATAGAGGTTTGGGAATGTCCAAAGTCTCCATTTTTTTTTTAATTTACGATGGTATTTGACCCATAGGCTTGGTATATAATTAGATGTTGATTTTTAATCATATTTGATGTATTTTTATTTATTTACCCTACGTATTTATACGTCTTTTATCTTTATTTATTTACCATACCTCTTTTATAAATATGGTATTTGACCCATGGTATTTAGCCCATGTTATTAATAATAATTTGTCCCATGGGCTTCACCTAGATAAAACCTCTTTTTTTTTTTTTTCTTCGTAAATATAAAGTGGTTTATGGAATAAATATAAAAATAGGTTTTATTTATTTACCATACCTCTAGTTTATTTATATTTTTATTTATTTACCATACATCTCGAGTAAGTATAAAAATAGATTTATTTATTTACCATACTTATATTTTTTTATCGTGCAGGATAATTATTACAAATATATTGATTACAATTGAGCTCTTTACAAAATTTCTTACATTACATCTACACATGTGCCCTATACGGAGGTCTCTCAGCACAATTAGTCCAAAGTTATTAAATTTAATAATATTACTATTATAATATATTAATATGAATATTACATTTAATAATATTAATGTTAGATCTAAGAATTTTGTGATCCATAATGTAGATGAATGTCTTTCAAATTAACCACATCCTAATGATGTGATTAATCGGAAAGTCATTCATCTATAATAATAATAATAATAATAATAATAATAGGGTTAATAATGGTTTTTTGCGATCAAACCCTTGGAGCGAAAATAATGGTTTTTTGCATGGTATTAATAATAATTTGGCCTATGGTATATGGCCCATAGGCTTCACCTATATTAAACCTCTTTTTTAGTGTTCGTAAATATAAAGAGGATTATTTATTTACAATATTTCTGGTTTATTTATATTTATATTTATTTACCAAATATCTTTTATTCACCATGGTATTTGGCCCATAGGTTTGGTATATAATTAGATGTTGATTTCTAACCCTATTTGATATATTTGTATTTATTTACCATACCTCTATATACTTGTTTTATATTTATCTATATATCATACCTCTTTATGGTATTTGACCCATGGTATTAATAGTAATTTGTCCCATGGTATTTGGCCATAGGCTTCCCCTACATAAAACCTTTTTTTTGAGTTTTTGTAAATATAAAATAGGTTTTAATTATTTACCACACCACTATTTATTTATATTTTTATTTATTTACCATAACTCTGGAGTAAGTATAAAAAGAGGTTTTATTTATTTACCATACTTATTTTTTTAGTGTTCTTAAATATAAATCCTAGTTAAGAGGCATGGATAATTATTACAAATATATTGATTATAATTGAGCGGACATTACAAATGTTTACAAACTTTCGTACATTACATCTACACATGTGCCCTATACTGGGTTGTAGAGCCCCTCTTGACACAATAATCATTAGCATAAAACAATCATGATCCTATCAGACAACATCATACATACACACATATATACATATAAACATTTAGCATTAAAAAACCATGATCCATGACGACCTTATGAGACACGACATACATACATACATACATACATACATACATAATACATACATACATACATACATACATACATATATATATATATATATATATATATATATATATATATATATATATATACCAACATAATCATGATCACATCATAATTACCAGATAGCATAAGGTCCAGGTCAAGAGAACTTCCTTTATTCATGCACAACATGCACAACTTTGAGAACAATAATTCCCAACATAGCCAAGGCATTTAACACCTCATTCACTTTACATTTTATGTTTCCTTTCTCATGTCTGTACCACCACCATCCATTTACCACAATAGACCCAACCAATCCAACCGACTATCATACTCTTACCTTCTGCTACCCTTTACTCATGCACCAAGCTTCATTTGTATCTTACATAACCTATTGGGTACCACAAAGCTCTACCCGAGCTCCATTAACTTTCCTCTTTCCCAACCAAATCCCAAGACACTTAAAACATAAAAGGAAAGAACAAGAGCAAGCAAGAAGAAGACCATGAAACCCAAAAGAAATACGACACCACAACAAAGTGGCATGGCCATGCACTAGACACAATCAAGACTACAAGTCAAGCACAAACAAATCATAAAAGACAAAAAGCACAAGACTAGTAACAAACACCATGACTCAATCCCAATGGGTCCCTAGTGCTTCTAAAGGAAAACTCAACCTGATCCTTTTTCAATATTTCATGGAAATCTCTTTTCCATGCAATCCCTGCATCATACTGCTATAACAATATACCAATTATCTTACCTTGTCATGCTAAGCACGCTGACCTATAACTGAACACACATGTCATCCATATGTACCAAAGATCAAGACAACATATATATCAATTTGAAATCAACTTTTACCAAGACTAACAACCATTCCATAATCAAATAATAGTTAAAATCATAATAATACAACTATCACCTACTTATACTCAAGTACATATCATCCGTCCCAATACATATGTGTTAATACAATCATCTTAAACCAAGATCATTTCTTCACACAGTCTTAAAAACACATACTCATATCATACGATTAATCAAACATTCAAACAACCCATAAACGTACCATGTTATATAAATCAAATAGACAACATAATAGACATCAGATACTCAACACTAAATAGATGACATAATCAAACAATTAAGCATCAAGTACAAGGTAGACGACATAAGCAAGCTCATACATTAATGTATCTCATGGGAGGCTATCTTGTTTGCACAATCAATCTAGATTAGCACAATATAAATTCTCAACACATCATCTCAACCTAAATAAGGTCATTATATCCATAATAGTAACTAGCTAACATGTTCACATCATGTACTCATAAACAAATGTCATTCATGCATAAGAATCACATATGTACAGTCAGCATAGATCAGTACAATAAAATATCACAAATATATCGACTCATACATGAACATAATAAACCTAACCATCTGCATAAGCCAATCCAAAGAAATACGATACATATAACATCAATATCTTAATGAAATAACCCTAATCATCAAGTTAATAACATATAAAAACAACAAGCTACATATCATGCTCATCAACAACATGTAACATAATCATAAAGCTAACTATCATACAAAAACAAAAGGTTAACCTACATCATACTCATCAACAACATATAACATAACCAACATAAAATAGCAATAGCAATGCATACCACCTGTTATTACCAAATTGATTTTGATAGGCTGCTCATCAATCACTTAATGCAACTCTTTCAAACCACTTTTGACTGAAGATTAGCCTCTTCAGTTTGAGAGGGCTCTCTCAAGGTAATTTATGATTTTCAATGGAAATTCTATTAGATGGATAACTCTATAATAGTAACTTGATTGCGATTGATTGCAGGTTGGAAATATAATAACTTGCTACCATTGGGCTATGGTGTCAACATCAGTGAAATCAATGAAAATATTTCTTCTTAAGGAAACTGAGGCAATATGGAGGTTTCAATGAAAAGATGGTACACACGCACAACACAGCAAGAAAACTACAATTTAAACTCTAAAGGAAGTCAGAGCATGTTACCATGAGTTCTGAGTAATCAGACATCAAACTAACTGTATATATTTAAACATGAAAGATATATAACATACAACACATTGAACACCTCCTTCGAATCTCAGGTAATGAAGCAAAATATCACTGTATATTACTGAAACTGAAAAAAATTATCACAGAGTAGCAGTTTAGTACAATATTCTCCAACCCTTTGATATTCGATCTCCTGTCTATAAATATAATTCTTTTACATTACATAGGATTCTGGATCATCTAACCTTCACTCTGATAGCTCGTCATAACTGACACTCTATTTCTGCAACATAAAAAGACACCTATCCATTTAAGATTTATTCTCTTAATATGACTCTAATTATATTTATTACAACTACTAACTAAACGAGTGCATAATTACATCAAAAGTATTTAGGTGCTCGAATGGCACTATCCATCATCAAAGGATAAATTCCCTCATTGAACTAATAAACAATCCTATTTTTAAGGAAATGATGACATGACATTTGCTGACTATCCTTTGCTGAGTTGGTGAAGAAGACAACTTTGTCGAAGGGAAAATCTCTGTTGGAATATTTCACTGATATCCTTTAATACCTCCACGTGGTTGGCTGGGCTTCAAAACACTTTCAAACCTTAAAAAAACCATTTAAAAACACCTCACTACAAAACAAAGCAACTTAGGCAGTTTCGTAGAGTAGTTTAGTAATGAGGTTGTTTTTGTCCTTTATCCTTTCCTTCTACCACCTTTTGCTGGCCAAATAATGTTTGTCAGGTAAAAATAGGTAAATACTATCAACCTCCCTCCTTGTACATTCATAAAACTGTTTTTAGAGACAAAAAACACTCTTCAGAAATTCCGTAGTGAATTTCGGCCCTCAAGCCTCGAACTCACTACGAAATTGCCTAATAAGGCAGAATTTGCAGATTTGTAATTTTCTTCAAAATTTGATCTTTTGAGCCAAAATTATGTCACTTGAAAACTATAAAACTTAACAAAAATTTCTCAGTTCAACTCTTCAGTCTTTGGGAGTTTCATCTTCATTAACTATAGGTTGACCTTCAAGTTCTTCAATCACTTTCATTTTCAGTACTCTCTTCTCCAACTCATCTTGAATCATGTCCATTTGTTCTTGAAGGTATTCCACTTGATTTTGTAATGATATGCTTTCAGATTTCAGGTACAAATTCATCCTCTTGGTATGTTTGGCCTTAAGTCTTAGAGGCTTGGTCCTTTTCAATAGTCTTTTGGCATTACTCATGGATTCTAAAACATTTGAGAGCTAACTGTCACATGTTTTCATCATCTGTTTAAACTCAGCCTTTTCAGACTTGTGATTCTCTGCTTCCAACTTTAACTCAAGTATTTCTTCCCTTGCTTCTCTTAGTTGCTCTGTGAGGAGTTCTGCTTCTGATTTTCCGACCATCTTCTCCTTTCCCTTTCTCTGCACAATGACAATTTCTTCTGCTGCTGGGGATAAATCTATGATGTTTTCAGGTTACATACTGTTAGGGTCCTGTGATTTGGCAGATTGGCATACCAAATGACAAGGCAACATGTAACCAATCTTTATAGTTATAGGACCTAGCCTTCCTAGACTCAGAGAGGGATCTCTCAGGTTGTTTGTAAAGATGTGTGCTTGTTTGCTTTTAAGGGTTGATTTTAGGCTACTTATTAAGTATGAGTTTTGTTGGTTTGTTTGTTTGGGTAGGATGATCAAAGAGCATAGATAGAATGGGAAAATATTTAATTCATTGGGCAATGGAGTCAAGTGAAAGACATGATAAGTTAATAAATGGATCGGGGAGTATCATAGGGCAATTCTAACTTGGCCAGTGGATCTTCAAAGTTTAGGATATTGACGTGAACATTAAGGATGAGAATGAAAAGTAGGGTAAAGAGCAATTAAGAATTATTTATCATGTACTTTAAACAAGAAACATCTTTCAAGGCATCTGTTTTGAAACAAGCCAAAGGAAAGGGCAAACCATAGACTTCTTTGGACAGACTTTTAATAAGCACACCTTTCAGATAACAATCCAGTAATCAAAATACTACCTTCAGATAAAAAAAACATATAAGATAAACAATAAGAGAAGCCTAAGATCAAACAGAAATAATCTAATCTGCTTTTGACCAACTCTTCAGGAATCTTTAAAGTAACCTTTTGAGGCAGTCCAAAGGACATGGCGCACCATAGACTTCCACGGTTTAGACTCTACTAGGCATACTTTGAAAACATCTTTAGAAACAATATCTCAAATTTTACTCAAAGGAGCATGGACTCACCACTTAATTTCCTTGGTTTCACTCTATTGAAATAATTCCTCAAAACAACCTCTCAAGCCGTAATCAAAGGGATATGGACTTACCAAAAGAGAGACTCCTTGGTTATATTCTATTGAGTCATTTATAAGATTACAAGCATAGATGGAATTGAAGGGAAATTAAGAATCCTTCAATCAGACCTTGCAGAAGAAAACAATAAGATAGTGAAGAGCAAACATAACTAAGGTGCTTTCAAAAGACATTTCCTAGCCTAAAACCTTTACTCTACTGTAACAAAGAAAGGTGGAAACATAATGATAACAAGAAATAACAATAACAGATAGAAGTACTTCACCGACAACCAAGCTCAGGGATCCATTGATCTAGCCTCCTCCATCAACAAACAAATCAGGGCATCCATGAGACCCAAAACATCAATTTCCTTTGACTTCCAAGAGACTATGTATTACTTCAAAGGGTCATTAAATGGCAACAATAAAATGAGTTCAAATATAGTATTTATGATGCAAATGAGGAGGTGAGGTTAAGATAGGGATTGAGGATCATTTATTACAAAGTAAGTGCATTCCTGACCTTGAAAACCATGCAAGGCTTAAGGCAGAAATATCTACAGCTACTTCTCTATTTCAATAACTCTGCGTTAACTTCTAGGGGAAAATAGGTGAAGAGTTTGACTTTAAGGCCTATTCTTAACTATTACAATAACTGCCTTGATAGATAAAATATCTTCTGATTGTGTAATAACTGCTCAATGCCTTTGTGGAAATAAAACATGCTTTAGGTGGCAGTTTTGATCCTTTGGAGGAGTAACTTCTTCTTTGTTGATTTATTCGAGGTTGTCTTTGGGTTAAGTTTCCTTGGTTTAACCATTAGTTGTGATTTTAGGCTTCTAACCTTGATTTATCTTTTAATAATTTGCTTTACCGTATTTTCTCTGTTTCTGCTTAATAATTGTTTTATTCATTTATCCTTTAAGCTTTAGCCTTCATCTTTAATCGCTGTCCTTAAGGGGCTAATCCTCTGTTTTATCCTTTGATCTTCAATCAACCCTGTAAGCCTTCTATTCTTCATTCTGTTTACTAATGCTTCTCTAACTATTTGTTTGTTCTGTGTGTGCAGGGGGGTTTCCTGATGGTCGAAGGGTTTATGTCCACCCGTATCATGATTCAGGTGGTGATAGGGCTTAAAAAATTCGGCCTCTGTCCCTTAAAATTTGTTTGAAACCCCCAGGATCATCATCCGGGGCTGCATTTGGCCATTGGAATGCAATTTTTTCGCATCCCCGCCATTAAAACCTGCAAAAAAAACCAAATTGTTAATCTTAAAAACCTGCGAGATGGGTCGACTGCGTTTTCAGGGGTTTTGGACTGTTGGAAGTGGTTTGCAGAGGAAGGGAAGATGTAGAGGCGAGGGTTCCAAAGGTGGAATCAGGCGAAAATTTGAACGGAGGCGCGAAGTATTTTATTTTTGGCACAGGAGGGGAGAAGCGGTTTTGGGAAACCACCGTGGTTTATCGTGTAGGGTATGGGCGATAAGTAGTTTTGGCTCGGAGCTGCGCAATACCACTGGGCAATTGCCGCGTGTCCTGAGTGAAACCGCCTATTTCGCGTGGATTGGGGCCGTTAAATCCTTTTGCAAAAAATCCACGCGATATTAGATCTGAGCTGTCAGATCTTAAGAAGTGAGATCAACGGTGTGAGAGGCTTCGGGGACCAAGGCGCATATTTGGGAGGTGGGGCCTAGGTGTGATGATGTGGTAGAAATTGTCGGGTGGTGCGGGGTTATATGACGAATGGATGGAGTGATGGGCGGTGACGTGATGACCATTGGATCAGAGCTCGAGGCTCCAGATCTATGGTGGAGATGTCCTGACCAACGGAGTAGGAGAAATAGAAAGGAGGGGGCCCGTATTTTAAATTTTCCAAAGTTTTGGGCTTTTGTAATAAAGTTTGGGGGTGTACAAAATGAAAGGAAAGGAGGCATATTTGCATGGTGGGAGGGTTTTAGGGATAGGCGGAGGGTATGGTCCTGTGGGGGTAGAAGGGACCAGGGGTTGGGAAGAAAAGGGGCTTAAGGGCCAATATAATAAAAAGGGTAGACTTTATAACGTTTTTGAGGGTTCGATAGGCCTAAAATTAAATTTAAAACAATGAAAAAAAAAGGACCCTTTACATTGTTTAATGCCTTCCTAGGAGAAATATGGTGAATGAAGGGATACTGGGGGGTTTTTTAGAGAGGAAAATGGGGGCAAATGAGAGTGTAAGTGAGGGGATGAAATGAGGCAAATCAGGCCTAGAAAATGGAGTTTCTTTGCAGCAGGGTAACTTTGAAAAGGCAAAGGATGAAGTTTATAGTGAAACAATTAGGCTTTAGGATAATGAAGGCAATGAGATTTATAGAACTCACAATGTTTCTTGAAATATTGTTTCTAGAAATCTAGGCTTTACAACTTAGTCATCTTTGGATATTAGCAAAATTACATATGACTAACAGTTGCTCCACTTGGGGAGGGCAACTTTCCTTTCAAGGTGTCCAGAACCTAAGTTCATGAAATCTCTGAGTTTTAGCAGATTAGTGCCTTGTCCATTGGGTAGATTTTCCTTCTTTTCACTTGCTGATATTTCTCTGAAAAGACAATTTTTTAACAGTTTGAAATATGTAATTTCCTATTGACAACATTTCTATTTACCCAATCCTACTTGTCCTATCATTTTTTCTTCTTCTTTGAGTGCATTTGGAATAGCAAATTTTTGACATTTTTATTTTTGGAAATAGAAAATAAACTATCGACTCCTATCCTTATTTCCTACAAGAGTTCAGATTAAGCTGTTGAACTCTTTTATTTTCTACCTAAATTAATTGACTGCCAAGATTAAACTATTTGGCAGTCTTGATTCTCTAACTATTGACATGAAATTTAAAGCATGGTTCAGATCAAGATTAGATAGTCTGATTAACCATGGTTGTGGCATTTGGAACAAGCTGCACACAAACATTATTTGTAGAGAAGTAAACTAGACAGATAAGGCTGTGACTTGTATTTTTAGAAATGAATCCCTATCTTATATCTTTGGTTCTGTTTTGAGCATGTGGAACTAGTGTCTTCATATTTTTCTAATCTACCCTTTTTTGATAAGCTAAGTCTGAAATAATCTAACTTATCAACATAAATTTAAAGCATGTTCAGCCATTATTAGACTAGATGACTGAACAAGGTATCTTTTTGAATTAGCAGTGGCATTTAAACTTGCACACTTTTAGCAGTACTGTTTTTTGGGTATGGGGCTGTACCTCTTTTGAATTTGCCCTCTTTTTCTCTTTCTTTTCTTTTATTGTTTTTGTAGTTTCTTTGATTTTTCTCATGCTATGTTATGTTATAATGAATGAAATCTTTGAATCTAGGACTCTTGACAAAAATAATGTTTAAGCATCTTAATATTGACAGGACCTTCAAATAGTTCTTCTCCATTCAGTCCTTCTACGAAGAAAGCATTATGACCCCTAATTGAGTGAATGATATAAGGCCCTTTCCATAAATTCTCAAACTTCCCATGTTTACCTTTATCTTGCCTCCTTGAATCCCATTTCAAAACTGTATCTCCAACTTGGAAATTGTTTGAATTAGTCCTTCTGTCAAATATCTTCTCTATATCTTCGTGAACTGCTTGTGTCCTTTTGTACACTTCTTCTCTTGTCTGTTGTAAATGAATGGTTTGATTTAGCCTTCTCTGCATGTCTTTTTCTTCTGTTTGTACTTCTTGGAGAAGCTTCGTGAATGGAACTCCTAAAGACGTCGGGAAGACTGCCTCTAGACCATATACCAGTTGATAGGGGGACATATTTATTGATTTCTTAGTAATCAGTCTATTAGCCCATAATTCATGAACAAGCTTACTATGCCATGATTTTTGATTTTGATCTAGCAATATTTTGATAATGTTGATCAGGATTTTATTGGATGATTCAGCTAGGCTATTTCCTTGGGGATAGTAAGCTGTGGAATGTCCTAAAGTGATATGGTATTTATAGCAGAAGTCAAAAATTTTCTTGGATTTGAAGGCAACAACATTGCCTGTAATGATTTTTCTAGGACAACCAAATCGGGATAGTATGTTGGTTTCAAAGAACTTGATAATGACAGAGTCAGTAGCATTCCTAGAAGGGATAGCTTCTATCGACTTGGTAAAGTAATCTATGGCTGTGAGGATCCACTTATGTTGGGAAGATGAGGTTGGGTGAATTTATCCAATAAAGTCTAAACCCCATTGCTGAAAGGGAGCCTCAATACTAATGGGATGCAAAGGTAGAGGTAGGAGTTTCCTCTTGCTATAAAAAAATTGACACTTATGGAAAGTCATGACTAGTTTTTGAGTATCTGGGAAAAGGGTGGGCCAATAGTAGCCAAATCTGAGAATCTTATTTGCTGTGGTCTTCCAGTAAAGATGGCCTCCACATTCCCCCTCATTCAGCTCATGCATGATCTTTCCTGCATCATTCTCAAGCAAACATTTAAGTAATATGCCAAAAACATTTTTCCAATATAACACTCCATCCAAGATGCAATAATTTAAAGGCTTCTATTTTAAGAATCTAGATTTAGTATTTGATAGAGAAGGAGGAGTATTAAGATAGAGAAGCACATAAATGATATCAGCATACCAAGGAGAATTCAAAAATATTTCTTCAATGTATGGAGGTGTGAATTCTTCTGTTTATTCCAAAACATCAACCATGTTTATATCTAATACTTGAAAATTTGATTCTGCCATGAGTTTTTCTAATCCCTGTCCTTTAATAAGCTTGGTAGGCCTAATTTCTAAATCATATTCTAAGATGGTTGCAATCTATTTTCCCCTTTTACCATCAGGGTCTTGATTTAGAATGTCCTTGACAGTGGTATGTGGGACAAAAGCAATGATGTGAGAATGAAAAATGTTGACTCATAAATAATTCACTGCTTTTATCAAGGCTAAGGCCTGTTTCTCCATGATATTATATTTGAGTGGAGCATCTCTTAAGGCTCTGCTAAAAAAGGATATTGGTTGTTCTTGCCCTGTATTATTCTTTTGCAGTAATACTGCAGCAATGGTATGTTCAAAGGCAAATGAGAAACTGTAGAAATATTTAGTGAAATTAGGACTAACAAGAACTGGAGTTTGAGTGAGAGCTTGTTTAACCAGTTCAAATGACTGTTTGGCTTCTATGGTCCATTTAATCCCTGTTTCCATTTTTAGCATGTTTGTGATGTTCCTAAAAAGTTCAACAAGGTTGGGGATGAATCTCCTTAAAAAATTGATCTTCCCAATGAAAGATTGCAACTCCTTGAGGTTCCTAGGATGGCTAATTTTCAATATAACTTCAATCCTGTTAGGGTCTACTTTGATTCCCTCTTCAGAAATTATGTGACCAAGAAGTTTCCCTTCATGGAGACCAAAGAGTGTCTTTTTGGGATTCAAAGATAAGCCATATTTTCTACATTTCTCAAATGAATCAAATGTTCTTTATCAGTTTTGGAGAAAACAATGATGTCATCAAGGTAAATTATTATGAAATAGCATATGTTTTCGGAAAAATCTATGTCCATGGCCCTTTGGAATGTGGCCCCTGCATTTATCAAACCAAATGGAATTTTAAGATACATGAATGTACACCAAGGTGTAGTGAAAGTAGTTTTGTGTTGATCACTTGGGAGTACTAGTACTTGGTTGTAGCCTGAAAAACCATCAAATAGTGATAGTCTCTTAGATCCAACTACCTTTTGAAGTATGTGGTCCATTTTAGGCAAGGGATAATTATCTTTCAGGGAGGCTCTGTTCAGATTTTTGAAGTCAATGCAAAGCCTAATTTCCCCAGTCTTCTTCCTAACAGACACAAGGTTGGAAACCCACTGTGAGTATCTAAGGGGAACTATGATCCCGACATCATACATCTTTTTGATCTCTTTCTCAACTAAAGGTATTAAAACTGGGTTTATCCTTCTTAGTCTTTGTTTGAAAGGTTTCTAATTTCCTTAAGAGGAATTTTGTGTTGAATAACGCTGGTATCATATGATTTCAGATCTTTTTACCCCCATGCAAACACATATTTGTACTCCTTGAAAATTTCAATGTACTCTTGTTTGATATGAGTAGGGAGAGTGCTAGATAACTTGATAATTTTGGGTTCATTTATGCTGCCTATGTTATGTTCTTCTATATTAGTTTCTGTAGGCTCCATCTTTGGTTTTTTAGCTACATCATTGAAATCAAACAGCTCCTCTAATGGTGTAAGGCCCCTTGGTATTGAATCAGTTTTTCATTGTAAAAATTCAAGGTCCCTTTGGTCTGGTTTGTTTAGTAATTCTGTTGTATAAGGATATTCAAACTGGTTTATATCAGCAGTAGAGGACAACTTTGTTTTATAGGCTTTTCCTTCATCAGAATAGTCTTTTTCATGGCTTGAGTTAGGTGTTGGTTTAGCAAAATCATTTCTTGATTGTAGGAAATCATCAATGTGTTTATCATTCTCAAACACTTGCCAATAGTTTTCGTTGTCAGGGATTGTAGGCCTATTTTTTACTTTGACATTGAACTGTTCATTTATCTAGGGTATTTGGCAATTGCTGGCAGCAAAGGCAAGTTCATTTGCAAGGTGGTTTTGAGCTCTAGGGATGAAAGTGAGTTCATATTTTTCAAAAGTTTTTAAGAGCTCTAGGGTAGCATTCCTATATTCTCTTAATCTTGGTTTTTTAGCTAAATACTCCCATTTTATTTGCCTAATAATTAGCTCTGAATCTCATTGGACTGATATTTTCTTGGCTCCTAAATCTTTGAGAAAAAGTAGGCAAAGGAGGAGGGCTTCATACTCTGCAATGTTATTTGTGCATGGAAAATCAAGTTTATAAGCGTGTCCTTTGTTCATATTGTGTATCCATACACCTGCTCCAGAACCTATCTTGCTGCATGAGCCATCAAAGCTCATTTCCCACAATGTTTTTATTTCATACTCATTGTCCTTTTACTGTTCAGGGCTGTTAAGGTTAGGGCTGTTATATTCTTCTTTTGGGGACTGATTTAACTATTCAGGTGAACTTAACTCCATCTCATCTTCCTTTTCTTGTTGGCTGATTTCATCTTCATTGTATAAGATAAAGGAGTCTAAATTTGAATGAATAGAGTAGTCAGGAGTATTGTTTAGCCTATCTATGTTGCTTACCATAAATTTCATATGAGATTATTTGTATAATCTTCTAGTTTGGTTAAAAATTGGAATGGTAGCATAAGACATGTCCATTTGAAGGCTTCCCTAAAGTTTGGCTCCCCATGATCTAGATAAAAGCATGCCATACTTTGGGGGAATGTCAACAACCACTATGTCCATAACTAGACCCTTAGCAGGCATTTGTTCCAGATTGACACATAAATCCTTGATCAGACCTAAGAATTTAACTCTGCTTGAATCAAAGGAATGCAGGTCCTTGTAAGGTTTAGTAATTTCTAAGCCTAATCTTTCCATCGTCACTTTTGGCATAAGATTGTGAGAGGCACCAGAGTCTATCATGGCATTGTGTAAGATATAATTATGTATATTCAAGCTGACATAAAATGAAGGAATGGTTCCTTCTTGGTATTTTCCTTCTACTTTAGGACCAAACAACAATTGTGGTTTATCATTTGTCAAGTTCAAAGTATCAGTTTCATTTCCTATATTCAAAGCTTTCAAAACTTGATTTTTATATACATCCTGGGTTACTAGTTCAGTCAAAGGTATGCTAATTTTGATTTTGGAAATTTATCCTTCAAGGCTGAAAGGGACTAATGGTTTTGACATATTTACATCTGTTTTGTCAATCATAGTCTTTTCAAAAATTCTAACTTGCTGTGTTTTATTTGGACTGTTATTTAGGACAGATTTTTCAGGGCCACTTGCAGAAGTACTAGGGCAGCTTGTGTCAATAATTTGCTGATTTGTTTTATCTATGTTTGAGTCATTCTTCCCAGTCAAAGTGTTATTGTTGCTTGTTGTCTTTTTAGGAAGGTTTTCTAAAGTTTTCCTAACAACAATGTCCACTTGACCTTTCTTGGTTGAATCTAGGTACTTTTGCTCCTAATATCAGATTGTCTATGTACCTCCATTATTGCATTTTCATACCCCAATTGATAATCTTCAAAATCCTCATAGTTTGTGTTAGTTTGTTCTGAGGAGAAGAACCCTTGTTCTTCTTCAATGAGGAAAACATCTGTCTCACTGTCAGATCCTATCAGATTTACATGATTTTCTCCCAACCTTTCAGTTTCCCTTTCTTCTTCCTGAACTACATAGTTTTGTTGAAAGGGAGGCCTAATTTGCTGATCATTATCTCTTTGTCTATCTTGAATAGGGTCTCTTCTGAAATTAGGATTTCTATTTATTTTTTGGGGATTGAGTTGGTTTTCCCTAGGAGGCACTCTGTCATTTAAGTTTATTTTCTCAAGCATCTTTTCCATTACCCTCACTAAGTTGTCAATTTTGGCATCAGATGATGAGGTTGATGCCATTTTTTCATCCTTGTATGTAACTCTTTTCTCTGATTTCAACCTAGCTCTTTTCTCAATCAGATTTTCTCTACACTTATGGCTCCCCTCTTCATATCTTCTAAAGTTAAGGGGTCTCTTTCTCTTAGCTGGTAGGCCATGTCCGGATCAAAGCCTTCAGGGAATTTAGTTAATGCTAGGCCTAGTGGAGGTTTCATGTTTGGGGGAAGTGCATTGTAAACACTATTGAATCTAGTGAAATAATCTTGGACACTTTCCCCTGTGTTTCTTTTGAGGTTGCTGTATTCTGAAAGGATTTGGAGAGGGTTCTTTTTGATTTCTCATTTATTTATGAATGTTTGGTATAAAGAAGGGAGATCATTTATGTTATTAGGAGTCAAGCTTTTAAACCATTTCTTGGCTTCTCCTCCTAAAATTTGGGCAAAGATCCTCATCTTAATGGTCTCTTATATTTCCATATAATCAAAAGCATCATCCATCTTATCTACATGTTGTTGGGAAATAGTGGATTTGGTTCTAGTGAAATGGGGGATTCTAGATTGATAATAATTTGGTAAAGGAATCAGAGGTTGTGGCAACACTAATGGGGCATACCATGCAGCCATGATAGGAATAAATGGGGGATTTACAAGTGGTGGATTTGTGAAAGTGTAAGTGGGATGAAATGGAGTGTTTTGAACAATGGAAGTATGGATGGGTGTGTTGGAAGTGCTTGGACCAATAAACTCATTTTGAGTAGATTTGTTATGGAAGGAGCTAAAGTGATGGAGAAGTTGAAAATCTGGTGGAGTGGAAGGGGAGGCTTCTCTACTAGAGCTTTGCTGCAAATCTGTGGGCTCAAGGTCAACTTGGTCTATGTCATTATATGAATTGTTTCTGAATAGGTTATTTGTATGGGGCAAGTCAAAGTGAATATTTTCAAGACTGTAAGGTTTTCAGGGATAGATCTTGTTCTTTGGATAGTCCTAACAGTAGTCAAATTTCCAGATCTAGAAGTTTGCCACAAAATATTTTCTGGATCATCAACTATTGTAGGAGGGTTAGGGTTTGGATGAGATCTGGTATTGATCCTATGTGAAGCTAGATTTCAATTTCAAAATTTAAGAGAGGCTGAAAGTATAAGGATTGTTTTCAAAGTTTAACCTCTCTTAGTGTTTATAAGTTTCTTTCTAAAATATGGGACTAGGCCTTTTAGATTATTAGGGACTGATCTGAAACAATCTTAAGTAAATATAAGAGTACTAGTGGAGTAATAGGCCTACTGGGGCTAATGGAGTCGCCAGGTGGAAATTTTTAGCTCTTTTGAAGGTAAAATATGTTATGGTCCACTACCAATAAGTAATAGAAGCCAAACAGGAGATATTTTTGGGTTTTTCTGAGTTTTTATGTGAGTCTATGGTTTGTAAGAGTATCCTATACCTGAATCATCATGTAGCTAAGATGGTGACACAAACAGAGTCTACTTTATGGCTGATAACTTGATATTCTTGAGCTTGATAATGGTTTTTGGAGTCCTAAGGTGTACTTAGTTTGTCACTGACTCAGATGTCCCACCGTGATCGCCAGTATGTTAGGGTCTTGTGATTTGGTAGATTGGCATACCAAATGACAAGGCAACATATAACCAATTTTTAGAGTTCTAGGACCTCGCCTTCCTAGACTCAGAGAGGGATCTCTCAAGTTGTTTGCAAAGATGTGTGCTTGTTTGCTTTTAAGGGTTGATTTTAGGCTAGTTATTAAGTATGAGTTTTGTTGGTTTGTTTGGTTGGGTATGATTATCAAAGAGCATAGATAGAATGGGGAAATATCTAAGTCATTGGGAAATGGAGTCAAGTGAAAGACATGATAAGTTAATAAATGGATCGGGGAGTATCATAGGGCAAATCTAACTTGGCCAGTGGATCTTCAAAGTTTAGGATAATGAGGTGAACATTAAGGATGAGAATGAAAAGTAGGGTAAAGAGCAATTAATAATTTTTTATCATGTAATTTAAACAAGAAACATCTTTCAAGGCATTTGTTTTGAAGCAAGTCAAAGGACAAGGCAAACCATAGAATTCTTTGGACAGAATTTTAATAAGCACACCTTTCAGATAATAATCCAACAATAAAAAGACTACCTTCAGATAAGAAAACATATAATACAAACAGTAAGAGCAGCCTAAGATAAAACATAAATAATCTAATCTGCTTTTGACCAACTCTTCAGGAATCTTTAAAGTAACCTTTTGAGGCAGTCTAGAGGACAGGGCACACCATATACTTCCTTGGTTTAGACTCTACTAGGCATACTTTGAAAAGATCTTTAGAAGCAATATCTCAAATTGTACTCAAAGGAGCATGGACTCACCACTTAATTTCCCTGGTTTTAATCTTTTGAAATCATTCCTCAAAACAACCTCTCAAGCCGTACTCAAAGTGATATGGACTTACCAAAAGAGAAACTCCTTGCTTATATTCTATTGAATCATTTCTAAGATTACAAGCATAGATGGAACTGAAGGGCAATTAATAATCCTTCAATCAGACCTTGCAGAAGAAAATATTAAGACAATGAAGAGAAAACAGAACTAAGGTGCTTTCAAAAGACATTTCTTAGCCTAAAACCTTTTACTCTACTGTAATAAAGAAAGGTGGAAACATAATGATAACAAGAAATAACAATAACAGATAGAAGTAATTCACCGACAACCAAGCTCAGGGATCCAGTGATCTAGCCTCCTCCATCAACAAAAAAATCAGGGCATCCATGAGACCCAAAACATCAATTTCCTTTGACTTCCAAGAGACTATGTATTACTTCAAAGAGTCATCAAATGCCAACAATACAATGAGTTCAAATGCAGTATTTATGCTGCAAATGAGGAGGTGAGGTTATGATAGGTATTGAGGATCATTTATTACAGAGTAAGTGCATTCCTGACCTTGAAAACCATGAGAGGCTTAAGGCAGAAATATCTGCAGCTACATCTCTGTTTCAATAAATCTGCCTTAACTTCTAGGGGAAAATAGGTGAAGAGTTTGACTTTAAGGCCTATCCTTAACTATTAAAATAACCACCTTGACAGATAAAATATCTTCTAACTGTGTAATAATTTCTCAATGCCTTTGTGGAAAGAAAACATGATTTAGGTGGCAGTTTTGATCCTTTGGAGGAGTAACTTCTTCTTTGTTGATTTATTCGAGGTTGTCTTTGGGTTAAGTTGCCTTGGTTTAACCATTGACTGTGCTTTTAGGCTTCTAACCTTGATTTATCTTTTAATAATCTTTTTTACTGTCTTTTCTCTATTTCTACTTAATAATTGTTTTATTCATTTATCCTTTAAGCTTTAGCCTTCATCTTTAATCGCTGTCCTTAAGGGGCTAATCCTCTATTTTATCCTTTGATCTTCAATCAGCCCTGTAAACCTTCTGTTCTTCATTCCTTTTATTGATGCTTCTCTAACTATTTTTTTGTTCTGTGTGTGTAGGGGGGTTTCCTGATGGCCGAAGGGTTTATGTCCACCCATATCATGATTCAGGTGGTCACAGGGCTTAAAAAATTCGGCCTCTATCCCTTATAATTTGTTTGAAACCCCCTGGATCGTCATCCGGGGTTGCATTTGGCCATTGGAATGAATTTTTTTTGCATCCCTGCCATTAAAACCTGCAAAAAAACTGAACTATTAATCTTAAAAACCTGCGAGATGGGTCAACTGCGTTTTCAGGGGTTTTGGAATGTCGGAAGTGGTTTGCAGAGGAAGGGAAGATGTAGAGGCGAGGGTTCCAGAGGTGGAATCAGGCGAAAATTTGAACGAAGAAGCGAAGTATTTGATAAACTCACGTGATATTATATCCGAGTCGTCAGATCTTGAGAAGTGAGATCAACGGTGTGAGAGGCTTCGGGGACCAAGGCGCATATTTGGGAGGTGGGGCCCAGGTGTGATGATTTGGCGGAAATTTTCGGGTGGTGCGGGGTTATATGACGAATGGATGGAGTGATAGACGATGACGTGATGACTATCGAATCAGAGCTCGAGGCTCCAGATCTACGGTGGAGATGGCTCGACCAAGGGAGTAGGAGAAATAGAAAGGAGGGAGCCCGTATTTTAAATTTTCCAAAGTTTTGGGCTTTTGTAATAAAGTTCAGGGGTGTACAAAATGAAAGGAAAGGAGGCATATTTGCATGGTGGGAGGGTTTTAGGGAAAGGCAGAGGGTATGGTCCTGTGGGGGTAGAAGGGACTGGGGTTGGGAAGAAAAGGGGGTTAAGGGCCAATATAATAAAAAGGGCGTACTTTATAAAAATAGGGTTTTTATAACGTTTTTGAGGGTCCGATAGGCCTAAAATTAAATTTAAAACAATGAAGAAAAATAACCCTTTATATTGTTTAAGGCCTTCTTAGGAGAAATATGGTGAATGAAGGGATAACGGGGGGTTTTTTAGAGAGGAAAATGGGAGCAAATGAGAGTGTAAGTGAGGGGATGAAATGAGGCAAATCAGGCCTAGAAAATGGAGTTTCTTTGCAACAGGGTAACTTTGAAAAGTCAGAGGATGAAGTTTATAGTGAAACAGTTAGGCTTTAGGATAATGAAGGTAGTGAGATTTCTAGAACTCACAATGTTTCTTGAAATATTATTTCTAGAAATCTAGGCTTTACAACTTAGTCATCTTTGTATATTAGCAAAATTACTGATGACTAACACATACCTTCACTGCCTTTCGCTTCCCTTTTTCTTTCCATGGAATTATTTGCATTCTGTGACCTGGTGATTGGTTTCCTTGGCTGAAAAATGAAACCAACATCCTCTCCTGCAAAATCCAATTTCTTGATAGACTTACCTTTCTTCAGTTTCCTTCTATCACCTTCAATGTCTTCTACTTGCACTATTGGGGACTCCTCAATATCTATTGCATGTAGAATGTATTCTAGATCTCCTTTGGCCAATGTCTGAATCCTTTTTATTCTCTTACTGCTTTGTTTTCTAATCTTTTGTTTTGCAGGTGCTGGCTGAGGGATATCCGTTTCTTACAAAGGTTATTCTTCAATGTCCATTGGCTCTACAAGAAACTGTCTTCCTTATTCACCAATATGTTGTGTTGTAGCTAGGGATGTAGAGGATGTATTCATTTTATGTTTTGAAACTTTCTTTGGAGTCACTACATCTACTTCATACCACTCATAAACAGAAAAGACGTCCAATCTCTGTTTGACCTTTTCAACTCTTCCAACACTAACAGTTTTATCAAACCATGGTGAAATACTGATGTCTCATTACCTTCTGACTTGACCTGAACTCTATCTGACATCTTTCCCAAACTCCTGTATAAAAATAAGGCCAGGTCAAGATGTTGCTTACTAACAAAATGCAGAAGGAGTATAATATGGTAAGAATAAACCATGTGGAATCTTCCTTCGTAGGTGAAGTATTTTTGGATCACCAACAATAGCTTTGCATAATTGTATTTCATATAACTCCTAGGGATTCCATTGGTCATTTTAGCTCCTTTGTACTCCTACTTGAGTAACTCTTCAAAACCCTGCATTCTGAAATTTGTGCCTTTAAACCATTCTTCACCACTTCTAGGAATTTCTGTAGCTTGTGATATGATCTTTGGTGACATTATGAGATTTAATGACATTATGACATTATGATGATGTACCTATAAAATTGGTGGCAAAGTCTTTGGAAATTTATGCATGGAAACACTGCAATTTCTGGCAGAACTGTAGGCAACCCGTCCTCCTGAAAGCCTCCATAACAGTGGGATATTCATTCAACAACTTCAAATCCATGGGTTCATACCTTACACAATGAACCCTTATTTGTTTTCTTTTTTGATGCCATGATGCTTTATACTCTTCGCTGCCTCGCTTGTTGATGACACCTACAGAACCAATTTCGAACAACAACATGCTTTGTGTGGTGAAGCAGCTCTCAAATATCGACAGTGGAATACTTCACATGCAAGGATTAAACAACTCGGATTTTGATGATGGCACATGTGACCATAAAAGGTAATAATGATAGAAAAATACAGCTATGCATGTTTTGGAATCATCATAATGAACTGAAATGACCTCACCCTTTACTTTTGTAATAAAAAATTGACACCTCACACCACTCTGAACCTTTCTGCAGAAAAACCTAGTTTCGTAGCGAAAACGGTTTAGCTGCTGACAGATTCGCTACGGAACTGTTAGGTAGTTTTGTAGCGAAATCTGCGGATTTGCCTTGTAATTCGCTACGAAACTATGAAAAACTGACAAGTGTAATCCTTTGTGATTAAAATGCACGGGGACAACAACTAGATGAGATTAGGTTGATTTGACATGATGTGACATGGTTTGGGATGGGTTTTAGACTAATGATGGATATCACCAAATGCAAATTTGTCAAAATTTCATGAAATTGACTTATGAGACAACATGAACCCTATCAGTGGAATTTTTTAAACTAATGAGTGATAACACCACAATAGGTTTCTAACATTCATGACTATCCAACACATGTACATATAATTGCATTAATCAACTAGGATCTATAATGTATGTAACCATAACATAAATAGAATGAAAGGAGTATTCATAACCATAATGCATATAACAATCCTTAACCTAAATACCTCCATGCCCAAAATCCAAACCTGTATGACATGCTCATGCCTCGAGGTCCAATGTTGTAACTTCACTTTGATGGTCTGCATCTCTTGCTCTATTTTAGCCAACACATTAGCATCATAATATACCAATATCATCATGATGACCTAATTTCATACAATGAGCTTATGCACAACAACCTTCACCAAACGAATGAGAAATTGACCATATGCACCCACTTGACATGTATAACCAATCATGAACGTCCAATTCATGTCCCACATATAACATCACATAAGAAAGCATACGCGGACAATACACAAGCATGACCAATATGTGACCTAGCATAAACAAGAAATGCATACACAACATGTAGCAACATGTAAGCAAGTGTGAATGGACAATACATAAGAAATAACAACACATAACCAATCATACACTCATGAAAAAATGTTGACAACAACATCATTAATCCTCCCATGGCGACACCATTGCCACCATGGCCAAAAAAACACGGATGCAACAAACACATACACCATAGGTATGAGAAACACATATGAAACCAACAGAAAAGTATGGCCAACACATCGCCCATTCAGTCCAAGGGGTGAACCATGGTCTGATATCACTTTATAACACCCTCTTCCCACATCTACCCAAGTAACCGACCAACTGGGGTAAACATGCAATGAGAGTCTACTAATATGTGATTCAACCTCCTAGATGACCTTAAGTAAGTGGAACTGACAGAAACAAGACAAACACACTTTACACAACATCAAAAACATCCTCAAGAGGTAACCCAACCTTCCATGCCCCTGAACCCCGAGGGAGACTGAGTTTTTGACCAATTTGAGACTTATGTGCAGGCATGCCAAGGTAAGGAAGTAGCTAAACCCCTATGGTAGTAGGCATGCAAAGGCAAGGTAGCGACTAGGGCCCGATTTGGTTAGTTCTATGCCTGAAACTTAGGGATTTTTGCCACCTTTTTAGCCCCAGAGCCCAGGTCACTGCCTAGAACTTCATGAAACTAATGGATATGATAAATAACATTAAAAAAAATGCATGGGAGCAATCACATCATCAAGAACTCATCCGGAACCCTCCTAGCCATGACAAAAATTTCATCAAATATGTCATAAACATTTTATCTACATGTTTAAATAAAAAATTTAAACATTGGGGCCTCTTACTTATTTGAGAATCTCTAAGAAGAATTGATCCCCTAAATCATAAGCTGCAATACAATCTATTTGACCATAGATACATTATGTATTCATTTAAAGGTAAAAACATAGATAGATCCATACATCATCACTGATCAAATACATGCTTATAAACAACATAATAACAACATAAATACAATGGATACAACAAAAATAAAATACATACATAAACCAATACCTTCACATACCAGATACCAAAGGAGTGATATCTTCATTACTAAATGTTAAAACCAACCGGAGATGGGACTTCCACGTTCCACTTGACCATAGATTGGCTGAGCCAAGTCTCACTTTAGCCAATGACCCTCGTGCCATTTTCCAAGCATGAATGTGGGATCTCATCAAACACATCAATCACAATCAATCCAGGGCTTCCAGAGGCCAAACCACCTCAACTCTCAACTAGTGATTCCACCTCATGGTTGGACATCACAACGATCATAGATTGGTCTCTATCCAAGCTGTTCTAGGGCTCTAGACTGTTTTTTCCAACTAGAGCTTCCAGGAATAGTAAATAAACCCCAACTATTACATGGATTCCAGAGCGTTTTTCCAACCAGGGTTTACAGGACTAGTAACTCAACCCACCTAGGGCTTCCAGAGCCTTTTTCCAACCAAAGATTTCAGGACTAGTAACTCAACTCGCAGTTGTCCGTCGGGCTTCTAGAGAATTTTTCCAATCAAGGCTTCCAAGAAGTAATAACTCAACCCAAAACTAAATAAATTATGAGAACCAACCAAAAAACAATCAATGGAAATAAAATCACAACACCATGAATGTCCAGGAAATGGCAAGGCTAGGAAAATCCACATGCATACCCATGCATGCCAAAACAGTGAGGAAAACATACATGCAACTTTGTACCTGCAATAAAATACTGTTGTAGTTTTTGATCCCGATGTCCACTTGCATTTTCCTTCTCTTCCTTTTCCTTCTTGCTTCAAATCACCAAGTATCCACTCTCTCCAAGAGTGATCCAAGAAAACTCTAAGTATTCAAGAGTATGAGAAAGAGAGATAGAATAACGAGAGAGCTCCAAAAATTCACTGAAAAAAGGTACCAACTGATCCTCAGAAGCCTTTTTATAGAAGAGGCCTCTATTTTGTTCGTTTTCCATTATTTGACTCCTCACATGCAACCTCTGACCTTTCATCTCCCTTTTCCCCTAATTCCCATTATTTTCATAAATAAATGTGCTAAAAATCCTTTTTGCCTCTTTAATGCCTTAGCCATATCCTTTTCCATTTTACTTAGCCATAATAAACCATGTGAACACCGACTAGGATGTTTTGCCCACCATTCAACTTGGAATACGTTTCCCATAAACCATGGTCTTATATTTTTTTTACAAAAATTTTTACCATAGATATTGCAACAAACCTCCCTTGAACGTCAATGAGGTATGGAGTTGATTTTGGTGTCTATTTGGTTTATCTTACATGATATACTTGTAGGAAGAAGAGAATAAAGGATGACGAGAAAAATGGTAGACTATAGTTCCCGTGACTCTCCCCACATATTAGTTGGGTAGCAAGGATATGACCATTCTCCTTGTGTAGTATTTACATTGAGGAGCTTGAGGGCAGAGATCAAAATTTTTAAGGCAGATAATGACATGTTGGTTGAGGCTCAGGAAATACTTGCAAGGGCTCAGGAAAAGCATATAGAGGTCAATGCGGCAATTCTTTAGAGCTTGTCAGAGTTGTAGAAATAGGGAAACATGAGGACCAGTTAAGAGCAGGAGGAAAAGACTAATGGAGCCTATAGTAGTAGGTCTCGGTTAGGATATAGGTTGGATAGAGGGGACACAGTTAGAGGTGACATATATTTGGAGACACATGACAGGAGGATTGGTATGTATGGGAATCATTCTAGTTTCTATTATAGGAGACATCATCAGAGTCATCACCATCATCATCCTCATCGGAGGGGTGAGTATTTTCTAGATGAGTTCAAGAAATTCAATCCTCCTACATTCGATGGAGAGATGAAGAAGTCAGAATATGTAAAGACATGGTTGCTTGGGATGAAGAAATTCTTCATATTTCATAGCTATACAGAGAGCATGAAAGCCAAGGTAACCACTTTCAATATTAAAGGGAAAGAAGATATATGGTGGGATGATGTGAAGAATGTTAAAGGTATTAAGGAGGATGACTTGACTTGGTATGATTTTGAGAGGCTCTTCAAGAAGAAGTACCTGTTAGAGAGGTACTATGATAAGAGAGCTAAGGAGTTTTATGAGTTGTATATGGGTTCCATGACATATGATGAGTATACTAGCATGTTCCTGGAGTTGTTGATATATGTGCCTTACCTCAAGGAGGAGAAGGCCAAGGCTCAGAGATTCATGAATAGGATGGCAATAACAAACAAAGACTTGTTTGAGTTCGATGAGCCTAGATCAGTAGTTGAGGCCTTTCGGAAGTTGAAGCATTATTATGAGTAGTCAAAGTGCAAAGCTGAGCCTAAACGTGACTTGAAAGGAAATGAGAAAGCTGAAGGAAGATGGCCACCAAAGCAGGTAAGACCTCAGGATGCAGGTGAGAAATAAAATGTGGTTCCTTACAAGAAGTTCAATACAATTGAGAAGGGATATGGATCGCAGCCTGGAGAGTAGTAGGCGAGGTGATTGTAGAGCACTATTTCAGTGTTGTATATGTGGCAAAGATAATCGCAAGAAGGATTTTCCAATGTACCAAGGTGGTAGACCTTAGATCTATAGTGCTCAAGAGGCGTAGACATTTGGGGATGTTGGTCATAGAATTACTTGTATTTATGCAGCTGTGGAAAATAGGCAGGCGGATCACCAAGCATCTATCATTGAGATGGACGGTAAGCTTTGTGATTAAGTTATTTCTATTTTGATTGATCCTGGATATAATTATAGTTATGTTAATCCTGACCTGGTGGATAAGTGTGGCTTGAGAAAACATGTGCATGCAGAATCTTGGTTGGTCCAGTTTGCTACATGTACTAAGAAGAGAGTTGACCATTGGGTAAGAGCTTGTGCATTTGAGTTAAATGGAATTTCTACAACAACACATTTGAATGTACTGCCATTGGGATCATATAACAAGATTTTGGGTATGGATTGGATGTACCTTCATAGGACCAAAGTGGATTGTTATGAAAAGGCCATTGAGTGCATGGATGATAACGGAGAAAATATAATTTTGCAGGGAAAGAAGAAGCCTACATCATGAGGATGGTCACTGCTATGCAGGCTAATTACAGTTGCAGAAAAGTTTGTGTGATTTTTGCAGTGCATATTCCAAGTGACAAGGGTAAGGATGTTGAGGGTGCATAAATATATAAGAGGTACCCTATATTGAAGCAGTTTCGAGATTTGTTTCCAGTAGAGATTCCAAAGTTGCCTCCACACAAGGAAGTATACTTTTCTATTGAGTTGGTACTAGGGGAAACACCAACATCAAAGGCACCTTACAGGATGAGCACACCAGATTTGGTAGATTTGAAGTTGCAGTTGAAGGAAATGCTTCATAATGGATACATTAGGCCAAGTGTATCGCCTTGGGGTGCACCAATATTTTTTATGAAGAAGAAGGATGGTACTCTTAGAATTTTCATTGATTACATGCAACTGAACAAGGTGATGATCAATAATATGTACCCATTACCAAGGATTGATGATTTATTTGATTGTTTGAAGTGAGCATTAGTTTCTCAAAGATCGATTTGAGATTGGGATACCATCAGTGAAACATCAAAGAAGAGGACATCTACAAGACCGAATTTAGGACCAGGTATGGGCATTATGGGTTTGTTGTAGTTCCATCCGGTTTGACTAGTGCCCCAACTACATTTATGTGTTTGATAAATAATGCGTTGCATCCTTCTGTGTACAAGTTTGTTATTGTATTCATTGATGACATATTGGTATATTATAAGAATGAGGAATACCATGCCGAGAATTTAGCATCAATGTTAATATTTCTAAGAGAGCATCAATTATATGATAATCTTATCAAGTACAGTTTCTTTCAGACAGAAGTACACTACTTGGGACATGTTGTTTCCAAGGAATGCATAACAGTAGATCTGGAAAAGATAAAGGCCATCATGGAGTGGGTAGCTCCTAAGAATGTGGATGAAGTCATATCATTTATGGGATTAGTAGGTTATGTGATGGGAGGTTCATCAATAACTTCTCACACATTGAATATCCTATTACATCTTTGCAGAGAAAAGGTAATAATTTTGAGTGGACAGACAAATGTGCCACTAGTTTTGAGCAATCGAAGCAGTTGTTGAATAATGCTCCAGTTCTTAAGATTGCAAATCCAAATAAAGAATTCGTAGTGTGTACAAATGAGTGTAAAAGAGGACTCGGTAGAGTCCTTATGCAGGAGGGACATGTGGTATGATATGAGTACAGGAAATTAAATGAGTATGAGTAGAACTACGTGACTCATGATCTTGAGTTGGCATTTATTATTCATGCTTTGAAGATGTGGAGACAATATCTTCTTGGAAGGAGATTTGTATTGATGAGTGGTCACATTGGTTTGAGGTATCTATTTGAATAATCGAATCTGAATGCCAAGAAAGCGAGATGGTTGGCCACCCTTAGTGAGTTTGACTTCGAGATCAGGTACATTAAGGGAAAGGAGAACAAGGTTGCAAATTCTCTCTACATGAAAGTGCAAGTGAATCATATAGCAGCTATGAGTTCCTATGGGATAGAATTACATGATAAGATCTTACAAGCATGACAACAAGATGATAGGTATATGGAGGTTAGGCATAGGTTACAATATATTTTACGTACAGGTACAAGTGTAGGTACATGTGCAGGTGTAGGTACAAGTGATTAGGATGCATAATATCGTCTCATGATAATGGTTTGGTAAGATTCAAGGACATGATCTATGTGTTAGATGACAGTGAGCTCAAGAAGCTTAGCTTGAGGGAGTTTCATGTCAAGCCATACTCGGGTCACTCAGGATATCATAAGACATTGACAATGGTGAATAAGTTCTACTATTGGCCTAATCTGAGGAAGGAAGTGGTAGAGTTAGTGGCTATATGTTTGGATTTTCAGCAGGTCAAGGAAGAATGTAAGCATCCAGGTGGTCTACTACAACCTATTTTGTTTCCAAAATGGAAATGGGAGGTCATTTCCATGGATTTTATTACAAGTCTTCCAAGGACAATGAGGAAACATGATTATATCATGGTTGTGGTCGACAGGTTGAGAAAGGTTGCTCACTTCATTCTAGTGAAGACTACATATTCAACTAGTGAGGTGGCACAGGTATTCATCAAGGAGATTGTGATATTACATGATGTTCTGAAGAAGATTGTGTTGGACAAGGATGCCAAGTTCACTTCCATGTTTTGGAAGGAGTTGTTTGCGAGTTTGGGGACAAGTTTGGCCTTCAGTACAACCTATCATCCACAGACAGATGGATAGATAAAGAGGGTCAATAGAATACTGGGGGACATGTTGAGGATGTATGTGATGCACTAGCAGAGGATATGGGAGGAGTACCTTCCATTGGTTGAGTTTGCATACCAAAATGGTTATTAGGAGTTGTTGAGGATGAGTCCTTTCGAGGCACTGTATGGGTAGAGTTTTAATACTCCCATCAGTTGGAGCGATCCAATGAACATGGTACTTATTGGACCAGACATGTTGGCATACATGGAACATGAAATGTAGGTTATAAGGAGGAATCTAAAGGCAACACATGATAGGAAGAATATTTATGTTACCAACACAAGGCATTTAAGGAGTTTTACATTGGGGAGCATGTGTATTTTCACATCAAGCCCAAGAAGAGATCATTGAGGATTGGATCATGTGTCAAGTTGGAACCACGGTATTGCGGGCATTTTGAGATCCTTGAGAGGATTGGTCCAGTGGCTTATAGAATTGCACTACCTCCAACAGTAAAAGTGCATGATTTTTTCCATGTTTCATTACTTAAAAAGTAAATAAAGGATGTTTATCATGTTATTTATTGTTCTGTATTGAAAGTGGAGCAAGAAGGAGAATTATAGTTGGAACCTCAATGCATATTGCAGTGGAAACATCTCATGCTCCATAATAGAGCCATCGAGCAAGTTAAAGTGCAGTGGAAGCAATTTGGGGCCGAAGAACCTACATGGGAGATCGCAGATCAGATGCAGGCTATGTATCTTTCATTTTTTTTTCGGTTGAGGCAAAGAAATTTTGGTATTTGTATATATATTTATGTATGGTTTCTATTGTAAATACCTCCATGAGCTAAGTTATAAAGCTCCAATAATATGTATGGTTTTTATATTGTCATGTTGTCATGGTGGTTTTTTCTTTTGAGCAGGTTAGTCATTGTAAATACTACATCGAGCTAAGTTATAAAGCTCCATGGGAAGTATGTTTTCTTTTCAACAATTTTGCTAAGGTATAGGTGTAGTTTAACACCGAGGATGGTGTTCCCCAAGGGGGAGGGTTTTGTAACAGACCCAGGCTAAAAGTTCATGTAATAAAATTTAATCAAGGAAAAAATAAGACCACGATTTATGGACACTTATTTCAAGCTAAAAGTTGGGCAAGATATCCTAGTGGGCATCACTTGATGTGTTTATGGCTAAGGGAAAATTGGAAAAGGAAATGGCTAAGGATTTGAAAAGGAAAAAAGTATTTTTGGCACATTTATTTATGAAAATAAAGGAAATTAAGGGAAAGGGAAGGTGAAAGGTCATAGGTTGCATGTGAGGAGGAAAATAAAAGAAAATAATGGAAAATTGAAAAAAATAGAGGCCTCATCAATATAAAGACCTTAGAGCATCAGTTGGAAAGATTTTGTTAACCTTTTGTCAGTTCATTTTCAGAATTAGTCCCAGAGAGGAGAAGAGTACCAAGAGGAGAGAAAGATCAAGCAAGAAAAGGAAGGATAAGGAAAGCAAAGGAAAACAAATACTAGACAAGGAAAGGTTGGAACTAGAAAGCTTTAACAATAATACTTGTAGGTAACAAATTTCATGTATTATTTCCTAGCTGGTTTTGACATGCATGGTATGCACATGTTGGTATTTTGTTATTTTTCTTTCGGTGACAAGGTTTTTCCGGGCTTTGACAATGGTTTTCAACCTTTCCTTTCCATTTCCGAATAGCTATGGTGTGATGGGATTGTTCTCAATTTTGAGCTTTGTAATTGCTAGAAGGTTTCAGAATTTGGGGCGGAGGTGGTCTCAAGAAAATTTCCTAAAGGATGGTGAAACAATCTGAAGGCATTCCAAGCTTCGTTTGGTTTTGTGATCTTAGAGCCAATTTAAGTGAGATCACGGTGTGGTGAGGGTGGAGGTGGTTTAACCTCTGGATTCACTTGGTTGTTTTGGATTGGTTTATCCCATGAGATCCCACATTCATGCTTGGAATATGGCATGGGGTGACTGGATGAAAGAAATATTTGGTTCAGCCATGTCTATGGTCGGGTGGTACGTGGAATTTTCGAACCTGGTTGGCTCTTGCCTATTTTTAAGGAAAGCTAAGTTCTATTTATTTTGATTGTTAAATTTACTTGCTATTATGTGGCTTTAATGGATGTTATATTATGGTTATTTATATGGTTATATGCTGGTTATAAACATGGATATATGACTGGTTTTAGCCATGGATCTTTTCATGTTTTTACTTGTAACTGAAAGAATAATGGATGTAAGACCTAATTTATGTTAAGAGAGCTAATGGGAGAGGGTGGCGATCCTTCTTGTTAAGTATCATAAGATTTTTCAATCCCTTATGCTCAGACTTGCATTCATGACTTGTAGGTTGCCTATCTACCAAGTGTATAACGGAATGCCAGTACCGATTAGGGATGGTCAGGTCTAGTCCTGGTTTCAATTTGGGTTTATAATCATTATATTCATGTATTTTATGAGTTATGAAAGTTATATGGATTTCTTGGCAGAGCCTCGACCCTGAAAAATATCCTTAAATTTCACTGTCGCTGGCACAACACCGAGAAAAAAAGTCCATATTCGCATGGAGGCAGGCCAATGGGAGTGACTTGGGGTTTCTAGTCACATGTAGGGCTTGAAAAGGGAGCGAATAGGGATCTACATCATGGAAAAGTTAAGTTGGCTTAGGGGATGGACACATGGAGGGGTTGGGTTACTCCTAAAGGGTCCTGAGGCACCTGAGGGAAGTAAATAAGGTATGTTTTGTCGACTACATTTTCTTAAGGTCACCTAGGAGGTTGAGTCTTTTCATAACAATCCCTCATCTCATTTTTACCCCTGATAAACCAGTGAAAGTGGGTAGATGTGAGGGGAGAGGTTTGTTACAGGTTTTCCCAATGTCAACTTCTTTGGGTTGGGCTTCTTCTTACGTTGGTTCATATTCTACCAGTTGTTGATGGACTTGTATTAGTTATAATCCTATGTGTTTTTATAGGTTGGGACCATAATTCCCCTCTTAGCTACCTTCTTTTTGTTTGCAACTCTGGTAAACCTATATTGATCTTGGGTTGGAACTGCCGATACGTTTCTTTGGACTTGGTTGGATGGGAAATCCCAGAATAAATGGAAATATTAATGAAATTTACCATAGCGAAATGGAATTTTCTCATAGTATATTAGTTGTTACCATATTTCGTCCTCATTACTTAGTTGTATCCTCACTGGTAGAGGATTTGAGACATCCAAATAAGCACAAAGACGTGCATAAGAGGTGTATCGACCTTGTTTAGTTGTATTTGAGATCATGACAAAGTGTCTAATGGAATTTCAAACACTTGTTAGGATATTATAGTCCTAATACTCCTAAGGAAGAGAGTAAAGATGGATCCAAACTGGAGCAGAGAATAAATATTCCTTATCAAGGTTGAATCTTTGGATCCATGGTTTCATGAATAAGGCAACTGAGTTCATGAAGTATGTCCCTCCTTGAATATTTTATCTCTATCATCTATGTTGTTGAATATCACTATAAAGTACAATTTGGAACCTAACTTAAGCTCAATATCCCCTTTTAGCATCTAGTTCTTCTAGATCCATCTTAGCATTAATTTTTTTGATTTCCAAAGGTTTACAAACTTGCATATTATAGTGTGCTCATGCATGTATTCCACTTTTCCCCCCTATTTTGTCTAAGGGGATCTCCAACATAGGTATTTTTGTTGATTGAGGTGAGAAAGAGCTTTCTCCTTTTGAATTAGGAGCCATTGGTATTATTGAAGCAACAATTGTAGAATCATTTCCAATTTCACCAAGGGGATTTGATGGTTGCACAAATTTTGTTGTTGTAGGACTATTGGGTTTGCTTAAGGATGGGTGATTAGTCATGGAAGTGACTAAATTTCTTAAAAATGGGCTCCCACCTCAATGGGAGCACCATTGGAGCATAAAGCAAGGAAAAATATAGTGGAAACCCTAGGAAAACCATGGATTTGTTCAATATAGATTACCTATCCCAAATAATTAGTATATATATATATATATATATATGTATGGGATTTTTGTTTTTTTAGGAATATTAAAAAAATAAAAAATGTTGAATGAGATGATATATGAAACACTTACCCCTAGGAACATCCAAACTTTTTATTAAGGATATTATCAAAGAAATAAGAACAATTGAGTCACAAGAGGGGCTATGCCAACAACAATGTGCATTGATTGTATACAACCATTTATTTTTTGATGTGTAATTAGAGAGCGTGATTATCACATAAAATATTAATTTTTAATTGCTTTATTGTTGTAAAAAAACAAAATGGAACCCATTTAGTGAAGAAAAAAGGATGAAAAGATAGAAAAGGGTTGATTGTTATAAATTTTGTGAGGAGCACTTGCCTTTTCCTTACTTAAAATTTCATATTTGTCGTTATGATTATAATTTAATTCATTTTTAATTTACCATGGATGTTTCCTACCAAATGATAAGATATAAGAAGAGATATATGAACGTTTGATTGACATTAAATTATGCATGATTGTGGGTATGTATTGGATTATCGAGAGTTAATTGAACAATTTGTAAGTGGCTACTTCTTGGGTTAATGAAACGAGTGAGCCATAATCTTACCATTTATGGATTATATGGTATCATATTCCAAGTTCAAGAATACTTTGTAAACAACCTATACGATGGACACATGTAGTGGATATCAATAAAGTGGAAAAGAATTTCTTAAGGTCTATAAAGGATTGGAAAATACAAAATGATGACGACTTGTCATAGAGAAGATTACAACAAAGGCTTGAGATCCATGTTGAGTGATCCATGTTTACTCAATTGTAGTAGAACATTCGTGCATTGACTAAGATGGTAACATAATTTTTATTAACGAATGATAATGGAGGAAATTCAACATAGATTGAACATGAAGAATAAAAGGATAACCCAAATATTCCAAAGGAAAGAAGTCAAGAGACTCATGTAATAATAATTATCTTCCTTCATCTTCCAATAATCCATTTAAGGGTGAAGTGCAACTTAAAATACAAATTAATGATGGTCAATTTAATGATCAAGATTTGAATATTTGGTTGAAATGGTTAGAAGTTTATTTGGTTTTTATAAAATCAAAGAATCACAATATATTTCTTTTAGTTATTTTAAAATGCTTAGACATGGTATGATATAGTGGAAGAGCCATGTAAATGCTTTAGGGGTAAAAAAATTGTTACAAAATGTAAGTTTTCAAGGAATTATTGAAATCACAATTTCATCTCTTGAGATATGAAGAATGAATAGCTCATGAAATGGAAATTCACCTTCAATAATAATTCAAGAAGCAATACATCATGTTGGATATAACTTTGGAAGAAGATGAGGTAGTAATGAAGTACCTTGGAGGTCTATTAAATTGGTCACTTTCAAAGGTAATTACAACTATTCAGTATGAAAGTGTATATGAGGCAAGCAAGAAAACTCTCCACATTGAGTTAAACTTCAAGAAGCGGATGTAGCAGAAATACCAAGAAGAGACCAACAAGATCAAATGAAAAATGATTATATCAAAAAAACAAAATAGGAAAATACCAATACATATCAAAATTGTTGTTATGTGGATGTGAACATGGATGAGAATTTTAGGAATTTGGCTTCTGTGATCCATAAAATGTGTATAAGTGTTTTCGGTGAAAATCACATGTAAGAAATTTTTGTCGACGCATTTTGAACCAGCCAGTGTGGTTCATCATCAGGACAAGGTTCATGAACCACACTGGCTGGTTCGAAACGCATCGACAAAAATTTCTTACATGTGATTTTCACCGAAAATTCTTATACGCATGGATGAGAATTGCTAGAAACTTCATTAAGAATTGCTTCCAAAATGGTACACTTACAAAAAGAGAGAAATAAAAAAAACAGAGATACGACCTAGAAAGCACCTTTAATATCAACGAAACCATGTTCTACAACACATCACAACTATATCCAAAGTAAAAGTGGAGATATAAATGTATTATTCCTTATGAAGTTCAAGTGAAGGACTAAAAGACAAATTCCTTGTTTGACAATAGTTCACAATGTTATTTGATCCCAAATCCATTGTAGATGATTTTGGTTTATAAACTTATGACCTAATATTTCCATGTTCATTGGGTTGGATTCAAGAGAAATATTCCATGATAATCACTAACAAATGTACAATTAGGTTCACCATTAATATTTGTTATATAGATGAAGTACAATGTGAAGTTGCACCACTAGATGCATATGAAATAATGTTTGGTATCCCGTACCTATGGGATGGGAAAAAAGGTTTCTATAGTTAAGAGAAAAAATATCACTTGTATAAAAGTGATAAGGCCTACCGCATTAGAGCATGCAAAAAATAGAGGAAGAATATCATATCACTTTTTGTAATGAAAAAAAGGAAAAGAAGAAGATTGGTTGAGATAAGCAAGAAGTAAGCATTCTTCATATTTAATGTAGTGGACTTAGGGAGACAAGTGGAGGCCTTGTGATAATATTTTGGGACCAAAATATTAAAAATGAGGAAGTGTGATCCAAAATACAATTATGAATTTAAAAAATGACATGTTGATGGTTTGATATAAGTTCAAGATACAAGTTTGGGGTGAGTTGTTGGGTGAGGGGGATTGGGGGCTAGTGAGAAGTGGAGAACCATACTACATAATTATTATAAAAGCAAGAACAAGCTTAAATCAAATTTCTATTTTTCACATACTAAGGGCATACGAAGTCAACTAAAGATGAAATTTGGACTATGGTGATATGATATCTATCTACAAGGAGAACCATCCTAAATAAATGCTACAAAAACAAGAAATAACTTAAATCAATTTTGTTTTCTTGACATAACAAGGGCATAGGAAGTCAACTAAAGATGATATTTGGACTATAGTGATATGATATATATGTACATGTTCTCACCCAAGATCAAACTTATATTTGCTCGTTTAATTGTGAAAATTATGAAATGGTTGTAGTTTTAATTTAACCATAACTCAATCACATGGTGTCCATTTGCAATGAAATACTTATTATATAAATATGGGAGCTATGTAGTTGCAATACAATTTTTATAGTATAAATTTGGAAGCTGTCTCCACGTGTTCACCAAAATTTAGTGGAAAATTCGATGTTTAATCTTCCAAAACACCAAAATGTGGTGATATCAATTGGATATTTTGGGGAAAGAAATGTTTGAATCCCAACCATTGTCAAAAATTCATAAAAGGTAGAACCAATGAAGAGTTGGAGAGGAATTGAAATTAAATCCAAGAAAGAGTAAACTTAAAGGTAAACTAGGGGTCTACAAACAAATCAAGGGAGAAGATATAATTATATGTAGATTAATTCCATGTCGGTGAAAAAAAGATAACCTATAGACTGAATATAATATCAAGGTAGAAAATGAGTAATTCCACTTTGCTATTCCTCAAAATTTCCAACTTACAGAGAAAGCTATTAAAGTCATAGGTAAATTTAGCATTTTTCCATCAATACCATTACAATCTAAATATATGCCTAAAATTAATTTAATTCCAAACAAAAGCCATTATTTGATGGTTTTCCCAACATTTAGTTTCCTGGGTAATCTCTATATCTTTATTATGTTCATGATGTCTACTTTATTTATGTCTTTTACAATTAAATTATATTTTGAAAATTTTATTAGAATTATATTAAATGCATTATAAAACAACCCAAATTTTACACTTAAATTTAATTTGCATTTTAATATCTCCATTGGTGAGGTAGAAGAGCCATAACCTACCATTTATTAGTGGAGTGGCTCTAAAGAGTTGTTTCTTTTAATTCTTCTCAGTGTTTGAAATCGTGTAGGATTTTTTTGTCCTTGTCATCACCATGAAAACTAAGTTAAAATTGTATATTTGAAAACGAGGATAACTTTGTCCCTTCCTTCCTTGGGATTTTGGGGAAGGTACATATTTTGTTAAGGGTTAAATTTTTTGTTTGGCTAGAGATGCCAACAATGTTGACATATTTACATTTTCAAATCTTATTTTAATAATGTTAAGGAAGATGTTTAGATTTTCTTTATTTATTTATTCTTTTATCGTCAATTTTATTAAATTTAAATGATTTTTAGTGTAAGCTCCTCAAAAGGAAAGCCAAATTGAGTATTTCTAAATTCCAACCTCAAGGTTTCTAAACCAAAAAATGTGGTTTGAAGAGTGCTAATATTGAATTCCAAAATTTAATAATTAGATTCAAGTTTTGCATTTCAAAATCTAATTTTACAATTTTTGAACTGGATATTACACTTTCATAAAGAGATTTTGCACTTTTGAAAGATAATATTAAAAATTGCAAAATATCATTTTATGTATTTGAAATTCAATATTAACACTTTCAAAGTTTTATTTTGCAATTTTGAAATCCTATATTGACAAATCCAGAACCTAAATTTTCACTTTATAAACCCCAAATTTACATTATTTTCAACTAATATGTCATATATATATTCAAAGTTTTTAAAATATATTACACATTATTAATACACATACTAATCATTCATTTGTTTGTCCATGGAATCTTCCACAAGAATTTTATTTCTAATGATTACAAACCTTTGTAATTATATGGATCTTTTCATCATCCAATATATTGTTTTCAATGGGGTTGTCCACAAGAATTGTGTTTTGATAGTCATAACTACCATTAAATATAAAGTTTCATAACGTTGAGCCAAACTATATAATTTTATAATTGAATTTCTCATTATTGACTTTTTTTCATAAACCTCACTATAATTCCAACACATTAATAACTAACACACATACACACAATTAGTCCTAAAAATCAATCATGATATAATTATTTGTGAGTTAATTTTTGTTACATGGAAATAACATAATAATTAAAAAAAAAGTATAGAAAAATTTATCAAACACAATCAAATATAAAAATTCATATCCTACTAACAATATAAAACATTTTTGAATGTATAAAATATTAGTAAAATGCATTGATTACTAAAAATTAATAATCTCTATAAATGGAAATATATGGTTACGATACATTTCTCTTAGTCCTATTGCAATATTCAAATAATGATTGTTTAAACACATTTTTTATATGGATATCTAATTAAAAAATGTAGTTGCAAGTTTCTTAATTTGAATTGAAAAAATAATAATTCAAGGACATTGTTACATGTTCACTAAGAAATACTATTAGTCATACCAATAATAATATGTCACAAATGAGAGATTGAAGATAGCTAACACTGATCAAACTAAATCAATATCTTGAAACTAACTATAAAATACCAATCTACACTAGAAATGGATATGTCCCTCTTAGTAGACAAAACCGTTTATTTTTCCTTGATGCCTTGTAATTGAAAGAAATGTTCAATGGAGGTTCATTAATGATGAATTTTACCTACTTCCCAAAGTGGTTGGATCAAATGGTGGAAAGATAAAACTTTTTTCATTGTTATGCAAGGCTAAATTTCCATGATGACCTAACCATGAACCCATGTCGACAACTCGGGGTAGTGGTTAAATGTTTGTTTACACCCAGAGAGATTATATTAATATTTTCATGACCCATTAACATATAAGTGGATGAAATACCACCCCCATGTCCATCTTTTAGTTCCTTGAGAGTGTATATCAATTGAGAATATAGTGTACTGTTAAGTCACTCCTTATGATGTCATTTATTCAAACCTTGAATAGCCGTGTATGTTGTGATTGGGCCTCATGGGCATGCCTAGAGGTTATATTGGCAGCAAATGAAATTGACCTTGTGTCATGCGTACATGAGCCTACCCTAGTTTTTGATTTGACCAATTCAAAAAATAAAATTGATAAATTTACCTACCATAATTATAAACTACCATGGATATTTGTTAGGTCCATATAATACTAGTGTATCCCCCATATTGTTATTTTTGTGACCCATGTATCCACCATTTTGTTATTTTTATAAGCCCACTATTGCTATTATTGTTCCCTTACATTATTATTTTTATGTAGGCCTTGATTATATTGTGACCCTTTAGACTCCTATACATACCAAGGAGGTATTGTCATTTGTATCATCCAAGAATTGTTCATTTATGTATTGTAAGAGGAGGTTTCCACCTAGAAGAGGCTTATTTTCAAGTCATTGATCTATCTTTTCTTCTATTTTCTAATCTGGTTACATAACTTTTGGTATCAGATCTTTGGATCCTAAGGTTTTGCTTCTTCAAACATGACATCTTGGAATTTTGCTATGATTTTTTTTTTTGTTAGGCTTAAGAAGCTAAATTTTTTTCCATGTGGAGCTGAAATCGTAATGAACTTCCTGTAAAAAATTCAAATCTTGGTTCACTATATTTTGGGAGATATGGTCCAAAGAATTTAGGGTTTCTACATGCTCCAGGATTTTGTCTCAAATAGGTGTTTTGAGTAAAATCGTCATAACTTCGCTTCGTGCATCAGATTTGAATTTGATCAAAAGGGATTGAAAGTGAAAAAATTTTGGTTTCTAGTATATCATTTTCAGGGTTTAAGGTTAAAGCAATGACATGTGGCATCTCGTACAATTTCTCTCTACTGAACGAGTCTATAATCGGGTCATCATGGGAAAATGGGCATAAATTTATATTGAAGAATCCAATCTTGGTATAACTGGTGGGGTTGGAAATAAAACCCAAAGGGGTACCAAAAAATGAAATTGTATACTTTGGATAGCCAAAACCACAAAGATACAACAATTGTAAGGCCAACCTTATCAACAAGATCAAAATCAAGTTCTAAAAGGTTTGTATCTTTAAATTTGCATAATTTTTATTTGAAAAATAAGTTTGAAGTGATTTAAAGGGAATAAAGAAGCATAGATATCATTAATTGTTTCCAAAATTCCTCCCAAAAAAATTTATACACCCATTAAGCACTCCACAATCTCGACTATGACACATGGAGAAGAAGAAATGCAAGATGATACAATGATATTGCGGGAACAATTTTCACTCCCACAAAGAGAAACCAAAAATGAATTGAGAGAGATGAATGTTAAGATGGATGGTTCATAAAATAAAATAAAATGGGACATAGATGGTTTAAAAGGGGACATGGAAGGTTTAAAGGGGACATGGAAGATTTAAAAGCAAACATGGAAGGTTGGAAGGAAGGTTTGACAAAGTTGTTGTAGGAAAGGCTTCTTAATGGTGAAAAGGTAGTCCATGAAACTCATGATGAGAACAAAAGGAATGTGAATCATGATTTTAGAGACTCTAACTCAAGATTCAAGATCAACCATATTCCAAAGATCGATATGATGAAGTTTGATGACAAGGATCTAGTAACATTGATACTACAGATGGAACAATTCTTTGATCTACATAATGTGCCACACACACAAAAGGTATGCATTGCATATTTAGATTTAGGACCCAATAATTTTGTGTGGTATCAATGGATTTATTCTTGTAAATAAATTTTCACTTGGAAAATTTTCATGGAGGAACCAATAACACATTATGAGGATACAAAGAGAAATACCTTCTTTAGCCAATTGATAAATCTCAAACAAAAGGGTTCAATGGTGGAGAACAATGAGGACTTCCAAAGATTGAATATCAAGGAAAATGATATTCTAGAGGAGCACATTATTTATGTCTTCATATAGAATTTAAATAATAAAATCCAACATGAGGTTTGCCCTTAAGAACCTAATTCATTGGAAAATGTATTCACGGTGGAAATAAAAGTTGAAAGCAAAATTATGGTGACAAGGAGGTCTAAAACTCACAACTATAAATATAGAAGTGTTGCTCCTAGCCTCCCACAACCTATGAGGTTGACACCACAAAAACTAGAGGAAAAAAAAGAAAAAGGTATTCGTTACAATTGTGATAACTAATACACTAAAGGTCATAAGTGTGCCGAGTAGAATTTATTTTACATAGATTGAGAAAAGGAACCAAAACATCAAAAGAAGAGACATACACCAGGAACTAATCCCAGATAAATAAGAAATGAATCCGAAAATATCTTGTAATTCATTGGTGGGAATTACCACTCCTCAAACTCTAAATATATAAGGATATATCAAGAAGAAAAAGGTAATAGTACTAATTAATTCGGGTAGTACCCATAATTTTATTCATTATAAGACAACCAAGGAATTGGATTATTTTCTATATCCAACACCATAATGTCAAGTGATAATTGAAAATGGAGGAACAACAAATTTCTTAGGGAAGTGCCATAATATCAAGCTAAGAATGGGGGAATATATATTGAATAGTCTAATGCTTTCCATTCCAATGGGTGGTGTTGATGTTGTATTATGAGTCTAATGGGTACAATATTTTGGGATGAAAACTTTTAATTTTCAAGAACTTTTCTTGAAATATTTCTAGGAAGAAAAGAAATTGAATTTAAGGGGCATCACAAGGAAACTAGGGAAGATAATTATCTCTAATGGCATGAGAAAGCTTTTGGATAAATGACAACGAGGCATAATTTCACAATTATTCTCACTTGATGTTGAAACATTGAAACCATACATTTCTCAAGATCTTCAAAATGTACTAGAAAATCATTCCAATCTATTTGAGACTCCCAAAGGTATCCCAACTATTCGTGATCATGATAATGCTATTCACTTGATTCTAGGAAGTTCTCTGCCAAACATCAGCCTTACACATATCACTATGCCCAAAATAATGAAATTGAACATATGGTTGCATAGATGCTAGAGGCGGGTATACATAAAAAAAATGCTAAAAAAAGGTAAAATTCAACTGAGCCAAAGTTCTTTCTCTTATCAGTAGTATTCAATGCACAAGAAGGATGGGTCATGGTGTATGCGTCAAGATTATAGAGAAATCAATAAGCTCACCACTAAAGATAAATTTCCCAATCTTGTCATTGATGAATTGTTGGATGAATTAAATGAAGCAATTTACTTCACCAATCTGGATCTTCATTATGGAATTCATCAAATTAGAATTAAGATACGAGACATTCCAAAATCAACATTCAGAACTCATGAAGGCCATTATGAAATGTTGGTCATGCCTTTTGGCCTTACTAATGCATCTTACGCATTTCAAGGTTTGATGAATTCCACTTTCAAACCATTTCTTAGAAAATTTGGGTTAGTATTTTTTGATGATATATTAATCTACAACAAATCTTAAAAAAATCATGTTCAATATGTTGATAGGGTGCTCACACTATTAGAGGAGAAACAATTATATACAAAAATCTCCAAATGTTTCTTTGGGGTACAAGAGGTGGAATATTTGGGTCATATTGTATCTCATGAGGGTGTTAAGGTAGACCCTAACAAAATTAAAGCCATTAAGGAATGGAAAATCCCCACAACCCTAAAGCATCTTCGAAGATTTATCGAGTTGATAGGGTATTATTGATTTTTTTTTTTTTTTTTAAATTTTAATTTTAATTTTTAATTTTTAATTTTTATAAATATGGGAAAATGGCAACAACTCTAAAAACATTACCGAATAAAGAGGAATTTTTTGGGACTTTAGAAGCAACTGAGGCCTTTGAACATCTTAAAGAGGCAATGCTCCAACCTTCAATCTTAGCTACACCAGACTTCAAAAAAACCTATATTGTGGAATGTGATGCCTCAGGAAATGGAATTGGTGTTGTTTTAATGCAATAAAGAAGACCCATTTATTTTGAAAGTCATCCAATCGAGGAAACGTATTTACACAAACCTATTTATGAGAAAGAAATGTTGACAATACTACATGCTTTGAAGCAATTATCCCCTTACCTATTGGAAAGACACTTCAAGGTAAAAAATATCATGATAGTCTTAAATAATTTTTGGAACAAAAATTATATTTAAAAGAGAAGCAAAAATGGGTCACAAATATGTTGGGTTATGACTTTGAAATCATCTACAAAAAAGGGAATAAAAATATTGTTGCAGATGCACTCTCAATAAGGGATGAGGATGTTGAAGCATTTCTTCGTGCCATTTTTATTATGCAACTTGATTGGATAATTGAAGCAAGGGATGGATGGAATAATGACAAAGAGGTGTGGACACTCATTCAAAAGTTGAGGCAAGATCCCAATACATTTGATATATTTATCTGGAAAAATTATTCATTATGGTACAAAGATGTTATGAAACCAGTTCCAAAAATAGAAGAAAAGAGAGATCAATGCCTTATAAATAAGCCACTTCGAGGGGGAAACCTCCAGTACATTACATAAATGAACAATTCTTGGATGATACAAATGAAAAAACCTCCTTTCTATATATTGGAGTCCATGGGGCCATAATGTAATCCTAGACGACCTAACAATAATAATGTAAGGGCACAATAATAACAATATGGGGGTTACAAGGGTACAACAATAACAATAAGGGGTTGCACTAACAACAATAAGGGAATATAATAGTAATATATGGACCTAACATGATCCTCTCCTTCAAAAAAGTGTTGTCCTCAACGCTTGAGTAGCTCCGGGTGCTTTTGTATAAAATTCTCATCCTCCCATGTAGAATCTTTAGTGGGCAAGTTCTTCCATTTCATGAGATACTCTGAGATTGATCGATTTCGTAGCTGTCGAGTTCTTGTTTCTATGACTGCTTCAGGTTCTAATATGTTTTTTCCTTCCTCATCAAGTTCTGGCAATATTGTTTGAACTGGAAGTTTGTCCCCTATAACCTTTTTTAAGCATGAAACATGGAAAACTGGATGCACTGACGAAGAAGTAGGAAGCTCCAATTTGTATGCCATAGTATCAATATTTTGCAACACCTTGTAAACAACATAGTACTTTGGCGATAATTTATTATCCTTATTAGCTTGCTTGAGGGAAATTTTTTTGTATGGTTGTAGCCGTAAAAATACCCAGTCTCCTACATCAAAACTTCTCTCATTGCGATGTTGATCTTCCTGTTGTTTCATTTGATTTTGTGCCAAATTTAGGTTATCCTTTAAGAGTTGGGGAAATTCTTCTTGATGCTCAATGTGATATTCCACTGATTAAACCCTAGAATTTTCCCTTAAAGAATATGTGATGGATGGTGGATAATATCCATAAAGTGTAATAAATGGGGTCATTTTTGCTGTAATATGGAAGAAAGTGTTATACCACCATTCAACGAGAGGTAACCACTTGACCCATTGTGCTTGCTTATCAGATACAAAAAAATGAAGATATCCTTCCAAATATTTATTCACTATCTCAGTTTGACCACCAGATTGAGGATGATAAGATGAGCTATGATCTAGTTGAGTACCCAAACAAGAAAATAATTCCGTCCAAAAATTTCCTATAAAAATGGGATCTCTATCACTTACAATAATCTTCAGGTTTCCATGTAGCTTTTGAATTGTTTCCATAAATGCAGTAGCAACTGTACTTGCTTTAAATGGATGAGATAATGCACAAAAGTGTGCATACTTGGTAAGTCTATCAACTACCACCATGATGACACTCTTTCCTTCGGACTTAGGTAAACCCGTGATAAAATCCATTGAAATCTCCTCCCAACGTTGACTTGGAATGGATAAAGGTTGTAGAAGTCCTGGGGTCTTAATTGTTTCCACTTTATTCTGCTGGCAAACCAAACATTCCGCCACAAACTTTCGAATATCAGATTTAAGGCCATCCCAAAAAAATTCTTCTTCACCCTGTGGTAAGTTTTTAAAAATCCTGAGTGTCCTCCTAAAGGAGAAGTGTGCAATTCCAGAAGAATCTTTTGTTTTAGTTGGGAATTCTTACAAAGATATAAGCGATCTTTGTACCATAAGGAATCATTTTTCCAACTAAATGTATCGGATGTACTAGGATCTTGCTGCAACTTTTGAATGAGTGTCCATACATCTTTGTCCTTCTTCCATTCATCTCTTGCTTCGGTTATCCAATCTGGTTGGATAATAAAAATGGCACAAAGCAATGATTCCACCTCTTCATTCTTTCTTGAGAGTGCATCTGCAACAACATTAAGCTTTCCTTTTTTGTAGATTATTTCAAAGTCATAACCCAACATCTTTGTGACCCATTTTTGCTGCTCTTCTGAAGATAGTCTTTGTTCCAAAAGTGTTTAAGACTATCATGATCAGTTTTTACCTTGAAGTGTCTTCCCATTAGGTAAGTTCGCCATTTCTTTAGTGCATGTAGTATTGCTAACATTTTCTTCTCATAAATAGGTTTCTGTAAATACTTTCCTTTGATTGGACGACTTTCAAAAGCAATGGGTCTTCCTTCCTGCATTAAAACTGCACCAATTCCATTTCCCGAGGCATCACATTCCATAATAAAGGTTTTTGTGAAGTCTGGTGTAGCTAAGACCGGTGCTAGGCACATTGCCTCTTTAAGACGTTCAAAGGCCTTAGTTGCTTCAGGAGTCCATGAAAATGCATCTTTTTTCAATAATGTTGTTAGAGGTGCTGCTATTCTCCCATAATTCTTAACAAACTTGCGATAATACCCTGTTAACCCGAGAAATCCTCGCAACTGCTTTATGGTTGTGGGGACTTTCCATTCCTTAATGGCTTTAATTTTGTTAGGGTCTACTTTAACACCCCCGTGAGATACAATATGACCCAGATATTCCACCTCTTGTACTCCAAAGAAACATTTGGATTTTTTTGCATATAATTGTTTCTCCTGCAATAGTTTGAGCACCCTGTCAACATGTTCAACATGATCCTTCCAAGACCCGCTATAGATTAGTATATCATCAAAAAATACTAGCACAAATTTTCTAAGGAAGGGTTTGAAAATGGAATTCATCAACCCTTGAAATGTAGAAGGTGCATTGGTAAGGCCAAAAGGCATGACCAAAAATTCATAGGGACCCTCATGAGTTCGAAACGTTGTTTTCGAAATATATTGAGTCTTCATTCTAATTTGATGATATCCTGAATGAAGATTCAACTTGGTAAAATAATTTTTTCCATGTAATTCATCTAATAATTCATCAATCACATGAATGGGAAATTTGGCTTTAATAGTGAGCTTATTGAGCTCCCTATAATCCGGACACATGCGCCATGATCCATCCTTCTTGTGCACCAATACTACTGGAGCAGAGAAAGAAATTTGACCTGGTTGAATTATACCGGCCTCTAACATTTTTGCAATCATACGTTCAATTTCGCTCTTTTGGAAATAAGGATAGCTGTAAGGCCTGATGTTTGGAGGAACACTTCCTGGAATCAAATGAATATCATGAGCATGATCACGAATATGTGGGAGTCCTTTGGGAGTTTCAAACACCTTGGAATGATTGTCCAAGAATTTTTGGAGATGTGGAGAAATAAATGATTTTGATGTTGGAACTTCTAGTGAGCATAATTGTACAATTACGCCTCGTTGTTATTTCTTTAGAAGCTTTGTCATGACATTAGAGCTTATTATCTTTCTTGGCTTCCCTGCAATACCCTGTGATTCAATTGCCTATCCTTCTGAATTTTTTTTCAAGAAAAGTTCCTAAAAATTAAAAGCTACCATCCCCAAATATTGTAACCATTGTACTCCTAGTACAACATCAACACCTCCCATTGGGATGGAAAGAATTGGAATATTAAATACATATCCCCGCATGGATAGCTTGATATTATGGAATTTTCCAGAGCAATTTGTAGTTCGTCCATTTGCAACCATCACTTGACATTCTGGTGCTAGGTATAGGAAACATTTCAATTCCTTGGCTGCCTTACAATGAATAAAATTATGGGTACTACCCGAATCAATCAACACTATTACCTTTTTCTTCTTGATATGTACTTCTATCTTGAGAGTTTGAGGAGTGGTAATTCCTTCCAATGCATAGCACGATATGGTTATGTAATGATCTACTTTCTACTAGGTTGGTTCCTGTGTATATCCTCTCTTTTGAAGTTTATCGTTCATTTTCTTCCTCCTCTTCACAATCTATGTAAAATAATTTATTTCAAGACACTTATGACCTTTAGTGTATTTGCTATCACAATCCGTAGATAAAAGCCCTTTTTCTCTTTTTTTCTTCCAATTGTTGTAAGTGTCAACCTTGTAGGTCAGGAAGTCCGTGGAGTAGCAACACTTCCATCTTTATATGTGGGAGTGGTAGGCTTCCTTGTCGCCATAATTTTACAGTCATTTTTTCTGTCAACCTCGAAGCCTTCTCCAATGAATCAAGTTCCCAAACACTCCAACTTCATGTTGGATGTTAATCCTTTAAAGTCCCTATGAAGACATCATCCCCGTGTTCCTCTCGAATATCAGCTACCTATTGGAAATCACATGCAAGAAAATTTTGTCGACAAATTTTGAACCAGCTAGTGTGGTTCATCATCAAGACAAGATGAAAAATCTGATCAAGAAACCTGTTTAAATAGATAAGGAAAGCTCCAACTAGCCGTTGTAAAATATCGACTAGTTTGACTAGAATGAGAAATTGAATTAAATTTTATCACATTTCATTATATTTTAATTTTAATTCTATTAATTTTACTTTTAATTTTATTATATTTGAATATAATCTAATATTAATACTTTTTTTAATAATTCAATATTAATACTTTTTTAATATAATTTAATATTTTTATTATTTTAATACTTTAAATTATATGTTATATAATTAAAATTCATTAAGGTTATATGTGAAAAAAAAGAAAAAAAGAAAAAATAAATAAATAAAAATAAAATAAAATTAATGAATTAATTAATTAGCTTAATATTAATAAATAGGTAAATTTTATAATATCATCTATAAAGTTTATAGATGATATTAAATTTTAACATCATCGATCGACCTTTCCATATCTGGTTGACCTCCTTAATTTTCTAATTAAACCATAAGGATAATACTAATAATACAAATCATACTAATAACAATTAAAATAATAAACCAAAAGGAATAGACATGGAGAGAGAAACCGGGAGCGAGAGAAGAGGGAAAGAACAGAGGGAGCACAGGGGAAGAGAAAGAAAAAAAAAAAACGAAGAGTGAAGGGTAGGAATCCAACACCCGCTAACACTCCACCCATCATCCTTGTTAAGGTTAACCAACCTCTTTTCAATTTCCAAGGCTTCCCTCAACTTTCAGTGGTGGAAATGGTCAATCCTCGCAATAACCTCAACATCTTCAATTTTATTACATGCGATTTTCATCAAAAGTTCTTATAGACAATTTATGGATCAAAGAAGCCAAATTCCTAATAATATCAGTTACCCTTATATTCAATTTTTGGAAGTCCTCAATGTGCTCCATCACTGAACCCTTTTGTTTGAGATTTATCAATTGGGTAAAGAAGGTGTTGCTCTTTGTATCCTCATAATGTGCTATCATTTCCTCCGTAAAAATTGACCAAGTGACAATTTTTTTAGGGGAGCAAAGCCATTGATACCATACAAATGTATTTTGTTCTAAATGTAAAGTTGCAATGCGTACCTTTTGTGTGTTTTGCACGTTATGGAGATCAAAATATTGCTCCATCTCTAGTATCCATGTTACAGGATCCTTTCCATCAAACTTCCTCATATCCATTTTTGGAATATGGTGGTTCTTCCCGCCAACATTAGAGTTTATGAAATCACGATTGACATTTATTTTGTTCTCATCATGAGGTTCTTCTACTATCTTTTCACCATTAGGAAACATTTCTTGTATCAACTTTGTCAAACCTTCCTTCAAACCTTCCATGTCTTCCTTCAAACCTTCCATTTTTTCTTCCATACCATTCTTCAAACCATCCATCATAGCTTCCATGCTTTTATTCAAAACATCCATTTCCTTTTTTGTTGCTCTTTGCGAGAGCGAAATTTGGTGCACTTGCTCTTGTAATTTTGATATGTCATGTTGCATTTCTTCATCTTCATGAGCCATAGTAGAACCTTTTGAAGGTTTAATGGGTGTTGAATTCTTTTTAGGGGGCATTTTAGAACCCAATATTGATATCTATTCTAAAATATGCCCTTGGAATCAATTCAAATTGATTCTTCAAACAAGACTTATGCAATTCAGAAAAAAATACATAACTTTTTCTTTCTTTTGAGGAGCTCGATATTGAAATTGAATTATCTCGGTGATTTATGATCTTCAATATATGAAATTAGGCCCTATAGTAGCACTCTAAACATTCTTTCAAATTCCATAGGTCTGACCTGATTTGTATTCTTCAAGGCAAAGCTATGCCCAATCTCCCGCAATGACCTAATTATGGACTAGTTCAGTAGAGCGAACTTGTACGAAATGCCACGTGTCAATGTTTCCTCCTTCGGCTCTGAAATTGATATACAAGAAACTAAAACCCATGTACTTGTGACTAATTTTTATAGAATTCTAATCCGACGCTCAAAGAGAGAGAGTTATGACGATTTTCCCACAATCACCTATGAGATGAAATTCGGGGGCCTGAAAACACCCTAACTTCCACAGATCATATCTCCAAAAATATTGCGAACCAAGATCTGAAATTTGTACAGGAAGTTCCATAGGATTTCAGATTATCTCTATAAAAATTTCAGCTTCTGAACCTTTTTATAAAAGAATTTATAGTGCAAATTCCACGATGACTAGTTTTAGGTGAAATTCGGGAGCCAAAAACAACCCTAACTTCCACAGATCATATCTCCTGAAAATATTGTGAACCAAGATCTGAAATTTTTACACGACTTTACTCAGGATTTCAGCTCCAATATGTAAAAATTTCAGCTTCTGAGCCTTTTTATAATTTTTTTTATAGCAAAAATACCATGATGACCTATTTGGAGCAGCAAAACCATAGAATCCAAAGCTCTGATACCAAATGTTATGAAACCAGCTCCAAAAATAGAAGAAAAGAGAGATCAACACCTTAAAAATAAGCCACTTCGAGGGGGAACCTCCAATACATTACATAAATGAACAATTCTTGGATGATACAAATGAAAAAACCTTTTTTCTATATATAGGAGTCCATGGGGCCATAATGTAATCCTAGCCGACCTAACAATAATAATTTAAGGGCACAATAATAACAATATGGGGGTTATAGGGGTACAAAAATAACAATAAAGGGGTTACAATAACAACAATAAGGGACTATACTAGTAATATAGGGACCTAACAAAAGATCACTTATATCTATTTAAGAACTTCCAACTTAAATTAAAGATTATTTTGGAATTACACACCTCTCCTTTAGCAGGGCACTTAGGGTTTTTAAAAACTTACCATAGTTTCAAGAAGGAAATTCTTTGGGATGGCCTTAAATATGATATTCAAAAGTTTGTGGTAGAATTTTCGGTTTTCCAACAAAATAAAGTTGAGACAATTAAAACCCCAGGTATGTTACAACCTTTAGCCATTCCAAGTCATTGTTGGGAGGAGGTCTCATTGGATTTTATCACAAGTTTATCCAAGTCTGAAGTAAAGAGTGTCATGAGGATGTTAGTTGATAAACTTACCAAGTATTCACACTTTTTTGCACTATTTCATCCTTTCAAAGCCAATACAATCACTACTACATTTTTGGAAACAATTAATAAGCTACATGGAAACCCAATGTAAATAAAAATAATACGATTTTCACTGGAAATTTTTGGACAAATTATTTTCTTGTCTTGGTACTCATTTAGCTCGTAGCTCATATTACCATCCTCAATTTAGAGCAAATTGAGATTGTGCACAAATTTTTGGAAGGATAAACAAACACAATCGGTCAAGTGGTTACCTCTGGCAGAATGGTGGTATAATACTTCCTTCCATACCACAACAAAAATGACCCCATTTATGGAACTTTATGGATATCATCCAACGTCCATCACATCGTCTTTAAGAGAAAATTCTAAGGTTAAATTAGTGGAATATCACATTGAGCATCAACAAAAATTTCTCTAACTCTTAAAGGATAACCTAACTATGACGAAAAATTGAATGAAACAACATGTATATCAACATTATAGTGAAAGAAGTTTTGACGTAGGAGATTGAGTATTTTCATGGCTACAACCATACATGGAAAAATTCTTCTCAATCAAGCTAATAAGGATACAAAATCATCACCTAAGTACGATGGTCCTTACAAGGTGTTTCAAAATATTGGTATTATGGCATACAAATTGGATTTTCCCGTATCTTCTTGAGTGCACCTAGTTTTCCATGTTTCATGCTTAAAGAAGGTTATAGGTGATAGATTCCAATTCAAACAATATTTCCAGAACTTGACAAGGAAGGAAAAATCATATTAGACACTAAATAAGTCATGGAAATAAGAGATCGACAACTACATAATCGATCAATTTTAGAGTCTCTGATGAAGCAGAAGAAATTACTTGCTAAAGATTCCACATGGGAGGATGAGTATTTTATATATAAGTATCCATAAATACTCAAGCATTTAAGACAACAATTTTTTTAAGGAGAGGGGCATGTTAAGGCCCTATAATACTAATGAGCCCCCATATTGTTAGTACTGTGCCCCATAGAATCCCACTATTGTTATTGTTTTGTAGGCCCCGATTATTTTGTGACCATTTAGACTCCCATATATACCAAGGAGGTCTCGTCATTTGTATCATCCAAGAATTGTTCATTTATGTGATGTAAAAGGAGGTTTCCCCTCGAAGAGGCTTATTTTCAAGTCGTTAATATATCTTTTCTTATACTTTGTGATTTGGTTACATAACAATATTTCACTGGAATAATTATTCACAATAGATCGTGTTTTCCTTAAACATTTTGTTATGCAGGTTCATCTCCTTAGATCTTAGATTTATTATCCCTGACTTATTGCACCAATTTATGAAAATAACTAAAATACAAAAGTAAAAGGACTAGTAAATGAACACACCATCCATTGAAATGATCAAAAGATGTATCTTGGGAAACCTAATATCGGTAAAAATATAGGGAGAAGGTGAGGCATGCACTTTTCTCTCTTTTATTTAGTGATGAAAATGAAAATACAAATAAAGGGACATTGAATATGCAGTTGTCTATAACAATGTGGCCTAAATGAATAATACAATTTTTTTCCTCCTTTGTTATATGCTCGCAAATCCCACTCTTTTGTCTCTACGATGGAACAAGTGTAATGCTAAAATAATGGAACCCCCCTCTCACTAGTGGCCCAATAGTTAACATACCCTAATAATCCTCTAGGTTTAAGGTTTTTGCATGCATGATACCTCAATTGGTGTTAGGTTTTGGAGCTTTTTAGAACATTACTGAGAGTTTCTAGCCCCACATGTATGAGTAATGGGGGCCATTATGGCATCCACTCAGTGTCATGATGCTTAACAAGGTAGGTCAACTTACAAGGGCACAACTTCTATATATGATATCCAATTGAGGTTATTTTTACATTATTAGAAATGATATCATGTGTAGAATGAAATCAAGGTATTGGAAGCTATGCTTACAATTTTTGGTCCCAACAAATGTCATTTTATGAATCACAATGGATATAGAATACTTTAGAATCCCGATTTCCAAATTGGGACCTAACACTAAAATGGCCTCTACAAGTCAATTCCTCCAACTTTTACACCCTAAAATTAACAATATAGATGAAATATTATATAATGGTCCATTCAAGATCATATCTACTGATTTATGGAGGATTTTGGTCTCCAAAATATTTTACTACTTTCTCCCTAGAGTATCATTCTTCCTTGGAAGTTTCCCTTTCAACCCACTTTGCCAAAATTCATGCTACCCTTGTATGTATGTTCTAGAATTATTGTACAAATTGGTATCTTGTACAAACTCTACCTAAGTTTTTTGATCCTAAGTGCTTTATGGTAGGTAGGAACCACTCCTTATTGTAGAAAATCCACGTAGATTCAAACTAGTAATTGTAATATGCTAAAACAATAGACTTGAATATACTCTACCAATTGCAGAAACCAATTACTATCATGAAATAAAAAAGGATACAAGAGAAATAATTTCAATCACACATTACACAATGATTTCTTGGGGAAAGACTCAAATAAAAACCCTGCTATATGTATATTTCATAAGTCAGAAAATATGAGAAGATCACAATGATTTTAACAAAGCTGAGAAATCTCTACACTATCTCTATCTATCTGACTGCTTCCTAGACAAGCCTAGGCCGATACTTAACCGATTTTCTTCCTGCTAGGATCCCTATTTCCTTGCATTGTTTCCCTGGGCAATTAAACCCTATTAATTATGGACATTCCCATCCTCAAATACACAATTCATCTAAGCACTTCCTCTGACTTCATGCACCACCTGTACAATTTGGATGATTATACAATTGATAGTACACTTCCCTTGAACTCCAATATCAACTGGGTGTTTCTATGATCTGACATGCATGAGTTATTTATGGATGATTTATCAATTATATGATTAATCACTGCATGTGGTTCAAGTTCAATTTCCACACTTTGACCTCTCATTAGTTCCTCTTGTAGAAATTATACAAACATATGTATATCAATAGATTCAATTTGATAAAGAAATGTTCTAAATCTAGATACTTAATCCTTCTACAAATCACTTGCGGAAAATAAACACGATCGACAATCAAAACAAGTAAAGAAAGAATCAAATCAAACCATAACACAGATATTTTTCCGGGGAAATCTTGCTGCTCAAAACTTCTCTATCTTCTATTGTATATTCACCATGGAATCACGAAACAATTACAATGCACTCTTCTCACAAGAGTCTCCTGCACTCTCACAACCATCTCACGCTGACCCAGACAAAATCGACCAATACTAAGACAATTCTTAGCCTCTAATCAGCCTGCCTTGCTTGTGCAATTCATGTGGAATGAAATCCCTATTATTCAGGAATTCTAGCCTTCCAAAACCACGCAAGGATCATGGGAAATCCAATGGATTTCTGGTTGCATGCGGGCAACCTACTAATGATACAACTGATAGTTAACATCCCTTTAAACTTTTCTCAATTGGGTAGCCACTGAAATTGACGTGCATGCAACTATTAATAGTAAATCATCAGTTGCATGGTAGATCACTAATTGTGAATTAAATATGATTTAATTCACTTGATATCTCACTAGTGCAACAAACAATTAGAACTAGTTCAACTGACTTTAACTCACCTAACTGAGTTAATTGATTACTCATGCATTAAACTAATGCAATAACTGCAACTCAAACTCCATAACTAATAGAATCACTCTGCATGCCTCACCAACCACCCTCAACTCAAAATTCATGAGCTAACTAAGTTTATCACACTCAGTTAACTATTGCAAGTGATTATGAGATAAGATTAATTTTTATTGTCCAATTTAATTAAGGGAAAATAAAATTAGACACTGCACCAATTTATTAATTAAATTGGCTTTCACACCAATGTATCGCTAGGACCTGTGGTCCCACACTAGTGTGTGTGCTGCAATTTCTTGTTGACTTTCAACACTCCCTCTCAACAAGAAAGGGATTATCTACCACTCCAATCCTGCCTCTATGGTATTCGAATTTTCTCCTTGCGAGTGCCTTCGTCAGAATATCTACAAACTGATATTCCGTGGGAATGTACTGAAGTAACATAATGCACCTCTAAACATAATATTTGAGATGGTGGTACCAGATGTCTATGTGCTTGGACCTATCATGGAATACCGGATTAACCGAGAGTTTAATGCAACTCTCGTTATCACAATATATCACTGTCGGATCCATCTGAAAACCAAACAAACCAACCAGGATATTTCTCATCCAGATGGCCTCACATGTATCTTGACTTGCTGCCATGTACTCTGCCTCGGCTAAACTGAGTGCCACAGATCACTACTTCCTGCTGTATCAAGAAACTGTTGTTGATCCTATGCTAAATATCCCTCCTGATGTGCTCTTTCTGTCTGATGGACTACCTACCCAATATACATCTGTGAAGCCTTGAAGATTCACTCCCTCTCTCCATCTGTACCATAATCCATAATCTATAGTGCCCCTGAGATATCTCAAGACATGCTTTCCCTCCTTCTAAAAGAGCTTGGTTGACATGCTTTCCCTCCTTTTGTGTGTTTTGCACATTATTGAAATTGGTAGACAGTAGTGTCCACTACTTCTCCTGAAGTAGCATCCTCTTTCCTCCAATTTCTTGGAAGAGGAGTCTCCATGGGTTTACAACTCTCCATGTGAAACTTACCCATAATCTCTTTGGCATAATTGCCTTGAGAAACAAATAGCTCACCATCCTGCTTCCATATTTCCAAACCAAGGAAATAGTGAAGGAGTCCCATGTCCTTCATTTCGAACTCCCTTGTAAGATCCTCCTTGCAATAAGTTATCAGCTGCTCATCACTTGTCAAAATTGGATCATCAACATAGAGTACGATAATCAAGAGCTTACCATCGAAGGAAATATTTCCCTTCACTGAAAAACCACATCATAGCCTGTATCCTCCAACATTATGACTGAAACTAAATTTTTCTTCAAGCCTAGTACATGCATTACATCTTTTAATAAGAAGGGTTTAGCTGACTAGCTCTGGAAGGTAACTGTACCAATCCCGGTAGCACTGTACCGCCTCTCATCACCCATTTCGATATGCATCTAGAGGTCCTTATCCTCCAAGCTACTGAAAAGTTCTTTGTCTCTCTTCATGTGGAAATATGCACAACTATCTAAGTACCACACCAATCTCATTGCACTTGACACCATGCATGAAATGAGTGAGAAGTCAAGCTCAAATTGCGAGGCCAAAGCCTCACCAGCTACAGATCTGATCCAAGTGGATATTGGTGGCCACCTGCCTATTCCACTTGGGTCCCCACCATTGTTTCTTTCAGTTTTTCAATTTCCTTAATTATAGCACAATTTACTATTTTTAGTAGTTTTTTAGGTCCTGAAATTTCAGAGCTATTTTGAGGCCCTAAACAACGTTTTTTGGGCATCGCTTCTCAAGTGGATATGAGTCTGTTCCGGACTTTAAATTCACGATAAGCAATTTTAGTCCTTGGATAGATATTTTTAATGGTCTATCATGTGCATCAAATGGAGATAGTATGCCAAAGTTATGACCCAGGAAATTGATGTACCAATCATTAGGGCAAATTTGAGGTCTAAAATGGGCCTCATAAGGAAATAGTGGAAATAATAAAATAATATTAGATTACATCATCAAATTTTAGAGGGAAAAAAGAAAAAACTAAGAGTAAAGGGATCTCTTCTTGAATGGTTCATGAGGCACAATAGTTGCTAAGGTTTTGCAAATGGGGTAGCAAGCTAAGTGGGCTTGATTGTGGGGAAAAAATCCACTGTTAAGCACGCTTGAGCCAGAGGAGTTCTGGGATGGGTGACCTCCCGAGAAGTCCTGGTTACCGGGTGCAAGCCCCGGAAGTGATGATTGACGCTATGTGATTCATTTCACTAGTTTCAATCCCACTTCTTCACCCCTGTGAGCATCACCTGATGCAATGAGTGCTAAGTGGACTATTCAAAAATCATGAGAAATTAGTCAGTTATGACTACCTCTCATGGAAATGGTCATAGATGAATGACTAAATTAACGTAGTTGAATCCCAAAAATGATATCTAAGAAAAAACTACTTTTTCAAATCGTATTTTCAACTTATCTCCCAAAGTTTTTACTCAAATTTTAAGCCGAATTACTTGTTCGATGCAAAATTTAAATCCTCATCCAAGGAGTACTCATGTTGCATACTTTTGATGGACCCTGCTACATGAAAAATTAGAAATACATGAAAAATGTGATTGCAAACACGGTTTTTCATGTATTTCCCATTTTGCATGTAGCAAGGTCCATCAAAAGTATGCAACATGGGTACTCTTTGGATGATGAATTAAATTTTGCATCCAACGAGTACTCCCGCTCGAAATTTGAGTAAAAATTTTGGGAGATAAGTTGAAAATACGAGTTGAAAAAGTAGTTTTATTATTTTATTATTTTTTAATCTTTTAATCTTTTTACTTAAAAAATGGTGAATCATCCCCCATGGTTCACATCATCATCTTGAATCCTATTGGTTCTTATAAAGTTTATTTTGGTTGCACATTTTTCTTAGGAGGCCTATTTTAGACCTCAAAATTCCTCTAATGTTACCCTGACAGGGCCCATATTCTGGTGTTTCATCTCCTAGGGTTAGGTTTTTGGATGTTTAGGATTTTCCATTGTTTCTCAATAATATATAGGCCTTTGAGCCTCATTGTAACACATAGTTTAGAGGCATATAGCCACCAGATCTCTTCTCCGAGATAACTACCGGTGCCCTAGCTAATTTATTTCCTTTTTGTCTGTAATAAAATTTCAGTTCTTTGATATTAATGAAATGAAGTGTTATTTCTGCTGCAACTTTGTATTTATGGTTATATGTGTATTCAGATACTTTCCTACATAAATCCAGATCAATGGTATCAGAGTGGTCTGATTTTTCTCGACCCTTCTTTACATTTCCCCAACGAGGTTGGGGTATAAAAAGTTAGGGCTCGATCTAGTTGAACCTTTGCAAGACCAGCCTCGCAAACCCCGACGATTGCCCATTGGGGATGAGAAGAAAGATGAGGGAGCATGAGATCCTATCAAAATATTTCCATAGGATGCCCTCGAAAAAAAAGGAATGCGATAATGGATAACTTTTCCCAGATCCTTCAACGACTACCCACCAACGGCGCATCTGCATCCAGCAGCCACTTTGGAGGTGTGACTCCCTTTAAGGTACAAGTAATATTTGACATTCGCATATTTGAGGGCTAAATAGATGCAAATGCTGTAGATATATGGTTGAATATATTAGAAGTATATTTCTCGGTTCATGACTTTTTCAACCGAGAGAAGATTATTTTTGCACTCCTCAAAGCTACCCCCCATGTCAAGGACTAGTGGGAAACCTACTGTGAGAAAAAGGACAAGAAAAAACCCTCTTTGTTCTCGGCTGCACCCACTTGGAATTATTTCTGAGATGCCATCAAGGTACAATAATATCTCGTGGGGAGCTATGAGGACAAGTACATACAATGGACCACCTTGCGGCAGTAAAGGGATCAAGATGTGCATGAGTTGACGAATCTGTTCCATACCCTGCACACAAAGTTGGGTATCAAAGATTTGAAGAAAAATTTGGTGCTAAAGTATCGTAGTTGTCTACACAGATAAATTCAGGAGGAAATGGAGTTCCTCGACATCTCCTTGCTTGGTATGACATATCGGTATGCTGCCAAGATTGAGCAGAAATTCAAACAGAGGAAGCGAGACTTTGGATCTGTGAATTAGAAGTAAGGGAAAGGTGCCCCTAAACCATAGAACAAAGGACAAAGCCAAGGCATGGCGACCTAAGACAACTTGCCAAAGCCGCAAGCAAAGAACAACACCGTGAAGCCCAAGAAGGACACGGGAAAGTGGTGTGAGTTCCATAAGAGATCCACTCACAACACAACTGAGTTTTGGGCCAAGCAGTCGCTGGTGGCAGAGATGAGGGATTATGAATCATATGCATGCTCCGAATTTGAACCAGAATCTAACAAGGGGAATGAAAAAGGGAAGAAGATTATTCATGCAGAGCTCAACACCACCATTGCCACTACGAAGATCCAGAAGGAAAAACCGGAAGATCCAGAGGAGGAGGAGCATCTCTTGCACTCCTAGATGTGGGTAAAGGGTTCCCCACAATAGTTCATTGTTGACAGTGGGAGCCAAAAGAACCTCATTTCAGTAGAGGTTGTGAAGCGGTTGGGCTTGCCGACCACAACACACCCACAACCATACACCATCGTGTGGCTTCACGATGGACCGGATCTCCACGTCAGCCAAGAGTGTCGCCTTCCCCACAACATCAAGCCCTTCACTGATAAGGTATTATGTGAAATTGTTCCTTTTGATGTTTGTGATGTATTATTAGTCCAACCATACTTGTGGAAGCGACATGCTGTGTATGAGTCCCGACCTTGTGCTGTTATTGTTACTTTGGGAAATAAGTTGTACATGATACCAGAGGTACCATCGTCTGCCACTATCTCTTTGGTTACTGCAGAACAATGCATTAAGCTCATTTCCAAAACCGGGAAATTTTCTTTCCTGATGATCCGCCCCCAGGGCAAGAAGAAGACTATGGCCATAACCTCCATACAGGGCTCCTCTGCACGACAAAAACACATGGAAAAGGTCGTGGAGGAGTACGGGGACATCTTCACCTCACCTACAGGGGTACCTCTGCACTGTCAGGTCAAGCACCCCATATATTTGACCCCAGGTACGTTGCTACCCAATGGACCGATCTATCGGTGCCCTCTTCTAGAGAACGATGAAATCAAGAGGCAGATTCAAGAGCTACTGTAGAAAGGTCACATCCAACTGAGTTCATCACCTTGTGGGATCCCGATCATGTTGGCACAAAAGAAGGATGGGACTTGGAGACTTTGTATTGACTATCGGGCGCTGAACAAGATCATTGCCTGGAATAGGTACTCGATCCCAGGGATTGATGACCTTTTGGACCAACTCAAAGGGGTGAAATATTTCAGCAAGATCGACTTGAAGTCTGGGTATCACTAGGTACTAATCGAACCCTTTGATGTGTGAAATACTGCCTTCAAAGCCAAGGAGGGCCTTTTCCAATGGCTGGTCATGCCTTTCGGGTTGACGAATGCTCCCGCAACCTTCATGAGGTTGATGGAAGACATCTTGAGGCCATTCAACAACTCATTTGTAGTGGTGTACTTGGATGACTATTCGATCTTTAGCCAGACTTGGGAAAAGCACCTCCACCACATCCGACAAGTCCTCCAAGTGCACTTTTGGCATGACCCAGGTTCAGTATCTGGGATAAATTATTGATGAAAGGGGGGTGCATGTGGATCCAACCAAGATCCAAGTCATTCGGGATTGGCCATCCCCAACAACTCTAACAAAGCTTCACAGCTTTCTAGGTATTGCTAATTTCTACCGCAGGTTCGTGTTGGGATTCTCTCATATCACTTGGCCCTTGAGTCAAGTCACCGAGGGAGGAGTGAAAGAAAAATTATTTTGGTCGGAATCTCAATAGAAGGCATTATTAGAATTGAAACATCACCTCTGTTCTTCCTTAGTGCTCACATTACTAGACTTGCAACAACCATTCGAAATCATGACAGATGCCTCTGATTATGCTATTGGGGCAGTTGTTACTCAATAGGGGCATCTAGTGGCATATCACAGTGAGACATTGTCCGAAACAGTCCGCAAGTATCCCACTTATGACAAAGAAATGTATTCCATTGTGTAGGCTTGTCGACAATGAAAGCATTACATTTTGGGGAAGGAAACAATCATCCACACATACCACCGACCCCTGCAGTTCATACAACCACAAGGAAAGCTACAGAATGATCGCCATCAGAAGTGGTCCACATATCTGCAACAATTTCATTTGAACATCAAGTAAAAGAAGGGTAGCACCAAGATCCTCTTGTCTCGTATCAAGATCATGAATCCTTCTTATTCTTTTTCTTTTGTGGGCAATTAGTGGCATAATGTCCATTCCCATGACAGTGGAAACACTTCACTTTGGACATGTCGCGCTCCTTTCCATCTTTTCCAGACTCAAATTTGGAATAGGATTTATTTCCTTTCCCCTTCTTCGCCTTAGCAGCCAAAGCAAAATTTTCTTCATCATCTGTCTTAGATGAATATCCATCCCTAGTATTCCACCTAAATTCTTCTTGCACCAAATCCGACCAAAGTCGTTCCCAATCTGGCAGCTTCTCCCTCCCATTGACAGAGTCCTGATAACTATGCCAACTCTTGGGAAGTCCTAAAAGAGCTAGGCTCACCAAGTCATCATCCACGACATTAATTCCGACACTCCCAAGCTACATTGGACAAAATTTGTTAAATATTTCGAAATGGTGTCGCCTTTCTCCATTTTGATTTTCCTGAGCTTGTCCTTTAGTGCCAATTTTCTATGATCACTGTTGCTTTGAAACATATCTATCAAATATTTCCACATTGCATATGGTGTTGCTTTTCCATGGATACTTGAGACAATTTGGTCTCGTACTCCCTCCAGTAAGATCCTCCTCACCTTTGAAACTTATTTTTCCAAGCATCAAGATTTGCGGCATCTTCTGCATTAGGTTTAGGAATGTCATTATCAATGAATTATTTCAACCCATTGTCCTCCAGTACTGACTCCATCCTATATTTCCACACAATATAATTGGAACTAACCTCGAGTGCATACTCCAATATCAAGCCATTGAAATACACTCGATCCTGATTCGCTTGTCGCACCAAGAATACTTGTGCAAATTCGAATTCTATTCAGTCAAAAACTCATCTTCTCCTCCACTATAGTAATTTCCTATGCTCTGATACCATGTATAAATTATACAAACATATGTATATCAATAGATTCAATCCGATCAAGAAATGTAGTAAAGCTAGATACTGAATCCTTCTACAAATCAATTGTGGAAAAGAAACAGGATCACCAATCACAAAAAGTAAAGAAAGAATCAAATCAAACCACAACATTGATATTTTCCTAGGGAAAGCTTGCTGCTCAAAACCCTCTATCTTCTATTGTAATTCACCATGGAATCATGAAACAATTACAATGCACTCTTCTCATAATAGTCTCCTTCACTCTCACAACTATCTCACGTTGAACCAAACAAAATCAACCAATACTTAGCCAATTCTCAACCTCTTATCAGCCTTCCTAGCTTGCGGAATTCACGTGGAATGAAATCCCTATTCTTTAGGAATTTCAACCTTCTAAAACTGTGCAAGGATCATGGGAAATCCAATGGATGTCTGGTTGCATGCGGGCAACCTAATAATGATACAACTGATAGTTAACATCCATTTAACCTTTATCTCAAATGGGTCTCCACTGTAACTAACATGCATGCAAATTTTAATAGTAAATCACCAGTTGAATGGAAAAACACTGATTGTGAATTAAATATGATTTAATTCACTTGATCTCTCACTAGTGCAACAAACAGTTACAACTAGTTAACTTGACTTTAACTCACCTAACTAAGTTAACTGATTACTCATGCATTAAACTACTGCACTAATTGCAACTCGAACTCCATAACTAGTAGAATCACTCTGCATACTTCACCAACCACCCTCAACTTGAAATTCATGAGCCAACTAAATTTATCACACTCAGTTAACTATTACAAGTGATTATGAGATAATATTACATTTATTGTCTAATTTAATTAAGGGAAAATTAAAATAGACACTGCACCAATTTATTAATTAAATTGGCTTTCACACTAATGTATCACTAGGACCCGTGGTCCCACACTAGTGTGTGTGCTGCAATATCTTGTTGAATTTCAACACCTCCACAGTTGGAACTAGTTGAATTGAATTTAACTTAGATAAAATGAGTTAATTAATTACAACTAAACATAAACTCAACGAGGGCTCTTATTTTGTAGGAGCCACTCTACATGACTCAAGTTAGACCCTCAACTAGAATTAATTGAACCAAATAAGTCAAACTAACTTATTTAACTCATACACATTGTCATGTGATGTGGAATTACAATTTTATTATAATTTAATTCAAGGGAAAATTAAATTAGAATATTTTTTGGTGACATTGTCAACACTCCCTCTCAGAAATAAAGGGATTATTTGATACCCCAATCCTGCTGTTATCACCAAACTGAGACAAATTGGGTTGTTCAACTATCATTTTGATGTAACTATTTCAAACCACTTGGGGTTGGAAGTTAGCCCTTCCAACCAGAGAGGGCTCTCTCAAGAAAAGACATAATATTCAATAAACAAGTTTATGATGAAGACGGATAACTCTTAAATGTATTTTAGATGATTTTTGCAGGTGTTTGCAGATGAAAGACGAGTGAAGGATACCATTGGGCATGGAGTCAGAATGGAAATTCAATTACACAAAAGTATCATTTATGGAAGCTGAGGCACATGAGCTCTTACAAAAATAAATTTGACAACAAACATAATACATAAAGGAAGTTGGAGCATAAGATTTTATGAATTCCAAGTAATTATGTATGAGTAAGTTGAATTAACATTCAAAAGATAAAGGACATAAACACATAAAATCCCAATCAGGATCTGAGGACTGAATAAAAGACTTTTGCAACTGTCTATTAACTGAGTGAAAAATAGATTACAATAGTAGCTTTGGTCATTACATCCATCCACCCTCTCTAAATCTAAAACTCCTTATTTATAGATTGAAATCCCTTTTACATAGGTCTTTCACCTGGGCTAGACTCTTGAAACTAATTTAGAGTTCTAATCCCAGAAAGGAATTCATTACATTGAGCAAAAATAGAGATAATTCTGTTGGAAAATTTTTATAGTCTAAAAGGACTCTATCACTATTAACTGCATCAACAAAATTTAAATAACCCAAGCTAATGATGGCTATTGAACCAAACAACCTTGTTTAGGTTGGAAACAACCATGATTAGGTGGAAAACTGTCATACTATATTTCTGGTCCTGATAAATCGAATTTGATGATGATCTATCCATTGATGAGGTGGCAAAAGTGATTTGCTGTCAGCCATGTCAAATTTATGAATTGTATTGATGAATTGTTTTTATCAACAGGTTTCCCAATGACACTCCAAAATCTCTTTTGATGACTCACCTCCTTCCTGAAATGCGTTAAATGCCTCAAAAAGACCAAAACTTTAGCATGCTGGAAAAACTGAGTATTTAGGCAAGTTCATAACGTAGTTTTTGTAGCATTTTCACTGCACCACGTTCTGAATTTTTTTTGACTTTTCTGCTTATGAGAGGGTCTTCATTGGGTAAAATAACGTAAACACATGCCTTCATTCACCCCTTAAATGAAAATTTTTGTAAATTTTTACCTCACGACATTCTACAACGAGTTCATAGTGAAAAATAGGCTTCAAGCCTAGAGCTCGCTACGAACTTGCCTAACTTCACTAGATTTTGAATTTTTTTTCTCTTTAACTCAAAAAACATGTTTGCAGCCCTGTAAATGACTTGATATGGTACCATAAGACAAAAAGTGGCCAAAAAAAGGTGTGTCTTACCATATTTCAAGGGGTAGCAGGGTCATCTTCCATCACAATAATCTTCAAACCCTTTTTCTCCAACTCTTCTTGCACCATCTCCATTAGTATTTCTAATTCTCTAGCTTGGCCTTATAAATTTCTTCTTTCTGATTGCAACCACTAGTTCCTCCTGAAGATATGTTTCATCATCTTGTGTAGGGGTAGTTTCCTCTTCAACATCTTCCTTGACCCCTCTGCAACATCATCATAAAAATCAATTTGTTTTCTCACTTCTTTTTTGAAATATGTGAGCTCCTTCCTCTCTTGTTTGAAGTCTGCTAACTCCAATTTTGTCTCCAAAATCTCTTCTTTATCTTCCTTAAGATGTTCTCTTAGAAGCTCCAGTTCATATTTTTCCTAAACTTTTTCCTTGCCTTTCCTTGCCTTTCTCATCTTTGCCTCTGTTGGAGATAACTCTATTATTTCTTCTCTTGCTGGTTGTTTCTTCTTTTCTGGTTCCTTATGAAGCTTCTCAGATTTGTCTCCTTTTGATAACTGTGACCTAGTGAGTGGCTTCCTAGGTTTAAAAACAAATCCTGAATCTTCATTGGAAAAATTTAGTTTCTTAGCTTTAAGATCCTTTTTCTTAGTTTTTGCTCCTTTAACCTCTATAGGCTTCACAACATGCGATTCCTCAATGTCAATAGCCTGAAAAATATATTCTAGCTTGCCTTTCCCCTATTTCTGACTTCTAGTGATCCTTCTATGGGTTCTTGTATCAGTTTTGACTTTACTGCTGGTAAGGGTTTGTTTAGGCACCACTGTCTCCTAAAATTGATCAATTTCTACCTCCATTGGCTCCACCATGGGCTGCACCTCTGTCTCCACCTCCACCTCATGTTCAACCTCTGTTTCATCCCTATATTATTTATCTTTCCTTGGAGTATTTGTCTTTGATTTAGGTGTCTTTCTAGGAGTGAGGACATCCATCTCATACCCACTCAAGAACAAAAAAGTAGAATAATCCTTGTTCAACTTCTTCAACTCGTCCATAACTAACAATTTAATTAAACCATGATGAAAAATAGAAATATCACTGCTTTCAGGTTTAGATTGCACCTTGTCAGACATTTTTCCTAAACTCATAAATAGAAAAAATGGTAGACCCAGAGGTTGTTTACCTGTGAAATGAAGCAACAATATGAAGTGGTATTGATAGATCATGTGAAATATACCTTCAAAAATAAAATATTTCTGAATCACCATCAATAGTTTTAAATAGTTTTCCTTGAGGAAATTCCTGGAGATGCATGAGATCATATCTATGCCTATGTGCTCCTCCTTTAGAAAATCATCACAGTTTTGAAGCTTAATTTTTTTTTCTTTGAACCACTCCTTTCTAGACCTTGGAATCTCGGTTGCCTGTGAAATTGTCTCAGAAGACATAGTGAAATTGAGAATGCCCACCTTCGAACCTATACCAATTAAGTTTACAGCAAAATCTTTGGACACCTGTGCATGATATCCTTGCAATTTCTGGCAGAACTGCATGCAACCTGCATTTGTAAAATCTTGTGAGAATCTGGGGTCTTCCGCAATCAACCTCATATCCATGGGCTCATATCTGACCATAGTGCCACCCTTGTTTGAATTTTTATGTGAAGTCATACCTTCAAACACAATGCTGATCACCTTCAAATTTGACACCTACATAATTGTTTGAGACAACAAACACCTTCCTTGACATAGGTAAGACCTAGTGTAAGGCAACTACTAGACAAAAATCAAGGCTCAACACTGCTGGAAAAAGGTTCAAACAACTTACAAGGATGAAAGGCACGATGCTGCTTTTTGAATTAGGGATTGAGATAAACTAGGAAAGAGGAAATGAGTGGGAAAAATGAAATCATGGAAGGCATAATGATTACCACACATGCACATGACACATGATGACACATAACTGAAAAATACTATGATGACTAAGTGTGCACTGATCATTGGAATTATGACAAGTTACTGCTTATCCCACCATTAGTAGGAAAGACAAAGTTCATAGCGTTTTCAATTATTGGGAGGGAAAATTCGCTACGGAACTGTTAGGCACTTCCATAGCGAAAACACAATTTTTTACACTGAATGTGCTGCAGACTCCAAAAAAAGTTTCCAAGTGTCACAAAATGACCTTTTTTACCCATGCAATCAGGTTTTTTTGAAATTTACTTTGATAAGACCTTTATTGTATGACCAATAACTATTAATACCCCTTAAAATATATGCAATATTTGAAATTTAATGAGTTTCATGACCTTATTTCATCCTAATGACCTAACCTATCTTAACTAAGACAAACCAAATTGTTATCATGGATAACACTTGCCTCTATGGAACTCGAACTTGCCACTTGACAATTGTTACACGGTAATTTGTCACCCTATTCACTTCCTGTCCTCGATCCTGAAGTGCCCTGTGATGAATACTGTGTAGTATATCCACCTTGGAAAAATACATTGTGATATCCTTTAAAGACTAAAAGAAAGTTGCCTTGAATAATTTCTGAAAAATATTAGCTCAAAGCCTAAATTTCTAGCTCTACGCTTTTCTCCATTTATCTTCCTGTGCTAATGGTAGGTTGCACATTCTAGTCTAGCACTTTTAGCGCTATTCTAACTTGAAAAACCATGTTGAACCCTTTCTGGCATTGTTTCCTCAAATGGAGGAGAAGCTTCGAGCTCTAGAATCTTCTAGGACAACAAGCTGGATATTTTTTGGCGGATAAATGGTCGAGCTCTCTCATTTTGAGTTCTTGATCTTATAACTAGGGGATTATCCCTTGAGAAGTGGAACTTCCTCCTTCTTTCATGGGCTCCTAACTCCCTCTCCCTTCCTATAAATTTATCCCCATCCCTCCACGACATGTTGGTCATTGTTGGGCTAGTCTGATCATTAATCCTTTGTATCCCTATGTTGTGTTAATGCCTAAATTTCTATTCGGGAGAAGGGTTGCTTGAAGAGCCTCGGTTTGGACTTTGATTACACCAAAGGGAGGCCTCCAACATCAAGGCCATGGTTGTAATCTTCCTCTTTTATATTATCAACAATGCATCTAGTGTTTCACTTTCTAATAATTTTTGGATATCTATATAAGTAGCCTAATGCTCCTTGATCTGTTAGGTAGTTGATATTCAATGTATGCTTTGTATTGGATCATGTTTGATATTGTTTCTTGATTTGCTGCAGGTATTCGAATGCCACCAGTAGCGAGGATCGAGCCTTAAGGATTATGGATCGAGGCCTTCATCATAGGGTTGAGCATAACATCACGAAGAGATAGGCCTTTTCCCTTTTCTCGTTATGCTTTGAATATTAGCTAAGAAAGTGTCCATTAGATAGTCTCGTGCATTGCTAGACCATCTCTAGGGCTAGAGAGATCGCCTCTATCTGCAAAGAGGATTGTCTTCATAACAAAATTGGTGACTCAACTGGGGAGCTTTAACCTCTTTGCCTTCCCTTTTCCAATTTGGTATGTAATCAGTTTGACTGCTCATTGAGATTTGAGTCTGTTTAGGTCTCTGTAGGTATGCATAGGATTTGTTTATTTCTTTAGTGTGTCAAATATAGTTTGAGCGTTGAAATTATTTCTTATTTTTCCTTGATTTTCTTGCTCAACATTTTTTTTGCTCTTACAGTCGCGCCGACAACGTTGTTCTCTGTGAAAAATTCACATTGATCTGCCTTTCAGCACTAGTCTAGTCCTCATAGACGTGATGATCCTAGAGATAGGAAAAATTTAGGGTTTCCCTTTTATCTTTCCAGTGTGTTTTTTCCTTTGAAGTGTCTTTCAAGTCTGAGTGACCTGCTACCACTGTGTTTGGTTTGTTTACTTTGTTTGAGTTATTTATTTTCCTCTTTGACTTTGCTTGTGTTTGAGTGGAGTTTCATCATATTCTAGGTTTTCTAGGTCATTTGACCTTCACTTATCACTTGTGCTTATCATCAGAGAGCTGTCAGCTCTATTTCATAGTTCTGCTGCAATCATTCCAAACAACATTTCACATTACTTTTGGCTTGTGTTTGAAGTTGTTTTTCATTTTCACTGAGTCATCACTGCATTTTGGAATGAACTTTGATTAATTGTCAAACATAGATCACAATTGTTTGATTCACAAGTTTGAAAGTGTGTGTTTGATTTGATTTTCCATTTCGAAAGAGTAAATTGAAAGTCATTTTCATTTTTGAGCTTTTGAATTGGTTTTTTTTATTTGTTTTGAAGAGAAAGGTGCAAGTCATTTTAATTTAAGTATTTTTGAAGCAATATATTTTCCATTCGAGAAAGAAAAAGAGAAAGGTGTGATATTTTTCAAATTCTTTTGCTCATTTGGTTAATTTTTACTTTTCTTTTTGACTGCATTAGTTTGCATCTGAGCATTCAAAGTAACAAAAAAACAAAAAAACATGTGTAATGCATCTTAGTGAAAATAAAGGTGATTTCATTTTTTAGTGAGTTTGCATTTGGGGATAATGAAAGTGAATTCAGTTTTATAAAAGTTTCATTTTAATGATTTTGGGTTAGTTGGGGGGCATTATTTCTTATTGCATTTCTTGTATTTTGCACTCTTGTTTGCATTTCTTCCCTCATTAGTTTAGAGTTCATTGAAATGAAATGGATTCTTTTTTCATTTAGTTGCATTATAGGATTCATGTGACATCATTATTGAGTCTAAAACTGAAACAAAATCAAAGATCAACTTTAAAATTTATTCAATTAACCTTAAGGAACATTTGAAATTAATGCAAACATATAGAGGTATAGGCTAGGGACATGTTCTGGCATCGTAAAGTGTAGTAGCTATCGCTAACAGTCTGTGTTACATTCCAGAGGTGATACTATGTCCCACATATGGAATTATATAGGACTATGCTCCACGTATGAAAAGTATAAGGGGACATTCTATCATACGGTTACACATTAGACAACTTTACTACAGATTGGATTCCCATGTACCGTCGAGTATATATTGGGAGACCCCACTAGGTTTCAAATCAAACATAGGTAACCTAGTCGGTCGTATTGTAGACGTGATAAATCGAACACAACATTTGGGGAGATTGGCTACAATGCATTAAGTCCTTGGTAATTTCTTCTATAATTTTTCACCAAGGTGTATATTGCAATTCACGGATACCTGGTAATTATTTATTCCTATTTCACCCTTTTTTTATTTATTTTATGTTTAATTTCTAAAATAAACTGCTTACAATAACATCTTACCCATGCACAACTCCTTAGAAGATCTTAGGTTGAGACCAATGGCAACAGTTCCCAAGTTTACCAATTTGGGAATCCCATCAGATGGGAATCTTGGCTCTTTTCCTTCTTTTGTAAATGTTGGTGCTCCCTATGCTGCTACGTTCTCCCTCCCAGGATTAACCATTGGTTTTCCAATTTGGTTATTTTCAACCCCCATGGTTCCAAATGTCCAATATTCTTTTCAACCAAGTTCACCTCCACCTGAATAGTGTCAACATCATGTTGATCCTAAGGTTTACCCCTCGCCTTCTTCACATGTTTCTTCACCCTGTTCTTCCTCTTTTCCTAGTGAAAGTCTAGATTCTAGTAACCAGGAAGATAAGAAGAATAAGAAGAGGACGACGAAGAAGAAGGAAAATACACAAGGGGGAAACCAAGAAACCATTGTTACCAATGAAACTGATGGTGAAAAATTTTCCATTCAGTCTCGCAAAGTCAAATTCCCTTTCAAGTTATGTAAGGGTGATAAAATTCTTAGGGATTTTCCTGGAATTCCTAGGATATTAGAAGTATGGTCCATCATCTCACATCAACCTTTGTCATCGACCTCTAGAGATCATGCTGGCGAAAAACCCTCAACAAGTGATAGCAAGGCCCATGGGAAAAATGGGAAAGTCAAATTTCCCTGTAAGTTATGTGAAGGGAATCATCCCATTCACCTTTTTCCTTATATGGATGAAGCCTCCAAAGTGTTGGATAACCTTACGACTTCTCATCCGTGACTTCCGACTGGTTATTGAAAGCTTTTCCCTGATCCTCCACTAGTTGATCAAGTGATCGAACATAAGTCATCTCTGGTCAATCCCACTCTCTCCGAAAGTGAATCCCACAAGTCTGTTCCCGACCAACCATTTGTTGAAAAAATAATCGACTTGATTCCAACTTTAGTTGATCAAGTATTTCCTATAGAGAGTGCACCTCATATCACTCTGGTTCTTTTTGTTTCTTCAAATTCCTATGAATTTGAGGGAAATAATCTCATTCCCACAATATAGGAGGATGATCCTCCTGTTCCCATAACACAAGGGGGCAGTTCTCCTGTTCCCATGACACCCCCTCCAAGTAATCTGTTCTCTTCCTTTGATTGGAGTCGACTGATAGGATACCATCTTAGCATTTAAGAGAGGAACCAATCAACCGTTAGGGATCCTTCCTAAGTTTCCTATTACTTTGGGAGAGAAGAATATCTATATAGACGTAATGGTTGTCCAAGGCCCTTTCGATTTTAACTTACTCCTTGGGTGTGACTATACTTATGTCATTGGAGCTCTTGTCTCTTCTCTCTTTCGTCTGATCTGTTTCTCACATGAAGGAAGAATTGTGACCATTGATCAACTTTCGTTCATCAGTCCTAATTTGGCTCCCATCCAACCAACATACCTAAACATGTTAGTGGTATCTTCCCTGCCACAGGTTAATTATGTGGCAACCTATTCCATGCCTGTGTATGCTGATGATATGGTCAGTGATACAATGTGTCATGTACTGGAGGCATTGGACCCTGATTTCTAGAGTGTTGTTCTCCCATCTCATGAGAACCTCTTGGAAGCCATGACCTCTTATGGGTCATGAGAAAAGCTTCAAAGTAGAGTTCCTTTTCTTGTGTCAAGCTCCTTAAAAAATGAAACAAGCTCTTCCAGCAGAGTTCCTTTTCTTATGTCAAGCTCCTTAAAAAACGAAACAATATTTTCAGAGAAAAGTTCCTTTTCTTGTATCAAGCTCCTTAAAAAATGAAACAAGGTCTCTAGAGAAAAGTTTATTTTCTTGTGTCAAGCCCATTAAAAAATGAAACAAGGTTTCATGAGCATAGCTATTTTACTGTGTTAATCTCATTAAAAAATGAAATAAATCCTAGTAAACTTCGAGTCTTTGTTTTGATCTTGTAAATTCCCAGTCGAGTCTTTCACTTGATCTCGTAAATGAACCTTCAATCCATCCACATGTTAGTAACTAGTAGCCTAATTAGGTGAATGAGGTGAAGCTTAGGGGGCATGTACCTCAAATTCCATCATTATGCTGGGGAATGAAAACTTCCAAGCATAGTTGGTCTTCGTTTCAAGCTTGTGTAAAAATGAAACCAATTTTAAGCATAATTTTTCCACATATTTCAATATTGTGTAAAAATGAAACCAATTTCGAGCATATTTTCCCATGTTTCAAGCTTCTGTAAAAATGAAACCATTCTCATTTTACCTCTCGTGATTTCCATTTTATCAATTTTTTTCTTATCGGATGAGCCTTTGTTTTTCCATTCTATCATCACCATCTATCTGGCCGATCATACACTTTCATTGGTTTTACGCTTTCCAGTCTCTTGACATTTAATTTTTTTGAGCAGTTCCATCATCACCGGAACCAATTGCTATCCTTTATACCACTTGTTCCTCTAGGAGGAGTCCTCTTTCAGCTCTTTTCAGACTCCCAAAATATGAAAAGATTTCCAAGCCATTGTCCTTTCAATCTTGTTAAATTAAATGAATTGACGTAGTCTCAATATACATTTACCCCTTTTTCGAGCTGAGATTGAATATTTATGAAAAATGAATACCTTGATTGAACATGGTCAAGAGGTTCTCTCAGATATTGTTTTCTACCTTTTCGGATTCGAGGGGCGATTTTCAAATAGGAACATGACAGAGTTTTCTTTTCGGTCTCTTTTTCAAACTTTCTAAACATGAAAAATACACCGAATTAGTCTTCCATCGGACCCGTAAAAATTAAAAGACGAAAGCCTTGTCACCATGACAAGAACGAGTTCCTCCTTCCTAGGGTTCGTTCGTTAAATTTACTGGGATGGATTCTTTCAAAGAATGAAATTACACACTCAACATATACTATCCTCTTCATGCTGGATATCAAATATAAAGAGGTACTCGTTAGGAATAATGGGGGGAAATTGAAAGTGGAACTTCCTTTTTATTATGCAACATGTCGCTCTTGAACATGACACTCATCTGCATTTTGTGTCGGTTTGGGGATATCCTTCATTCGACACTTGCCTTCCTGGGTTTTAGAAATCCATTTTCCTCTTATTCGATCATCATTTTTGTCATCATGACCTCTGGTCCCATTTTGAGTCAAATGCTGCCACACTCCAGAGTCATGTCGCCGATATGTTCAAGAGAAGTAATTTTTGTCAAAGTAAAAAATCCTCTTCTTATATGATCCTCTCCGCAACTGTCCTGATTCACTCATTTATCTTGATAAATCCTTTGTTTCGTGTCGATGAAGTGGGAATCATCATGGCCCTCTTTTGATGAATCACTTCCCATCGACTTCAACTCATTATTCGGGAAGATGATTTAGAAACTCCTTTCAGTACCTTGGATATTGCATGCTTCAGTAGCAATTTCTTCATGTTTGATGAAAATTTCATCTCATTGGCTTTCGATCAAATGATTATGAAAGTGTTTGACTTCAACACATTTATTCACGCTTGTAGATTGTGTTATTGTACCTTGAGGACCATTGTCATTATTGGTGGTCTCTATCATGCATGTTAACGATTTTCATGATTGATCGATAATCAGGTGGTGTCTACCATGTTCGACATCAACACATCTATTCACATGGTTATATTAATACATTGGGTAGAACAATATTGTGACAAAGACCCTGGGTCACATTTGTTATTTATCCAGACTGAGTGGAGTTATTGAGTATTCATGATTGTACACATGATCCTTTCTATACGGATGGCTGCGACCATGCCGTGGGTTCATGTGTTATTTGATGCCCATTCAGAGATACGTTATTAGGCATATTCATTTTATTTGGCAGGTTTCCTCATGGTTTTCTGAGTCCTTGCCTTGGTTCCTAAAGCATTTAACCCATCACTCCCTGTTCTGCATTCATGCTTTAGGGGGCATCTCTTACACAATAATTTGTCACCTTGTTCACTTCCCATCCCCAATCCTGAAGTGCCCTGTGATAAATACTGTGCAGTATATCCACCTTGGAAAAATACATTGTGATATCATTTAAAGACTAAAAGAAAGCTGCCTTGAATAATTTATGAAAAAGCTAAGCTCAAACCCTAAATTTCTGGGTTAGCGCTTTTCTCCAGTATATTCCCCTGCTGATGGTAGGTTGCACATTCTAGTCTAGCATTGTTAGTTCTCTTCTAAATAGAAAAACCACGTTGAACCCTTTCTGGCCGTGTTTCCTAAAATGGAGGAGAATATTCGAGCTCTAGAGGCTTCTAGGATGACGAGATGGATATTTTTTGATGGAGATATGGTCAATCTATCTCATTTGGATCTCTTGGTCTTATCAATAGGGGATTATCCCTTGAGAAGTGGACCTTCCTCATTCTTTCATGGGCTCGTAACTCCCTCTCCCTTCCTATAAATTGATCCCCATCCCTCCACTATTGGTTGGTCATTGTTGGGCTGGCCTGATCATTAATCCTTTGTATCCCTATGTTGTGTTAATGCCTAAATTTCCATTCGGGAGAAGGATCACTTGAAGAGCCTCGGTTTAGACTCGGATTAAACCAAATGAAAACCTCCAACATCAAGGCCATGATTGTAAGTTTTATTTTTTATATCATTAATAATACATCTGGTGTTTCAATTTCTATATTTGTTTAGATATTCATATAAGTAGCCTAATGCTCCTTGATCTATTAGGTAGTTGATATTCAATGTATGCATTGTATTATATCATTTTTTTTTTGTCTCTTGATCTCCTATAGGTATTTGAACACCACCAGTAGTGAGGATCGAGCTTGAAGGACCGTGGATCGAGGCCTTCATCAAAGGGTTGAGCATAACATCAGGAAGAGGTAGGCCTTTTCCTTATTCTCGTCTTGCTTTGAATATTAGGTAAGAAAGTGTCCATTATATAGTCTCATGCATTTTTAGACCCACCTAGGGCTAAAGAGATCACCTCGGTCCGGAGAGGGGATTGTCTTCACAACAATGGTGCCTTCGTCAAGATGTATGCATCTCGTTCCTTTGTAGGAATGGACTCTAGCATCACGATCCGCTTGTGCACACAATCTCTGAGATGGTGGCACTAGAAGTCAATATTCTTAGACCTATCATGAAAAAATGGATTAACCAAGAGTTTTATTAAACTCTGGTTGTCACAGTAAATCACCGTAGGATCCATCTATTGACAAAAAAACCCAACAAGGATCTTCCTCATCCAAGTAGCCTCACAAGTTTCTTCACTAGCAACCATGTACTCCGCTTCTGCTAAACTGAGTGCAACTGATATCTGGTTACTGTTGTACCAGGAAACTGCCGTTGAACCAATATTGAAGATGTCTCTTGATGTGCACTTGTTGTTGAATGGAATCCCTACCCAATCTGCATCTACGAAGCCTTGCAACTTCACTCCCTCTGTCCTCCTCTACCAAATACTAAACTGAGTGGTATCTTTTAGGTATCTCGACACATGTTTGGCTGCCTTCCAATAGACCTCTGTTGGATTGAACATTTCTTGAATAAGCTGGTTAACTGCATAACACATGTTCAGTTGTGTGTTCACCAAGTACATAAGTGAACCCAAAAGCTGCCTGTAAATGGTTGCTTCTAGCACTTCACTTGAAGTCACATCTTCCTTCCTGCAATGTTGAGATTCAACAAGATGATGAGCTTAGTGAAAAACAATCACCTTCACTAAGTGGGCCCCAGGCTATTTTTAGGTGCAAGTCTATTTTTAGAATATGTCTATTTTTAGACATGGTGATCATATTTCAGAAGTTGCAGGATGCTATTTGTGGATGGTTGGCCAAGTTGGAAAAATAGATGAAATTCTATTTTTATAATATTGGGTGAAGTCTATTTATAGATCGTCGATCTAAAAATAGATGCATGTCGGTTATTATTAGCTCTTAATAATAATCTGACAATAAACAACAACTTATTCTCTTAGAGCACTTTATTTCAGTGAACAGATTTCGAAAATCAGTGGGCTGAAGGAATTACACAATTCCTAGGGTTTACTGGTGGTTCATGCATGGAGGACTCAGTTAGAACTGAAGTGGCAAAGTTATGACAGAGTTGGAAGAGTATTTCATGGAGTTGTCATTCAGTTTAACTCAGTTATTGGAGTTAAAATCAGTTGAGCTAGTTGTATCTAGTCTAACTGAATGATACACTAGTGAGAGTGGAGTGAATTAATTAGTTAATTAATTCACAAATAATAACTCATTAATCAACTGAAAAAATACAACAGTTAACTACATTGCACGTAAGTTCCAGTGGAGACCTAGAGAGAGATAGGTGAAAGGGTGAGATGGACTATCTATTGTGACTATAGTGATGCATTGATTGCATCACACACACATTGGAGTTTCCAATGAGGATTGAATAGTCAAGGCAAGGGTAATTCGAATTCATTTAGAGCTATTATTCACCAAGGATTGCGCTATGGAGGCAGGCTATCAGGAGGGCAGAAATTGGTGCATGGATTTGCATATTTCATCTTGTTAGTGTGTGACGATTGATTGTACTGAGAGCCTAATGTAATAAGCTTTGTATGAGATTGTTACATGATCTCCATGATACATAATATATGATAGTTGGGGTTTTTAGCTTCAGGCTTTCCCGTTAAACAACTGTGTTATGTGCGATTGTTTTTATTTTATGCTTCATATGTTTGCAATTGATTTTCTGAAAAAGATTAATAGTGGAAGGATTTTGTATTTAGAAAGAAGTTTAAATATTGTTAGATCAGGGGAATCTAGATATATGCATGCTTATTTTATATAATTTCTACATGGTATCGAAGCAGTGTTAATTCTTGAAGATTTCAATTGTGAAGAATTGTTGAGTTTGTGCTGGTGGACAATTCCAATTTGCTGCAGAAAATTCTTGGTGCAGAAGTTGAGTATACATTGAAATGTCTTTCAATGGGTTGTGATTGGAGTATGTCCTTGATGGCAGCTCGAATTACATAGCCTGGAAGGACAGGATGGAGGCGGTGCTAGAGGATAATGGACTAAAGTATTTCATCGATAGCGATGTTCCTAAGCCAGATTCTAGTGATGCTGCAGGACTTGACGCATGGCAAAAGAAGGTAGCAAAGGCAAGAAGAATTCTGTTGGAAGGTGTGAAGGACCATATTGTGTCTAGCCTTCTTGAGAAAGCCACTCCAATTGCAATGTGGAATGCTTTGATAGATTTTTTCCAAAGCAGAAGTGACCAGAGGAAGTTGGCGCTTAAATACAAGCTCAGAAAAATAAAAATGGAGAAGGGCGACAGTATTCCAAAATATCTCACGAAGTTTATCCACTGTAAGGATGAACTGAGAAGTGTGGGGGTTACTGTTGATGATGAAGACTTGGTGAGATTGTCTCTCCTTGGGCTTCCAAAGAGTTGGCATAGCTATGAAGACTCTGTTAATGGACAGGAGAAATTGCTGGGATGGGAGCGACTTTGGTCGGATCTTGTGAAGGAGGAGATAACGCGAAGTACCAGGGATGGTTCTTCATTGAAGAATGAAGATGAAGAAAATTGCGCTTTGGCTACCAAAGCAAGGAAAGGGAAGGGGAATAAATTCCCTTCAAAATCTGAAGCTAAAGGCAAGAAGCAAGATTTGTCGAAGGTGAAGTGTTTTCACTGTCACGAACATGGGCATTTCGCCACTAACTGCTCACATAAGAAGAAGAACAAGAAGGTTGTTGGAGCTATAGCTGGAGAGGCCTTAGCCTCACAATTTAAACTTGATTTCTCTTTGATCGCATGCTTGGTTTCAAGTGCAATGGGATCAGTGTGGTATCTTGATATGGCGCGTCTTTTCATATGACGGGAGACAAGGAGTTATTTAGTGATATGGAGGAGAAGGACCTCCAAATGCATATAGAGATGGGCAGCGATGGTCGATAAAATGCGACCAAAATTGGCACCATTACCTTTGAGAGGGAGTCTGGTAATTCATTCTTGTTGAAAGATATTATGCATGTTCCAGGTCTGAAGAAGAACTTGGTCTCAGTCGCAATGTTGGAAGACAAAGGCTATGATGTTTTTTTCAGTGAGGGAAAATATTTCCTTCAAAGTAAAACAATGGGTCAAACCAAGAAGATAGGGATTCGAGTTAATAATCGCTACAAGCTGGAGGTAGATGGTTGCGCTGCAATGATGGGCAAAGCAGAAGAAGTGGTGAGCCAGGATGAGGGCGAATTATGGCCCAGGAGATTGGGCCATTTTCACCATGGCGTTTTGAAGATTTTGCAACAGATTTCTACTGGACTTCCCAAGGGTACTCTTACACAGTAAGATCAGTGCAAGGGATGTATTATGGGTAATTTTGTGAAGACCACCTTTCATGAGAAGGAGAACCGTGCTTCGGTGATCCTAGAGAGAATTCACACAGATGTGTGTGGACCTTTCTCGGTTGCTTCAACGACAAAACATAGGTATTATGTTATTTTTGTTGATGACTATTCTCGTAGATGCTGGATCTTCTTCATGCAGAAGAAGAGCGAAACATTCTCAAATTTTTGTGAGTTTAAAGCATTTGTGGAGAAGGAGTCGGGGAAGCAAGTGAAAGCTCTACGGAGTGATAATGGTGGTGAATATATCTGGGGAGAATTCAAAGACTTCTGTAGTAAAGAAGGAATTCGAAGAGAACTCATAGCGCCTCATAACCCACAGCAGAATGGGGTCGCAGAGAGGAAGAAGAGAACGATTTCGGGTGTTTCACGAGCTATGTTGCATGACCAGGGCCTACCGATGCACTTGTGGGCGGAAGCATGCAACACTGCGGTTTATGTGCAAAACTGTTGTTCTCATAAAGTACTTGGCATGAGTACACCTGAAGAAGATTTTACTAGTAAGAAGCCTCATATTTCTCATTTGAATATTTTTGGCTTATCTGTTTACATTCATGTGACTAAGGACACCAGAAAGAAGCTAGAGCTGACTGCAGAAGTTGGGTATTTGTGGGGTACACATAAACACCCCATAATTATCATGTGTATTTTCCAGATAGTCAGTTGACTGTGGTGTGACCGAATATAAAATTCAATGAGGTGAAGTTGTCGCTTGAGAGGGAGATACACTTGCATGCAGAGGAGGAACTACTTGTTCCCAAAGATGAGCCTCTAGATGTGGATCAGCCATAGGAGGAGATTCATGGAGTGGAGGAGTCCACTCATGTAGAACCAAACATTAGACAAGGCAGAAAGCGTACCACAAAAGCTGAGAAACTAAAGCTTGATGCGGCATAGAATGTAGGAGTCCCTAAATCATAATTCAGACAGAGACAATCACCTGACCGATTTACTGGATACATGGCTCTCATGAGCAAGTGTATCGTGACATAGCCATTTTCTTTCGAATAAGCAGTGCAGGAGCCCACATGGGTAGATGCCATGGTGGAGGAGTATGACTCCATTGTTAGAAACAGTGCTTGGGAGATTGTTTCAAGGCCGGTGGGTAAATCAGTTGTAGGATCAAGATGGATCTACAAGGTAAAGCAAGCTGCTGATGGGAGCATCGAGAAGTATAAGGCAAGATTTGTTGCTCGGGGCTTCTCAAAGATCGAGGGGATTGACTATGAAGAAACCTTTGCACCTGTCACACAATATTCTTCCATACAGACCATCGTTTCTCTCTCAGCGCAGAAGGGTTGGCGCATTCATCAGATGGATGTGAAGACTACGTTCCTTAATGGGATCATTGAGGAAGAGGTGTACATTGAGCAGCCTGAAGGATTTGAGATCTTCAGCAGCGAGTCGCATGTGTGCAGACACAAAAGAGCGCTGTATGGGCTGAAGCAAGCACCACGTGCTTGGTACACACGGAATGACAACTATTTCACCGGACTTGCTTCACCAAGAGTGAGGCGGATGCAAACCTATATCAAATTGTGGTGGAGGGTAAGCTTTTAATCATTGTTCTTTATGTTGATGATTTAATACTAACAGGTGATGAGAAGTTGATACACTCATGAAAGCCAAACCTTGCAAAGGAGTTTGAGATGAAGGATTTGGGCCTCCTTCATTATTTCCTTGGATTGGAAATATGGCAGTGGGAAGGTGAACTGTTTGTGTCTCAAGGCAAGTATGCCTGGGAGATACTGGAGAAGTTTCACATGCAAGGCTGCAAGCCTATCGACACTCCTCTTCCAGGAAATTGGAGGAAATAGGATGCCACATCGACAGAGGTAGTGGATGCCACTGTTTATCGACAGTTGGTGGGTTCGCTCATGTATTTAGTTAATACAAGACCGAACATATGCTATGCGGTGAAACAACTTTCAAAAGCAATGGTTAAGCCTACCAAGCTCTTTTGGAAGGCAGACAAGCATGTCCTGAGGTATCTTAGGGGCACATCTGAGTATGGCTTATGGTATAGAAATACAGATGAGGTGAAGTTGCATGGCTTCACAGATGTAGATTGGGCAGGCAGCCAACGGACATAAAGAGCGCATGAGGAGGGATTTTCAGTATCGGATCTACAACAGTTTCTTGGTACAGCAGGAAAAAAATATCCGTGGCACTCAGTTCAGCGGAGCAGAATACATGGCAGCAAGTCAAGCTGCATGTGAGGCTATCTGGATGAGGAAGATCCTGGTCGGTTTGTTTGTTTCACATTTAGATCCTACAGTGATACATTGTGATAATCAGAGTTGCATTAAACTCTCGATTAATCCTATGTTTTATGATAGATCTAAACATATTGATATCCGGTATCATCATATCAGAGATTGTATGAAGCGGAAGATCATGTTGCTTCAGTACATTCCCACAGAAGATCAGGATGCAGATATTTTGACAAAGGCGCTCACCAGGGGCAAATTCGAATACCATAGAGGTAGGATCAAGGTGAAGGATAATCCCTATCTTGTTGAGAGGGAGTGTTGATATTCAACAAGATGACGAGCGTAGTGAAAAACAATCACCTTCACTAAGTGGGCCCGCAGGTTATTTTTAGGTGCAAGTCTATTTTTAGACATGGTGATCATATTTCAGAAGTTGCAGGATGATATTTGTGGATGGTTGGTCAAGTTGGAAAAATAGATGAAATTCTATTTTTAGAATATTGGGTGAAGTCTATTTATAAATCGTTGATCTAAAAATAGATGCATGTCGGTTATTATTAGCTCTTAATAATAATCCTATAATAAACAACAAATTATTCTCTTGGAGCACTTTATTTTAGTGAACAAATTTCAAAAATTAGTGGGCTGAAGGAATTACGCAATTCCTAGGGTTTACTGGTGGTTCATGCATGGAGGACTCAGTTAGAACTGAAGTGGCAAAGTTATGACAGAGTTGGAAGAGTAGTTCATGGAGTTGTTATTCAGTTTAACTTAGTTATTGGAGTTAAACTCAGTTGAGCTAGTTGTATCTAGTCTAACTGAATGATACAATAGTGAGAGTGGAGTGAATTAATTAGTTAATTAATTCACAAATAATAACTCATTAATCAATTGAACAAATACAATAGTTAACTACAGTGCATGTCAGTTCCAGTGGAGACCTAGTGGAGAGATAGGTGAAAGGGTGAGATGGACCATCTGTTGTGACTATAGTGATGCATTGATTGCATCACACACACATTGGAGTTTCCAATGAGGATTGCATAGTTAAGGCAAGGGTAATTCAAATTCATTCAGAGCTATTATTCAGCAGGGATTGCGTAGTGGAGGCAAGCTATCAGGATAGCAGAAATCGGTGCATGGATTTGCAAATTTCATCTTGTTAGTGTGTGATGATTGATTTTACTGAGAGCTCGATGTACTAAGCTTTGTATGAGATTGTTACATGATCTCCATGATACATAATAAATGATAGTTGGGGTTTTTAGCTTCAGGCTTTCTTGTTAAACAATTGTGTTATGTGCGGTTGTTTTTATTTTATGCTTCATGTGTTTACAATTGATTTTCCGCAAAAGATTAACAATGGAAAGATTATGTATTTAGCAATAAGTTTAAATATTGTTAGATCAAGGGAATCTGGATATATGCATGCTTATTGTATATAATTTCTACATGCAATTCCCTGCTAGAGGAGTCTCCATGGGTTTGCTTCTCTCCATTTGAAATCTCTTCAGTATCTTGTAGGAATACTTTCCATTAGAGACAAACAATTCCCCATCTCTTTGCCAAATTTCCAAATTGAGGAAATAATGAAAGAGCTCCATGTATTTCATCTCAAATTCTATTTCCAAATTTTCTTTGCAAGAATTTGTCAACTTATCATCACCTATTAGAATTAAATCATTGACATATAATACTATAATCAATAATTTACCTTCAACTAAAATATGGTAAAGGTTCGCATCTGCTTCACTTTTGGTGAAGCCCAACCAGGTGAAATAATTTTTGATCCTGGTGTACCAAGAACAGGGTGATTGTTTCATTCCATACAACACTCGCTTGAGTCTACAGACATGTGAATCTTTGTCGAAGGTCTCAAATCCTTCCAGCTACTCTATGCACACATCTTCCTCAATCACTCCATTGAGGAAGGTTGTATTTACATCCATCTGATGTATTTTCCATTCATATGCTCTGAAAGTGCTAGAATAGATCTGATTGAAGAGTACCTTGCTACTGGAGAAAAGGTATCCTTGTAATCTATTCCCTCCACCTAAAAGAACCCCTTGGCCACAAATCTAGCCTTGTGTTTCACGACATTCCAATATGTTGCTTGCTTCACCTTGTAGATCCACCTGGATCCTACCACTAACTTGTCCTCCAGTATTGGGACCACTTTTGATGCATTTTTCCTAATAATGGAGTCATACTCCTCTACCATGGAATCAACCCATACTCGTTTCTGTACTTCTTCCTTGAATGAGGATGGCTCTGTCTCTACACTCTCGCTCATAAGAGCCATGTAGCCAGTGTAGAAATATGGAGACCTTCTCTGCTTGCGCTGTGGTGTGGGTGCTACCACATTCTCTCTAGAATCATGCATCATGCATCAACCTATCAGCTTCTTTGGTGCACTTCCTTCCATCTCTTGATGTCTCTACATGGGTGGGTTCTTCCACTCTCTGCTCCTATGCTTGTGGCTGCTCCACATCTTGAGGTTCTTCTTTTGGAGCTAAAATATCCTCATCTACATGCATCTAAATCTCCCTCTCAAGGGAAATTCGCATGGCCTTCCCTTCATATAATTTCACATATGAACCACTTTCATCCTGTGAGATGGTAGGTAAACTTAATAGTTGTGATGTGTATCAGTGTACCCCATAAATATTCCCAAGTCAGCTGTTGGTTCTAGATTTTTCTGTGCATCCTTGGAAACATGACACTAAAATGATGAACCAAATATTCTAAAGTGCACATTTGGCTTCTTACCAGAAAAGGCTTTCCTCTGGTGTAATCATTCCAAGGATCCGATGAGCACTCCTATTATGCACATATACAACTATGTTTCATGCTTCTGCCCACATGTGCAACAATAGGCCCTGATCATGGAACATCATCTGTGCAACTCCCACAATGCTTATGTTCTTCCTTTCTGCAAACGCATTCTGTTGTGTGTTATGGGGTGCTATCTATTAGTTTCTGTCAGTCCTGCTAGTCACCAGTGATCAAATGTGCTCTTTCAAAGTTTTTTTTAGGGTCTTAGGTAAAATTTTTATGGTTTTAATAGGTTTTCAAATAAATATTTGGTCACTAGTTAGTTTTTCTAGGTATGTCACTACGCATTTCATTTCGTGTTTTGGTCATGCCATCACTCATTGTGATGAGTCATCATTGAAATGAATTCATCACCATCTCAGTAAACATCACCATGGTCAAGTCATTCCTCTCATCATTTCATGCAGTGTCACCACTAGGTCTTGTTGTCAAAATCATAAAAATAGGTCATTTCACCATCAAAATCATCATTTTAAGGAGTAGTAATAGGGAAAAAGTTCGATAAAGGTTTCTAAAGTCTGTTTTTATCTTCATCATGATGTAATATATTTAAAAAGGTTCTAAGGCTGCAGTACACAATCAATTCATATCATTGTGTAAAAAGACAAGGTGGGCCCACATCACCACCTAAGAGAAAATCGAACTCCTTGCATATAAGAAGACCAAAGAAGAAAAGTAAATTCTCATTCCACCCTCATAAGATATCATTCCACCATCAAGAATCAATTCCATCCTCCGAGAATAATCTCTTGCCCAAAAGTGCTAATTTCTAGCAGCACTGCGCTTTTCATTGGCAGCACTATGCTTTTGCCAGGATTGCTACATTTTCTCCAAGGGAGACAAATATCTCATTTTCAGTGGTTTCTCCATCAATCACAGGTCCCAACACATCAAAACAAGTAAGTGGGTCCCTAATTTATATCTTTCGACTTCAGTGCATGCTTGGAAAGCATAATTCCCACTTCTAAGGTTTTGTAGTATTTTCTTGGTTTCATAATCTCTTTTATAAAATTGCTTAGAAAAACCCTCATATTGAAGCTCACTCACCTTCCCCCGCCTTTCATACACCTTCCTAAACATTTTCCCTCACCCCTATCCCTCATTTTCACCATTTTCCCACAAACCCTAGCCTAGACTACACTTTCCTAGGCAAGGACTATGTTTTCCCCTTTTGAAACCCTTCCCCTCACTCATTCCCTGAAATTTCACTTCTCCCTACTTCATAACATCTATCCCTGTCCCCCTAAATTTTCCCAATAATTTAGAAGACCCCTAACCCCTTAATCTCCCTTTATTCCTAAAAACTGCACAAATCCCCTATTTTTCCCTACACTAAACCCTAATTCCCCCTCCTATTGAGCTAGGGTTTACTATCGATTCAGAGACCAATGAGAATAATAGGGATAATGGAGGTCATATTAGTAGGTATGAGCCCACCAAAGTCTAAGAAATCACACCTTCACCTTTCCAAGATATGGGCTGCCTAGGGTTTACATTGCACATAAGGACAATTTTACTTAAAAACTAGTTTTTGAAGTAAGGAAGATGGATTTGGAAAAAGTCAAAGAGGTTTTTGTCCATCACAGACCAATTAAAAAAACATCCTTAATTTTATCCACAGGTTTTAGGATTTGAGGGAAATTCCCAAATTACAGTTGCTACAGGAGGTTTTCTGCACTTCTAGACAGCTTGATTTCAAGTCAGTTTTTCATGGGTTTGGAGAAGGTGTTTGCAGTGATTGATGACTCTAGTGTATATCCGAAATAACAATATTTCCAATGGTACCTTCAGATATATATTTGGAGCTCAGGAAGGCAATCAAAAGTGCCTTGGAAGATGGCGATGCACTTTTCGTTAGTGGCGCTACGCTTTTCCAATTTTTAGAGACAAATTTAAAAGTTGTATTATGACTAAATGGGAAAATATTTTTGAAAACTGAAGGCCATTTTTATTCATAACATACCAAAGAACACAAAAATTTATTAGTGTTGCAAAAAACTTTATTTTTAGATATATATGAACCTACCTCTGAGCCCTATGTTTGCAAAAAAATTCAAATTTTTGGCTTGCACAGGAAAACCAGTTCAACCAAAAAATCAATTTGATTTGTTTTTTCATTGATGGATAGATAATGACTCATAAATGACATATATGTAGTTTTTGTGCCTTTTCAGTAAACTGGTTGAGATAAAATTCCGCAAAACAGGTCAAAAGACACTTTTTTCCACCTTTTTGGACTAGGCGTCGCGATTTTGGGAGTAGTCTTGGGAGAATGACTTTTTATTTGCCTTGGAGTGTCCATTTTACTTTCTTGAGGTGTCTAAAAACAAATAGACATCCTCATATTTCCATTGGATCATTCAAAGCTCAATTTGGAGTAGTGGAAGGCCCTCAAAAGTCTCTCCAAGGTTGGCGTTGCGATTTTGCTGCGCTTTTCCTTGTTATTGAAAATTTCAGATTTTCTCCAGTAAAATCTTAGTTTTATGATGTAATTCCTCTACTTTCCAATTGATGTGATGTAATATAAGGTTAATGGACTTGTTAGAGTCGTTTTGGTGTAATTTTGGGCCTCATTGATGAGGAGCAGATCAGTTAAAGTCTATTTGAGGGGAGTTTGTTTAGCCTCCTAGTCATTAGGTTTTTGTTGATAAATTCATGTGAGCTATTCCTAAAATGAGGGATTCAACCCTTGAGAGAGGGGAAGTTGTTATTAGTCTATATGTATGTGTTTTTCAGTCATTTTTATGGTTGGACATTAGAAAGTAGAAATCTTGTAGCTTGTACTTCATCATTTTTACAAGGAATCAAAGGACATATGCAACTATTATGCAGGAATTCTTGTGGTGTGAGTTTGTGATTATGTTTTCCTTCTATGAAATATTTATATTAATGATAAATTAGTCTCCTTACCATATCTTTTCTCTTCAGCTATTTTCCTAAGAATTTTTAAGCATAATTATTTTGATTAAGCTTTGTTTTGTTAGGAATCTCATGTTTGTGTGTTTTGTCTTCTTGAGAAATGAAATCATGGTATAGATGCTCATTTTGGTCTTCTTACTAATTCAACCCTACACTACATCTACCAAATTTTAAGCTATCACAAAAGAATTCCTACCCTACTCGTCTATATCTCTTACAATTGAAAACTTTGATGTTTTGACCTAGTTCCCTGATTTTCACTCCCTATCCAGCAAAAAACCCTAAAATCTTTCAAACCCTAGAGTTGAACTATCTATCCTAAAATACATTCTTGTATGAGTCAAATCCTTGGCTGTGATGTTCATAGAGAGAGCTCTCTCTAGTTTGGTAGGGCTAGATACCAAACTAAAATCTTGGTTTGTGGTTACCTCCATCGATATCCTTTTAGCCTTGGGACATTATGGAGGCTAACATTATCAACTCTCTTCGAATTCTTTCTTATGCATAAAATTTCTTAAATTAATTTGATACATATTATCCACAGTTTTCGCTCTTGAGAGACTTCACTTTCCTGCAAGTGTCTTTTTCAACAAGTGCTTTTAACTCAAAATTTTTTGAGAATGTCTGGTCTTTCTTCTACATGAAGAATATCCAAAACTTGCGTGAAAAATCATCTAGAAAAATCACATAATACCTATGCTTGGCCATGGAGGCTATCGAGAACGGTCCACACACATCTGAGTGAACTCTTTCAAGGATCACTTGGGCTCGACTATCCTTATCATGAAATGTGTCTTTGGTGTACTTCCCCAATGTACACCCTTTGCATGTATCACACTGCTCAAGTGCACCCTTGGGAAGTGCTGTAGAAATCTGTTGCATGATCTTCAAAGCTCTATGGTGTATATGGCCCAATATTTTATGCCATAACTCACCAAATTCTCGGCTCTCTACCTTCTCTGCTTTCGTGCTCAATGCAACACAATATTCTACATAGAATTTGTAGAGGTTCTTTACCCGAAACCATATATGTTTCACTTGTCCCGTGGATTTGTGATGAAGGAAGACCTTTCCTTTGCTAAACACCACATTGTAGCCATGATCTTCCAACATAGAAACTGAAAATAAAATCTTCTTCAACCCTAGAACATACATGACACCTTTCAATGCGAGAGGAGAACCAGAATCCCTCTGAAGAGTAACAATAATGATGTTGGTCACTCTATATTGTAATGTCTCCCCATAATTACACAAACAATTTATTTATTATATATATATATATATATATATATATATATATATCGAAAGAAATATTCATCCATAGTTTTAACATAATATTGATAAATTAATTTGCTAATATTTAATGTTATAAGACAACATCATGTTGATTATAGTATTCAGTTAACAATACCTCCTTCACATTTCCTTAATTTACAAGGTTATGCGAATAGGTTTAATGTCTATTCGTGATCTTAGGCTTAGGTTCTAATAAAACTTTCTCGAGGGTTATACCCAACCACAACCAGTTGTCTTGCACTTTGGATTTGACATGTGACTCATGTTCGTCCATCAATCCCCAATTCAATGATCAAAAGGTCCGCCGTGCTGCAACCTCTACGAAGATACCCAAACCCTTGAAGTTGCAGCCCACCTGCTCATGCGTGCACCCATCCATCTCTGCCTGCAATTTTTCTATTTCGAGGAAACCCTATGTGCAGGGATCAGTCATTCCCCTTCTTGGCTACATGTAATATGTAATTATCCCTTTTATCAATTTTTTGGGGTCTATTTTTTATTTTTAGTTTGATTCCTCTCTCAAACAAGTGCAGTTGGTGATGAGATTTTCCTTGTTTCTTGTAGGTTTTTCATCCCTCTTTATTTCAGTCGGTCAGGAATTTTTAGAGGTTCAACACTGAACAACCAAATTTTATTTTATTTTATTTTGATTTTTTATTTTTCCAGCATGACCCAGTGAGAGTGGTGGTTTTTAGACTTTTCCTTGTCGAACCTTGGTGATGGGTTTTGAACAATTATATATATATATATATATATATATATATATATATATATATATATATAACTTGAAAGAAATATTCATCCATAGTTTTAACATAATATTGATAAATTAATTTGCTAATATTTAATGTTATAAGACAACATCATGTTGATTATAGTATTCAATTAACAATACCTCCTTCACATTTACTTAATTTACAAGGTTATGCGAATAGGTTTAATGTCTATTCGTGATCTTAGGCTTAGGTTCTAATAAAATTTTCTCGAGGGTTATACCCAACCACAACCAGTTGTCTTGCACTTTGGATTTGACATGTGACGCATGTTCGTCCATCAATACCCAATTCAATGATCAAAAGGTCCGCCGTGCTGCAGCCTCTACGAAGATACCCAAACCCTTGAAGTTGCAGCCCACCTGCTCATGCGTGCACCCATCCATCTCTGCCTGCGATTTTTCTGTTTCGAGGAAACCCTATGTGTAGGGATCAATCATTCCCCTTCTTGGCTACATGTAATATGTAATTATCCCTTTTATCAATTTTTTGGGGTCTATTTTTTATTTTTAGTTTGATTCCTCTCTCAAACAAGTGCAGTTGGTGATGAGATTTTCCTTGTTTCCTGCAGGTTTTTCATCCCTCTTTATTTCAGTCGGTCAGGAATTTTTAGAGGTTCAACACTGAACAACCAAATTTTATTTTATTTTATTTTTTATTTTATTTATTTTTCCAGCATGACCCAGTGAGAGTGGTGGTTTTTAGACTTTTCCTTGTCGAACCTTGGTGATGGGTTTTGAACAATTCTCCAGGTACTTATGTATATGCATTTTATTTTTCTTGCTCGACAAATTTTTCTAATTATCTAAACCCTCAACTTACAGTTTTCCCTCGGGGTTCAAATGTACATGTATGACATCCGACCATCATTTCTGGCCACAGATTTGGCTTCCTCAAAACAAGTTATAAAACACAAATAATTTCACGCTCTTACTGCATAGGTTTTTTTTTTTATACAAAATGATGCTGTGCTAATAGCTTGAGGCTTTCATTTAGTCATTTTGTTTAGGTTATTTAGGTATTTTGTGAAGGGTATTGGTAATTATAATGACATGACCGTTGTTCATACCTTAACCTTGTCATAACTATATTATGTCCTTAAATATTCAAGTTGTAACCCTTAGGGTTTCAATATTATAATGGTTAAGTTCCTTCACGTTTTGTGTTATGATGGTTTGTAGTTCATAGCACAAATTTTTAATATCAATCAATATGCATTATTATTAATGTCTTACTATGGTGTAAATAATTCATTGTTCTAATTAAAATCATAGATTTCCATTTTCAATTGGCCTCTCTTAACTTGAACAATTTCATTATCTGGGTTTCTTGTTTTGGTTCTCTTTTTAATTGAACATTGTAAAGCTATCTGACATTGTTCTAGAACTACCTTCGTTCGTTCTAGGTTGCGACGTGACCTATCTGGCCTTGTAGAAAAATCTTGCAACCCTCGACATCACTATTGTGCCTACAACAAAGCTATTGTTTGCCTTACTGAGATGTAGTAAAATATTTTCTGTGATAAAATAATTACCAGTTAGACTGAGTCATGGCCTGGCATGGACCAAGACATTGCACTTAGATTTCTCTCTTTGATCCCTTATGTCATTGTTCCTCTATTGGAACTGTAACCTCACTCATGTAACCGAATGTTTTTCTATTTTTCCTCCACTCGAAAATCTACTATTTTCGAGTCTTCTCTTGGTAGTTATTTCTATGAAAAGTTAATACTCAAATGAATTCTCTATATGGACTCATCTAGGTGCTACTATCATTTACTAAACATAAGGGTAAAACACCATTTGATTATAGTTCACCCTTATCACTATGGTCTTCGCAAGTAGTTGTCCTTCTACCCAACACTTAACACGACGACCTAGGTCCAAGTTGAATACTCAACAAATTTCCCAGTACTGGCCACAACCTCCAGATTTCATACTAGTTTGATTTGCATACTAAATTAAACACATACGATTATACAAATCTCACTATAATATTTAGTTGAATATAACTTTCAACTAGTAAATACAATTTTCAATCAATAATTACAGTTTTCAACCAACAAATACAATTTCCAACCAACAAATACAGTTTCCAATCCATGTTGAAACATATTCTAGTGTTTTAACAAAAAAATTCGTAATATAGACACCAAGTCTAAAGTTAGAAACTTATCTGAGTTCTACAAGTTTTTTCTATTTGTGAACCACTCGAACTAGCAATACTCCACCCAACCGTGAGATCAATAATTTCTACTGTATCTCCCCCCGAGCTCGCTGCACACCCAGGATGATTCTTTCCACAAATTCAACCGAACTCTGGAGAAAATTTGTTTTCTGAAAAGGCTATCTAGTCACAACTAGGCGTAGCCAGATTCTGAGCTATTCAAGCTTGAAACAAAAATCTACTGGCCAACCAACTCTAGAGTTTTATTTTTCTTATTTTTCTTTCCCCTCTAGCCTCAGGTTCCCAAACCATATTGTATTTTTCCTTTTCCCCAAAGGACTTTGGGTGAGTAACTAACTCCATAACCACTTGGGTGTGATATTTCTCTAGTATTGCATTTTCCACCTTGATCCATGCATAACCATAAATTACTATATAAAGAACATAAAATGAAAAAAACAAAATAAAATTAAACATGTCCACTTAGCTCTAGCCTTCTTGGCTTAAATATTAATAACATTTTTTAAACACAGTAAATGGTAAATAAATGGTTTACGAGGGTACCAAGAGACATTACATCTCTCCCCCCTTAAGTGAAACATCGTCCTAGTGTTTCTTCATTCTTTTGGAATAGATCAGGCTAAGATTCTTTCATAAACTTTTCATCTTCCCAGGTAGCCTCTTATGGGATGAATTGCATCCATTGCACTTAAACCCGGGTGATAGATCACTTCCACAACATTACTTATTTCCGATCTAATCTGCGTAGGGGTTCAATTAGGAACTCCCCATTCGGTTCGCCCTACATCCACAGTCATAAATATTATTTTTTTGTCAGCTACTGCATTATGTACATTACTAACATATCTTCAATTACTTTGTTTACTTGTTCTATCTTCCCATCTATATGAAGGTGATAGGAAGTACTAAACTGTATTTGAGTACCCATTCCATCAAACAAATATTTCCAAAATGCAGATGAAAAATTAACATCTCTGTCCGATATTACTACCTTTGGAATTCTATGCAATCTAAAAATTTCTTTCATAAACATATTAGCAAATTGAACCATTTTATAAGTTGATTTCACTAGAATGAAATGTGCAGATTTTCTCAATTTTTCCACTACCACCATTATGGAGTCATTTTGTTTTTGGGTCTTAGATAAGCCCGTGATGAAATCAAGTGTGATCACCTCCCATTTCCATTCAGGAATAGGTATGGGATGTAACGATCTAGTAGGATGTTGATGTTCAATCTTCACTAATTGACATTCCAAACACTTAGATAAATACTCCACTTAATCTTTTTTCATTCTAGGCCAGAAATAATCCTTCCTTAAGGTGGTAAGCATATTTTGATAACCCGGGTGAGCTGCATAAGGGATCCTATGGTATTAATTTAAGATCAACTTCTTGATACTTACTTTATTTGGAACATACACTGTGCTATGGTAAAGTAACAGGTTTTATGTGTTTATTGTATATCCTAATTGTCTTTCATTGGAGTTTTCATTTCTGACTCGTTACCAAAAAAAATGGTACCCAGGGTATCTTCCTATTGCCTCCTTAATATATTCTTTAAAATAAACTTCCACTTTTCTAAAGGATATTTCATAAACACAATTCACTTTTCTGCTCAAGGCGTCTGCTACTCAATTTTCCCTACTTTTTAGATGCTTAATTTCAAAGTAAAATTTACTTAAGAATGCGACTTAATGGGCTTGCTGAGCATTTAAGGTAGGTTGCTTGGAGAAATTAGTTATACTATTGTGATTTGTTAATAAAATGAACATTTTTCCAAGTAAGTAATGTCACCACATTTTTAGAGCATGAATCATAGTTGTTAGTTCTAAAACCTAAGCTAAATATTTCTGTTCATTTTCTTTTAATTTCTAGGATTCATAAGCTACAACCTTCCATTCCTGAATTAATACTCCTCCCACACCCTCCTTACATGCATCCATCCATACAGTAAATTCCTTCTCTGGATCAACAATTCTTAAAATAGGAGCAATGGTCAGCATTTGTTTTAATTGATCAAAGATGTTCTGACATTCTAGAGTCCATTTAAATGTATTTCCTTTCTTTTGTAATGAAGTTATGGGATAGGATACTTTCAAAAAACTTCAATAAATCTATTATGATACCTATCCAGACCCATAAATGACCTTATATCAGCTACGTTTCTTGGTACTAGCCAATTCATTATGGTCTTTATTTTTTATGGGTCCACAAAAATTCCTTCCTTAGTGATGACATGTCCCAAATATTGAATTTTCTCCTTGAAATATCCACATTTACTATATTTTGCGTATAACTAATGCTACCTTAAGGTTTGTAAGACAATATGGAGATGATTTTTATGTTCCTCCATATTTCTGGAGTACACAAGAATATCATCTATAAAAATCAACATGAACTTATCTAAGTACTGATGAAATACACTATTCATGAGATACATGAATGTTGTTGGGGTGTTGGTCAATCCAAAGCCTAGTACCACAAATTCATAATGTCCATAAAGGGTCCTAAAGGTCATTTTATGTATGTCTCCCTTCTTATTTCAATTTGGTGATAACCATATTGCATATCAATATTCAAAAATATAGTTTCCCCCTTCACGTGATCGAATAGATTGTCAATATGGGGTAAGGGGTACTTGTTTTAAATTGTCAACTTATTTAATTGTCTATAATCAATGCACAATTTTAACATGTCATCCTTATTTTGAGAAAAAAGCACTGGTGCGCACCAAGGTGACACACTTGGGTGAATACATTTCTTATCCAGTAGTTCCTACAATTGTAATTTCAGTTTGTCAATTCCAAAACACTCATCCGGTATGGTGCCTGAGACACGAGAGTAGATCTTGGAATATTCAATGGTGAAATCTATATCCCTCTTAGGAGGTAGCCCAGGTATATTCTTGGGGAAAAAATCAGTAAATTATTGCACAATGGGAAAATGCTCCAAAGTAATAGTTTTTTCTTTATAATTTTCATACCCCACTCAAACTGTGTAAATTTGACATCCATTTCTGGCACAATTTTCTAACTGTGATGCTGTAATAGATCTCAACTTCACAAGTCTTCTCACTTCTTGCACTTCTTGTCTTACCCCTCCCTCATTTAAATAATTAATTGTTTTGTTTTTATAATTAATACAGGATCAATAACTTTCCAACCAATCCATGCCGATTAAAACGTCATGTGACCCGAGAGGTAATATATTTAAGTTTGAATTTATTAACTCGTCTGCCATCATCAATGGAAAATTATTTAATTTAGCTACCACTTTGCGCTTAGCTCCCGTGGCTAACTGTATCGTCAGAGATTTTTAAATTTAACAAATTGAAGATTACGTTTATCTGTACCTTGGGCTAACATAACTTAAACTATCCCCCAACTCAATTAAAATAGACATGGCATGGTTAGGGATTTTTCCTTAAAACTCTATCATAGTTGGTTAGTATTTTTCCTGGTGATATTCCAATGATGCATTTATTCTCAGTAGACTCCTCACTACATCTCCCACCATCTATGCTTCTTGAATCTGAGCCACTGACCCTACTCACTTCTGATAGGGGAAATTTTTAACATAATGCGGTTCCACAACCCCAACACTACAGTGGGGGTTTGATGGTTGTTTCAAGGTCAAATTTTCTAAATGGTTCATTAGTATTGAATTCATTATTGGGTTTGAATTTTTGTTAGGTTTTTCCTACATTCTTAATTTGTATATTCTTGTAGGATCGTTTGAAGTTGGGGGGACTTGAATATTTTAGAGTTATGTGCATGTTTATGCCCATTAATTTCCATCCACTTCTTACCATGGTCTCCTTTGGATTTCATTTCCTGATAGAATAACCATGATTTCCAGATAGGATCTTCCATAGTTTTGGGAAGTCGAATTCCAAGCGCTCCCTCATGAATGTAGGTAAACTACTAATAAATCGTTGAACTTTTTTTTTTCTTCTCGTATATACAAGACGTATCTTAGTAATAAGGTAAATTTCATGATAAATGCATCCATGTGAGTTGTCCCGACTTCAGATAATAAAACTCTCTTTCCTTCTCATCGTAAAACCATTCAATTAGGTATTTTTCTTTGAAATGATTATGGAAGTCCCCCCAGGTTACTGGGCCTGCTCATCTATCTCCACACTGTCTTTACTTGCTCCCACCATAAGGTATCTTTTCCTTGTGATTGACAGATTTCCAATCAAGCCTTAAAATTATGGTCATATTCACAAATTTTAAAATATTATTCAAGTTGATGAGCTAGGTGTTATTGCCTAAATCTACCTTAGGATGAAGGAAGGCAGAGTTCAGGGTAACATCAAACCATGCTCAGTTTGGTAGCTAGCCCTACCAGAACAGGAGAGGGCTCTCTCCAGGTCAATCTCAGCAAAAATAATCAATAGGGCTTGAGATGACTTGAAATAAAAGCTAATTTTAGGCTAGGTATATAAGTAAGGACGTTTGATTGTGTTTTTGGGGGTTTTGTTGGATCAAAGGGAAAAGCAGTTTTGGGTGCGGGGATAAGGCCTAGTTTTTGTAGAGTTCTGATTGGGGCAAGGAAGGAAATTGTTTTGATGCTTTAGATTGAATGAATGGATGGATCAGACCGGTGAGGAGATGAAGAGGGCAAGAGGGTCTCAAGAGTCCTCCTCAAATAGATGAAAACATGAAAAATTAAACAAACTGAACACAGAGCAAAGAAAACTAATGAATTCTACCTTTATAACTTGTTTGTTCAATTTAAGAGGAAAGGAGAAGGAAAATGGTACACATAAACATCAGTGAACTTACAATTACATAGAGAAAAAAACCATCAAAACACAGAGCCACAAGGATCCAAAAAAGTGTTGCAAAGCCTGGTCTATTCCTTTGCCAAAAGTGCAGAGATGAAATGTACAATGAAGTGCCAAGCAATCCCAAGTGTCCAACCCTGAAAATGACTGAGAAAATACATAATATAGACAAGCCTAACTCCTCCCCATGCCTCTAGGGGTCGAGCTCATCATTCTAGGAGTTTTTTCAACCATATCTAAACTAGGAACTGAAAAATAGGCAATGAAACAACTTGCCTCTATATGCTAGGAAACTGATCCATTCACTCATATTTCACCTTTTGGTGAATGAATCTTCTAGAATGAGTAAAAATGTGCCAAAATTACATCATGATCATGAAATTACATCAAGGTACATCAAGAGTTACATGAAAAAGTGAAACTAGCCAAAACTAGGCGAAATTCTGATCTGCTGAGTGAAAAATAGGCCAAATTCCTCTATGCGTCGCGCTTGAAATCTCTATGCGTAGCACAATTTTGAGGCTAATTTTGAGGCCCTTCCTGAAGTCAAAATTGAGTGCAGGATGGCTCGTTGGAAAGCCCTACCTGTCTACTTTCAAACCCAAGTGGAATTTCTGGATTTGGTTTCCATTTGCCCCTTTAAAAATAAATTCTCCCAACACTGCTTCCTGTGTGTGCAAAAAGTGGCAGAAAGGCCATTTTTAGGGTGTTTTTGACCCTTTAGGCAACCCAGAACTTGATGAAATCCTTAGGTAATCCATAAGCATGCATAAATTTTAATAAAAAATCTAGAAATGCAAAGTTTTCCCCCTGAAGAGCTGCCAATTAAAAATTGACAAAATTTTTCCCAAATTTCTTGAAATTTGGGCTGGAGGTCCCTCATCAAGCACTATGCTTAGCCAAAGAAGCTTCGGCCAAGATTTGGAGCCTATCATGCCTTTTGCGACACTCCAGTGCCCTCCTTAGCCTCGCTTTCAGGATTTTGATACGCGCCTTGCAAACATGATTGCACGCCCAATAGTGATTCTTCATGTGTCTGAGCATGTTTTTCTCCTTGTTTTCCTTCTCCAACAGTTTCTCAAGATGAATTTTGACCCTCTCAAGCCAAGTCTCTCTATCAGCCTCAGTCTCCCGCTCAATAGGTGTCATCTCGGTTGGGATTCTTCGGACAGCTTGTCGGTTCTCACGGATGTTTTGCAACTCCATGATCGTCTGCTGATCCTCCAACTGTTTGTTCCACTGCTCCAAGTAGTTTATGATCCATTAAGCTCTCTGCAACTTGTCGGTCAATGTGTCAACATCGGCCTTCTTCTCCTGAATGATCTCTCTCAATTTTGAGCTTGGAGAGCTCAAATCCTCATCAACGAGTATGAAATCAATATCCTGGCCTCCTGAAGGGCCCGCATCCTGCATAGGCCTCTTACCTCTGTCCTGTACCTGTACCTGTCCTGCTGATGATGGCAACGAGACCCCTTCCACCCCGGGTGGAGATAGTACTCCTCGGGCTGCTGCAAATAATGCTCTGGTGCCTCTCTGATAAGTAACAAACACTGGCACACTGATAGGCTCTGTCTCGGGACCTTTAAACTGATGTGAAGGTTCACCTGCATCTTGAACAATCTTCAGAGGAGGCTGAGGGGTTGTGAAGAAGTCATGAGAAATGAAATCCTCCCATGCAATGCCCTACAATCAAAGCTGATGTACAACAATGATCTTGATGAGCGCATAGTGATAAATACTGTTGTACTGCTGCTCAGGAGTCTTCTTCTGCACAAGAGTAGTCATCCTCTCGATGTTCCGGCACATAAAATAAGGTATGTTCATCATCTTCACTCTCATGAAATGCATCAATAACCTGATGTGGTATTCATAGAGGCGTGAGAACCGGCCCTCACAACTGAAGTATCTGATAATGAGTCTCATCAAAGGCGCATAGGATTCCTTCAGAAACCAGAATGGGAATACCTTGCTGAGCTGTCTCACATAGCTAGGCCTGATGTATGGTTCATAATGCACTATGTCCACCTATTGTCTTTTGTTCCACTCTTCACCTACATTCGGTATTCCTATTGCCTGAGAAATGGTTTCTGGTGTCAAGGTGAAATTTACACCAGCAAGAGTTACCTGACCATCATGCAAATGTAATACAAATAACCGAGCCAACTCCTGATGATGCTAAATCCTAGCAATCATCTCACAGTACTGATAGCATGACTGCTCTCGAAAACATGCCATGGCAAGCGGGCAGGCCTGCAATTGGGTCAATGAGGTGGGCTCTTCTCTCACATGTTTGCCACCTTTACAAGGCCTTCTCGGTGCATGTAGCTCAGTGGTAGAATCACTGTCTTGTTCATATGATGAATCAGTGTCCGTCTCCATGGTGTTACAAGTCTATGCCAAGTGTATGCTGATTTGTATGAGGTGAAAATAAGAATTTGGTGTCTTTGTCTTGATTGCCAAATGTGTCAAAGTCAAATGAGGGACTGTGGGAAATAGGGAAGTGAGAATGATGGAGTTTTGTCAAGTGAATTTAAAGTGTGAGGACAGTCACTTGACTGTTTGGGGAATTTGGGATTTTGGGAAATTTTACCAATGATATGGGAAAAGGAAAATGAGAGGAAATGAGATGGGATATAATGGAATAGGGGAGGGATATTATTGATAGTGTGACAGTGAGGAGGAAAGGAACCATAGGTGGGGAATGGGCTTTGAAGTACTTGGCGCCAAAATAAAATTTTAACACTCAAATTCAAACCCTAAGGAGCAGGTTTTGACCAAATGAGAGGGTTTATAATTTCAACATTCAAACTCTCGTAATCCACTTTCAAACAACACCAAACTCTTTTTTAATAGCAATTGCAAGATCAGTTGAACTTACTCAGAGCAAATGGGACCGAAAGATTTGGAATTTCGTTGAAGGCAATGAGAAAACTTGGTGTCGGCTCTGTGCACCGCGCGCAAAACCCAGTGCACCGTGCCTGGTGTATGTGCCGCGCACATTCAAAATAGCACGGTGATAAACGTTTGTATTCGTTGCGACCACTGTGTGCGCGGCGACCTCCTCCCAACGTGCCGCGACTGAATTTCACCCACAGTCGGTCCTCCAAAACACTTTTTTCGCTCTTCCACACTTGATTTGGCTTTCACCCTTGTCTTAGAGTGCAAATGAAGTTTAAATTTGGAAAGATCTTATATATATCAAGGAATTTTGACTTTTCATTTTGACAAACCCACTTTCTAATGTTGCAGAACTTTGGCACTTTGCACTTTTTAATATAAACTCTGTTTTTGTTTCCACTTTGATTTTTTGAGCCGAATGATGAAACTTTTGTCTATTTTTTGCAGGGATAGCTGACATGGGATTTTGGCAAAGGCGACCAGGGTTGCGCCTGAAAAAATTCACAACAGAAAAACTTTGAAAATTACATGGCATTTATTACAAAAGACAAAATTGACGATTTTTCTTCAAAACAAACTTTTGAAGAAGAATCATTATCAAGTATTGCGATGATGAAATTTTTACAGTGAAACTTTATTCGAACCTTCCTCATGTGCCTGCTGGCATTATTGGACAGTTTGAAGACCAAATTTGCGAAACCCTAGACCTAATGAGACCTAAAAAACTTATGATGACTCTTTGCTGACCAAGAGACCAAACAGGACTGTAAATGACTGTAAAATTGATTTTGATGAACAGACACAGGCCAGAAGGTACAAGACATGAGAGATAAGATCCTTTCGTCGGAAGATCGATGCTCCTAATGGAATGCAAATGACTGAACTGAATGAGACACCTAAAATGAAATGCAACAAAAGAGATTTTGTTCTCTGATGGAGGGGTGAAGAGACTAACTCTAACACTAGGCTTCAACAACCTCTTCCTGTTCACCATCAAATGTTGGAAGTTTAATATTCTTGAATTCCCTTGACAATTTCACCTTCCGTCTCTTAGCTTCCCTCTGCCTAGAAATATTATGTGATTCTCCTTTGTTATTTTCCCGATTTATATTAGACTTCTGGTTCTATTCCCGTTGTGTGTTCCTTCCCTATTTCCATAGTCATGACTAGGATCATGCTTTCTGTGATTTTGTCTCTCAGAAATAATTTTCAAAATTTGTTCTTGTTCTTGGATCAATCGTTCGTAATCTTCCCGCAACCTTTCCATTTCCCCTTTAAATTGTTGAATTGTTTCAAACAATGAAGCATTGGAATTTCTCAATTCCTCACCTAATTGAATCCACATTTTTGGATTAGCCTCCATAGTGGGTATTGAGCCAATTCCAACAATTGACCTCCCTGCTTGTGCAGGTGCACCTCTTCTCATGAAGTTCTCTGTCCACTCTCTGTTAATAATGAGAAGTTTTATTATTCCTTAGTGTCCTAAAGAGGCCCCAGTGTAGAAACCTGGGCACTTTAATACCAATTGTAATGTCTCCCCAAAATTACACACACACACACACACACACACATATGAGTATATAACTCGAAAACAATATTCATTCATAGTTTTAACATAATATTGATTAGTTTTTTTGCTAATATTTAATGTTATAAGATAACATCATGGTGATTATATTATTTGATTAACAATACCGCCCTCACATTTCCTCAATTTACAAGGTTATGCAAACATGTTCAATGTATATTCATGATCTTAGGCTTATGTTCTAATAGAAGTTTCTCGAGGGTTATACCCAAGAACAACCAGTTTTCCTGCACTTTGGAGTTGACATGCAACTCGTGTTCGTCCTTTGATTCCCAGTTAAACGATCAGATGGTCCATTGTGTTGCAGTCTCTACGAAGATACCAAAATCCTCAAATTTTTCACCCACTTGCTCATTCATGCACCCCTCCGCCTCTGCACCTGAGATTGTTCTGTGTCGAGGAAACCCTATCTGCAAGGATTGATCATTCCCCTTATTGGTTACATTTAATATGCAATTATCCCTTTGATCAATTCATTGGAGTCTAGTTGTTGTTTTTAGTTTGATTCTTGTCTTGAACAAGTGCAGTTGGTGACGCACTTTGCCTTGTTTCTTGCAGGTTTTCCATCCCTCTTTCTTTGAGTTGGCCAGAAATTGTTTAGAGGTTCGACACAGAAAAACCAGATGTAGTTTACATTTTTATCTCTTCCATTTCTCTCAGCATGACCCAACTAAAGTGAGGGGTTTTAGACTTTTCCTTTTCAAACCTCGGTGATGGGTTTCGAACAATTCTACAGGTACTTATGTATATGAATTTTATTTTTCTTTCCCGAAATTTATTTCTAATTATGTAAACCCTCAACTTACAAATTTTACCTCGGGGTTCAAATGTACAGGTATGACATATGACCACCATTTCTGGCCACATATTCGGCTTCCTCGAAACAGGTTCTAAAGCACAAAGAAGTTCAAGCTCCTACTGCACATGTTCTGTTTTTCAGACCGAATGGTGCTTTTATAATAGATTGAGGCTTTCATTTAGTTTTTTTTTTTTTTATGTTAATTAGGTATTTTTCTAAGGGTATTGGTTATTATAATGGCATGACCATTTCTCATACCCTAACCTTATCATAACTATATTTTCTCCTTAAATTTTCAAGTTGTAACCCTTAGGGTTTCAATATTATTATGGTTAAGTTCCTTCATGTTTTGTGTTATCATGGTTTATAGTTCATATCACAAATTTTTAATATCAGTCATTATGAATTATTATTACTTTCTAAGTATGGTGTAAATAGTTCATTGTTCTAAGTTAAATAAGAGATTCCCATTTTCGCTCTGCCTCTTTTAACTTGAAAAGTTTCGTTATCTAGGTTTCTTGTTTTGGTTCTCTTTTTAATTGAATGTTGTAAAGCTAAATGACATGGTTCTAGAACTACCTTCGTTCATTCTAGGTTTCTACATGACCCATCCAACCTTGTAGCTAAACCTTAGAACCCTCAACATAGCTATTGTGCTTACAACAAAATTGTTGTTTGCCTTATTGATATGTAGTAAAATATTTTTTGTGATAAAATAATTACCGGTTGTACTGAGTCAGGACCTGGCATGGACCAAGCCATCGCACTTAGATTCCTCTCTTTGATCCCTTATGTTATCATTCCTCTATTGGAACTGTAACCTCAATCATGTAACTAGAGGTTTTTCTATTTTTCCTCTACTTGACAGTCTACTATTTTCAAGTCTTCTCTTGACAATTATTTCTATGAAAGGTTAATAGTCAAATGCATTCTCTGACTGGACTCCTCTGGGTGCTGCTATCATTTACTAAACATAAGGGTTATACACCATTTGATTACTGTCCACCCTTATCACTATGGTATTCACAAGTAATTGTCCTTCTACCCAACACTTAACATGAAGACCTAGGTTTAGGTTCAGTACTCAACATATTTCCCAGTAGTGGCCACAACCTCCAGATTTCATACAAGTGTTATTTCCATACTTAATTAAACAAATATGATTATACAAATATCACTATAATATTAAGTTAAATATAGCTTTAAACGATTAAATGAAATTTTAAATTAGTAATTACAATTTTCAACCAAAAAATACAATTTTCAATCAATAATGAAAAATATTCTAGTTTTTTAAGAAAACACTTTGTAATATAGACACCAAGTCTAAAGTTAGAAACATATCTAGTTCTGCAAGTTTGTTCTATTTGTGAACAACTGGAACTAGCAATACTCCACCCAACTGTGAGATAAGTAATTGCTACTGTATCTCCCCTCGAGCTTTCTACAAACCCAAGATGATTGTTTCCATATATTCAACCAAACTATGGAGAAGATTTGTTTCCTAAAAAGGCTATCAGGTCACAGCGAGAAGTAGCCAGATTCTGAGCTCTTCATGCTTCAAACAAAACTCCTCTGGCCAACCATCTCTAGAGTTTTCTTTTTCTTATTTTTCTTTCCCCCAGTCTCATGGTCCCATACCCTCTTGTATTTTACTTTTCCCAAAAGGAGTTTGGGTGAGTAACTAACTCCATAACAACCCAGGTTTGAGATTTCTCTAGTATTTCTTTTTCCACCTTGATCCACTCATAACCATAAATTACTATATAAAGAAAAAAAATAAAAAAAAATAACATGTCCACTTAGCTCCAACCTTCTTGTCTTAACTACTAATATCATTGTTTAATCACAGTAAATGGTAAATAAATGTTTTATGAGGGTATCGAGAGACATCACATATACCTTTGATCATCTCCCAACTCGATGTGCATCTGGAGGTCCTTCTCCTCTAGGTTGCTGAAGAGCTATTTGTTTCTAGTCATATGGAATGAGGCTCCACTATTGAGGTACCACACACTACGCATCACATATGACACCATGCATGCGATGAGGTTAAAATCCAACTCGACTTGTGAAGAAAATGCTTAACCTGTCGCTCCTGCTGAGGGTTTCTTGCCGGATTTCTTGTGTGGACACTTCGTGGCATAGTGTTCGAGCTTGTGAAAATCAAAAAATTTAATCTTCGAGAAGTCCTTCTTCTCGCCTTACCAACCAAAATATGATTTGGAATGGGATGCCTTCCCTTTCCCTTTCTTTTCCTTTTCCAGTGAAGGAAAAATTCTCCTCATCATCATGCTTTGATGAGGATCCATCTCTGGTGTTCCACTGAATCTCTTCTTACACCAAGTCGAACCACAAACGCTCCCACTCAGGTAGCTTCTCCCTCCAATTTACTGAATCCTGGTAGTTGTGCTAGCTCTTGGGAAGGACTAGAAGTGCTAGGCTCACTAGATCATCTTCAAAAACTATAACACCAACACTTCCAATCTCATCTCAACATTGGGTGAACTTGGTTAAGTACTTTGGTATTGTGTCACCCTTCTTCATCTTGATTTTCTTGAACTTCTCCTTCAGTGCCAACTTCCTGTGATCAATTTTTTTCTGAAACAAATATGTTAAGGCCTTCCACATTGAAAATGGAGTTTCCTTTCCTTGGAGGCTTGAGACAATATGATCTCAAACACCTTCTAGTAGAATCCTTCTCGCCTTTGCAATGAACTTATTCCACTTTGCTAGAGCCTATGCATCAACTAGAGCTGGTTTCAGGATGTCCTTATCAATGAAATCCTTCAATCCATTGTCTTCCATGACTGCTTCCATTTGGTATCTCTAGGAAATGTAATTTGAGCTACCCTCAAGGGCATACTCGAACCTCAGACCATAGAACACCATGCTGATCTTACTGCTAGCTCGAGAGAAGAAATCTGCAAACCTTGTTCCTCCTGCAAATACAAACTCATATTCTTCTCTTCTATAGTGATTTATGCTCTGATACCATGTAGAAAATCCACGTAGATTCAAACTACTAATTGTAATATGATGGAACAATAGATGTGAATCTAATCTACCAATTGTGGAAACCAATTATGATCATGAAATTACAAAGCATACAAGATAAATAATTTCAATCACACATTACACAATGATTTCATGGGGAAATCATCAGCTAAAAACCCTCGGGATATCTATATATTGTATAAGCTAGACAATATGATAAAATTACAATGCTTTTTTCCAAGTTAAGAAATCAATGAATATTTCAACGTGAGCCAGTTTGGCTTGTTTTTGGCATAATCGTTTATGGTGGGAGATGTCGGGAGGTCAAACTTCCCGCACCACACATAACATAACACATTTTGTTTATGGTGCGTGTTAAGTATTTTGGAGTAACCATTGTAATACACCATTGGAATATTTATTAACAATTTGTTATATGTGTTGTATTGGATGGGGCTGACCATGTGGGCCCGGTGGGTTCGAGCCCCACCATCCCCAGTTGTTTCATTATCACATTGCACTAGAAGGAGGGGTGTGGGCTGGGTCCATCGGTGGCGGCCTGCCCAACACCATAAATTTTTCTATGTTTGGTGGGTTCGGCGGGGGTGGTGACCCGCCGACCCTTTTCAGGTTTTGCAATATATTTAACATATTACAATGTAATCCTCTGGTGGGGGTGGCAGCCCGCCACCCCTATTTTTATAATATTTTTATATTAAAAACAAATGATTATTTTCAATTTTTCTGAAAATAAGGCCACCCCTATTTTTATAATATTTTTATATTAAAAACAAATGATTATTTTCATTTTTTCCGAAAATAAGTGTCATTGGGTGAATTAAAAATGCAACAATTTCACCTGTTCTCGGGAGCAGGATTCCTTGCACCAGTCTCAATCAAATTATAGGACACTTAAACCTAGCTCATTGCCCAATTTGACCAGCTCTAAATTCTCCATATGAGCTCGGATTGGAGTGTCATTTGCACGGTTGGAATTAGGGCAGTGAGCACTTGAATCTGGACCTAGTTCGAGATAAATATGGCCACTTTGAATTTTGAGCTATTATAAGCTCTCTTTGACCTCTAAGTGTCTCTGGAGCCACTTGGATCAATTTGTACAATTTGTATGATTATATAGTTGATAGTAAACCTCCCTTAAACTCCAATATCAACTGGGTCTTTCTATGATCTGACATGCATGAGTTATTTATGACTGATTTATCAGTTATGTGATTGGTCACTACATGTGGTTCAAGTTCAAGTTCCACACTTTGACCTCTCACTAGTTCCTTTAACAGTTGGAACTAGTCAAACTCACTTTAACTCATATAATATGAGTTAATTAATTACAACTCAAAATAAAGTCAACGGGGGCTCATACTTTGTAGGAGCCACTCTACATGACTCAAGTTAGACCCTCAGCTCGAATTAACTGAACCAACTAAGTCAAATTAACTTAGTTAAATTGTACAAGTTTTCATGTGATGTGTAATTACAATTTAATTCTAATTTAAATCAAGCGAAAAATAATTTAGAATCGTTATTAGTGCCATTTTCAACACTTGGTTTCTTAATCTAAGATGCAAATATCACACAGTTTCATATTTTTCACATTTACTATTAAGTAAATGCACATATATGGGGGTAGGCTAAATTTGTAGGTATTATTTCCCACCTTCTTTAATACCTCAAAAGGACAATACGATAGAGAATCGATTTTATTACTAAGATCTTATATCCTTTCTTTATTTTGTTGCAACCAAACTCCATCTCCAACCTTGAATGTTTTCTCAGTTCTATGTTGATGTGTTGGACCTTGTACCTTTCTAGTTACTTCTTCAATGTCTCATGTACTTGTAAAGGGATCTACCTAACCTTTTAAAAAAAATTCTCTGCTTCCAATGCTTCTCTTGTGAAATATTTCCTCACTCCTCCTTACTATCCATAAACAACATCTAACGATGAAGGAAGAAAATATACAAAGAAATATTTGAAAGGGGACATAACAATGGAAATATGGACTGCTTTGTTATAAGAGTGTTGAATATAGAGCATATTTTCAACCTAGTTATTTTGATGCTTCTGATTGCAACCCATAAAAATTTAAACCAATGTCTTATTAACTACTTCTGCCTACTCATTTGTATATGGATAGAATGTTGTAAATCTTTTCAACTTTTGATGTTTGTATTTTTCCAAATTATAATCCAAAAGACACAAATAAATGTAGTATCCCTATATGAGATGATTCTCCCCTGTATCCCAAAGTGCACCTAGAGCTATTCAAAGAATGTGTATGTTGCTTCTTATCCTTTGATGGTCGACTAATTATAGGCATAAGAATGCACATCTTATTGAACCTATCAATTACCATAAATATATAGTCATCTCCCTTCACGGTTGTTGGACAAATACCCAAAAAATCCATGGAAATTCTTTCCTAGGCTCCAGTGGATAGAGGTAAGGGATGGTATAAACCTTTCTTTCTAATACTAGAATTGTTGATACACAAAAGTATGCATCCTATAATATTATTAGTTATTTTTTTTTTACATTTTGGGCCAATACACACATCTTTATATGTTAGTAATTATCTTCTCAAAACCAAAATATCCCACAACATTGGAAGTATGAGCCTCTTTGATAAGATGCAATATTTCACCTTTAGGGACATATAGATTATCTATCTTGTAAAAAAAACCATTCTAGAGATGATAGTTAGCCTTATTTTCATCTTATTATACACAAATTTGGCTCTATAGCTATTGAAACACCTCCTTAAAGTTTTCATCTTCTATCTATGCATCTTTGTATGCATCATGGGAAAAATGATTCATGTGGATAAGAGTTACCAAATCTATAATATTTGATGTGGGTGGCCTTGAAAGCATTTCTATGAACTTACTAGTGTTTCCCTTCTTATATTTGATGACTAGATGAAATTGCTAGAAAACCCATCCACTTGTAATGTCTTGTTTATTGAAGCTTACTTTAGGCTTGTAGATATTTCAATGGTTGCTAATTAATGTTGATGATGGTTTCCTTACCCATCAGATAGTGCATCCACTTCTTAACAAATTAAACTAGGGCATAGAGATCCTTATCATGCACAGGGTTGTTTTTTACTCTCCTATAAGGCATTTCCGAATAATAGAATTTCAACTTATCTACATCAAGACTACTCTTGTAGGATATCCACTAGCATATATATCCACTTTAAAAGGATTAAACAAGTTAAGTATGCAAGAATTGGTACTTGACTGAACTTCCATTTTGTCTTATCTAAATTTTTATGTTGAATATTTCCCCACTAGAAAATCTTAGCACTATTTATTATGACATGGAGCAATGTGAATACCACTAAAAGGTATGTTATGAACTTAGATATGTACTACAATAAATAAAAAAATCTCCTAATTTAAATGACATAAGTGGGAACTAACCATTTGATGATGTCATCCATCTTCATGGGATCTATCTTAAGTTCCTATATATAAATAAATGTCTTAATACCCTATTAACGTTGTAATTAATTACATTAATGGAATGTAATTTTAAAGGGTTTAAAATACCTAGAAGAATTATAATTTGTATATTTAATGTAAAATGTTGAACAAATGATGAGAGGTGGAGCCCTGATATGGAATCCATGATAGGGGGAATCCAACAAGGGGGATATGATAGCGAACCTAACTGATGAGCTCCATCATTAGGTATAATTGGAGGGGTTAATTTTCACCTTTTATTTATTAAGTCTCTCTTTCTAACATTTAATTATATTATGGTCTTATGTTGCTAGTGTAGATGGTGATTAAGACTTGTCATACTTCGAATGCATAACATGAGTTAAATGTAGGATAATCACGAATATATTGCACTTTTGATGAAGATTTTGCAATTAAATCTCAGAGTAGACATCAAGGATAGATTCTAGGGTGATTTCCCATCTTCTTAAATCTTAAAGGCAACTAAGGGATCCTCGAGAATCCCTCCAACAACTCGAAATCAAAGGCAACTAAGCAAGTGGGAGATCAAGTGCACCAAAGCTCCACTTTTCTTGTAGTCAAAGTGGACACATCACCTAATTTTTAGGGAGTTGTTGGTAGCTACCCTCTAGGTTAAATAGGGTTGAGCAAGATCTCATTAGGATTCAAACTTTGAAGGAAGCTAATAGACTCTTAGCTCTTGTAATAGGTTTTTGAGACTTTTATGATTATTTAATGAGTCTATTTTTTGCAATAATATGAGTATACATATTGTCCTTCACTGATTTAGTTTCAAAGAGATAGGCTTGTGGGTTAGGGCCCAATCCATTGTCCTTAGCCTCTCTTGTGCATCCATGCTTATTTTTATGTCATCATAGCTAGTTTGCTTTATGAATTTTAGCTAGTTTGCTTACATTTCAATTCACTATTTTTATTTTGCTTCCATTTGTATTTTGCTATAGTTAAGCTTGCATAATTTTTGGTAGCATAAATAATAAACTCAAAAAGATGCATGTCAAGCCTCCCTCTCTCATCTCTTTCATTGGAGCTTGAGGAGGGCAGACCTTTCCCACAAGCCAAATTTTATCTTTAGTTTATGATTTCCTTGAAATAATAGTTAGGTTTTTGTAGTGTCATGAACATGTCTAGAATACTGAGTTAGATTTTTGTTTGAAGGCTAAAGTAGGTTTTCTTTCCAAATTCAACTCATCTTTTCCATTTCCTTCATCATGAATTTGCTGATGTTTATTGCATGAACATGTAATTTTCTTGCAGGTTCAAGTAGCACAACAAAGGAGGACTTCACCAACACCCTTAACATCATTTCTCACCCACAATCAACCTTCTTTCCATCAAATCACCATCAGAGCTTTTTTTTAAAATTTTCACCTTCACACCGTGAGCAACCATAGTGTTATCACCCTAATTTTTTTTCTAAACTCTGTAAGTTTACACTGTGTTGGAACAGGGTCTCCTACGAGCTGCAAAACTGGTCCAATTTTGAATACTTTTGATTATATTTAGTCTATCACAGGGGTTTTTGGGTGGGTCAAAACCCCGAAAGCATTGTAATGGGCAAAAGGGTAAACCAGGGGTCTGAAAACCACGGTTTGCGGACCATAGGAAAGTTAGGCTAGATTATTATAAACAGAGGAACATTTTGAATTGTAAGACAGGAAAAAAGGAGCTACTGATGTGAACTGTGGTTTAAGATATCTGTTTGGGTTTTGGGGAAAGGACGCAGAGATCCAGAGTTTAGCTGTGTGTGGACCCTACTACTATGTGCGCAGGCTGGGATGGGTATTGTAAGAAGGAATTGATGAATTAATGAATAAGAAATGTTGCTTGAGAACTGAATTTATGTGTACTGTTTATGCGAATCATTGGTAATTACTCCATTATGCGCATTCTATATTCAAGCTGCGAAAGATCTGTGTAAGTGTGTTTGCTGTATTTGGATATGTTCTGTTCTATTTTATGCAATATTGTGCTACTGTCATAGAAGTATATAATTATAGATCTAGCGCACGTGGATGCGAAAAGAGACCTATCGACCTTGCGCAGAAAGAGGAAATCTGGGTATCACAGAATTGGACGAAGCTCTTCTTGCCTAACCTATCCTTTCTCAGGGTGCGGAAACCTGGTTCCAGCACCCACCCATACTACTTCGGGTGAGACTTTGACCTGCGCAAGCAGGTCATTGCCGAAAGGGCCAGTAGTATAGGGGTTTACTGGCAAACCTTGAACTCTGAACCTGGGTCAGGACCCATCAAGCCAAAAAATGGTTCCGTTGCCAGGACCTGGAGCATTTTGAGAAAGGGATTAGGTAATGACAAGAGAGTACTGGAAGCTTGACAAAGAAGAGGAATAGGTTCGGGTGAATGAATTCCAATCTGCACAAAATCACAATGCTAGAACGGGACATGGCAGCGCACTTAAAATTACCTACCTTTAAAGGTGTGGGCGATGAGGACATGGCTTGTTTTTGGTTTGTGGCAGACTCAGTATGGATTGCGCAGGGTGTGGTAAGCGATATTGTGAAGAAAGTGCAGCTGTCCCTGGCCTTCGAAGAGAGAGCGCTAGATTGGTATATGTGGTACCTATCTCAAAACGGGAGTGCATCCATTCAAGATGTTAAGGATGCCCTGAAACAACAGTTCTGAAAACCTAAGCCCTACTCTCAGATCGTAGCAGATGTGAAAGATTTCAAGAAAGGAACAACTGAGTCCGTGTGGGAAGCTGATCAATGCCTAAAGAAATCGATCAGAGATGGAGAATTTAAGTATGATGACAGAAAACATACATTATGGTTCATCGCCATGCTACTCCCTCACCTACACATACCTATGGGTCACCAAAATTTTGACTCACAAGACAACGTTGGAAGCCGCTATGAAACTAGAAGCTTTGCCCAGGATAGATGTTGCGTTGGGAGTACAATAGATCTAGGTGTAGCTTGGGGCAATGCACTTGGAGATTCAGGACCTACAATAGGAACGAGGAAGGGAATCTGGCATAGAATTGGGGTGAGAATCAGGGCATATGAAGGATTTGTGCCCAGGCCACCCTCGATAAGGGGAACCTAGTTTGAGGCATCTGGGATCAGAGGGGCCTAGCCCAGGATGACGGGGCCCAAGTAGACCTGCGTTCTGGCACGAGGATGGCCATGTAGATAGGCTGCATGATGCCAACTGCTGCCCCTATCCGGGCACCAATGCCCTAGAACAAAAGCAACACTGGTGCTGGTTCTGCTGGTTAGTGGGCCATGATGAGCAGGATTGCCGAATCCATAATTTAGTGATAGGATGGGGAAATTTTCCTAAAGTACAGTCAGACCCCGCCTCACCAAAAGCCCCTACGGGCATGAACGGCTCCCCCTCTGGAGGCAGGGACAGAAGTCGAAGTGGAAGCGAAGGTCGGGGCTGGGGCTAATTGATCTGCTATAACTGTGGGGACACAAGGAATTTTGCGAGGGATTGCCCAAACCCTACAAGACAGTCCTGTAGGTATTACAGACAGTTGGACCATATGCTTGAAGATTGTCCAGCCTTGATAGAAAAAATACAGGAGAAGCAGCTCCCACCTACGCAGAAGGTGCAAAGGGTTCAGACTGAGCTAAGGGGTAAGGGTCCAAGCGTAAATGTTGTTACGTGCAGTGGATTGGATACTAAGGGGATTGAGGAGAAAGTTGAAACTAAAATGTTGATCCACAAAGGAGTTAGAAAACAAGAAGGGCTGGACTTGGGCAAAGCAAGGGAAAAATTTATGGAAGCTCGAAGGGACTTCCTCGGGAAGGAGGCATCTACATCCCTACACCCTATGGATCTGAAGGTAGCTGAGGAGGTCAAACAATTCCTGCAGACATGTATGAGATTGCTATGCAACCCCTAGGTAGTGAAAAATCTACAGGCTATAATAGATAGCTTCGCAACACATGCCGCTGCGTCTCCTGATATTAAGGATGTGCACAAAGTATACAAGTATCAGAAACACACTGGGAGGGAGATGTAGTTGATGGCCTAGATCAACAACTACAAGATGGATCGGGTTATCTTAGACCTCGGATCGGATGCCAATGTATTACCTAAGAAAACCTGGCAACACATGGGTGAACCAAAGTTGGAGTGGTCCACTATCCAGCTACGCATGGCTAATCACCAAAAGATCGTACCATTGGGGAGGCTCTCGGGATTATGGTAGATATCGCAGGAGTAAAAGTCTGGGCTGACTTCGAAGTCATTCAAATCATTGAGGATGCAAATCCCTACCTTGCGCTATTGGGATTGAATTGGGCCATCGACATGGGTGGTATCATCAACTTAAAGAAAAGAAGCACGGTGTTCGAAAATAATGGCACAAGGTTAGTCATACCAGTAGACCTTGTGGAAGGTAAACGTTATACAGAACTAGTACCCAAGGAGGAATATGTGGACTATCTCTATAAGTTGATTGTGCGAGACGCGGATAACCCAACCAAGGGTGAAGTACTTTGCTGTGAGGGGGATACTGAATGCTTATCTGACCTCGATGAGGAAATAGAGACTTGGCAGAACTGGTTACATGATGTCTCCACGCTGCGTTGTCTTCGAATCACAAAAAACTTCCGCTATGTTTCCTCAAAGGTAAGAACTCAGACATAACCAGGAATAATTGACTACTGCGGGCCAACCCCGAGCAAAGGTCAGGCTGACCCATAAGCAAGTATCAGGCTTGCTACGACAACCGTATGCTCAGGAAATAGAGCTCTCATACACCTGACCACCTCTACAACAACAAAACAGCTGCGGTTATGACAATGCGCTTTGACTACAGCCCCCCTTAATGCCTCACTTGCACAGATGATAAGGTTCTCCTGGTTATGGGTCATGATTTGTGTAGGAAGCAAGCCTGTGTTGGGGGAGGACATGCAACTGCTACCAATGGGTGACCCTAGCGTAACGTATGAGTCAAGCCTACCAGGGATACGATAGCCATTGGAACAGTACCTAGTGGTAAAAAGCAGAAGTTACCATTGGACGGAGCGACCGTTGGGCATTTAATGAAATGAATTATGGGGATTTTTTACCATTTCCTGGGAAACCTACCCCAGATAAAGTTTACCTCACCATCGCATGCTTGGGGGTGCTATAAAAAGAGCAGGATCGTTCAACCAGAGGTACTATTTATCTTGCACAACTTGCCTACCTCATGCGTCTCGTGGAAACACTTGAGAAATCAGATTTTTCATATTCACACTGTCCCTCTCATGTCTGGTCAACCTACTCCATCTGATAGTAGTCACCCAGGATGCCGGCTACTAACCCTGCCGAACCCTCAGCCTTGACGGGGCCTGATGTTGAAGAAGTCCTGGAGGTTGAGTCTGAATTAGAAGAAGTCCCCCCCACGCCAGTCATGAGGAAAGGAAAGGAAAAGGCACAAGGTTCAAGAAAAACCTCGAAAGCGGTGAGGTGGGCTACTGGGAAGCCTAGGACTTCCCCAAGACATGCCGGGTCTCTGCCAGCATCACCTCCAGTTCAAGACGCACAGGAGGGTGCTTTGCTTGCTAACCCAATCAATTCATTACCTCCCTTTGTTCTCCCACGTAGGCCGTCTACGCGAACGCCAAAAAACTTGGATGGCTTGGTCACCTATCTGAAAACCCCCCTAACCCTAGGGGAAGTCCCTATCATCAGTGATCCTTGCAGGAAACTTCACGAGGTCAATTTCGATGATCACGATTTGGCGGAATTTGAAACCCTCCCGGAATTGGCCCCTGCATTATACTTTGACACAATCCATAGAGATGATGGAGTCACGGTGGTGCCCCAGCGCTGGGTATGCGGCTTGGCTGGATCGAGACTTTTGAATTTGCTCCGAATGCCTCATTTTGGCCATTTCAATGTCAAAAATATGCTGGCTCACTAGTTGCTCGCCCTCATTCATGATGGTTGCTTATGGATTCACGACAGGGTCCCTATTGATGTTGCGATGATCCATAGGATTACAGGCCTTCTTGTGCAAGGGCCGAACCTGTTAGAGCAAGTAGGAAAAAAATACGAAGCAGATAACACTACATTTGTGTGGAAGACCTACATGGTGCATCGAAATCAGCGAGGGTTTGTGATCCAGACTATTAATGACCCTACCACCCAAATGGGTACTCGGCTCTTAGCTTGCAAGCTAATGAGGAAGTGCCAGGTTGCAACTGTCTCCGCCCATGTGATCCAGTTGGCCAGCCGGTACACGAAGGGCGTTTCTTTCAATTGGGCTCAATACTTGTGCGAGGAATTTCGGGCTAATGTCCACGAATCCCAGGAGCAAGGGACGTCTTTCTTCTATTCATGGTTATTATTCCTAATAGTGCTGGTCGTTTGGGACAACCTCGAGGAGTTGGTCCTCCCTGAACTTCCTCCTGGGATGTGCAAAGGAGCTCGATATGCTCACTTATGGGACTCTAAGGATACGCAACGCATCGAGGATAACAAGGTTTTTTGGATCCTCTTCCAAAGAAGTATAGCAGCCACCATAAACTCCTGACCCGGACTGTCCCCGACTATATATGAAAAATACAAGAGTGTTTCCGCATTCCAAGTTACCATGCACCATATTCGGATTCGCAGCCTCAAAAATAAGACATGGACGACACTCCCTTATATGGTATCAGATGAGGAAATTGACCTGCTGATTTGGCTATGGCCCCCTGCCTGGAAAAAAGGCCTCACCGATACCTGTGGGGAGACCGCGGAGCCCCACCAGATAGCCTCGGACATAGCCGAGAACAATGATACATAGCCGCCATAGACCACCGCGGCTAAGGCCCAGGTAGGACCTGATAGAGCTACCACCCCTTCCCTCGGCACAAAGTGGTTAGGGAAGTCGGCACTAGGATCTCGAAAGAAACAACATGCCCACTGCGTGCAATACGATGTGACAATCACACTAACTGATGGTGACCTTGGGAAAATCGTGGACACAGTCGCCTTGGCTACGGAAGCCAAGTGGGAAGTTGTCGAGGCACAACAGAAGGCCACAGTCGACTCTCTCCAGGCCGAGCTCTGTGCTCTTTGGATCAAAATCGATACGCAGCCAACCAGCATGGGCCAGGTACACACCCCTTTGGTCGACAGCAGTTCGGTGCTATTCAATGAGGAAAATTATCTTTGGGCTATACCTAGCACTGCCCTAGTAGGAACACAGCCCCCAGCAGGCGCAGGAACCTAGTTGGACCTGGCTAAGCTACCCCACGGAGACTTACAAGGCCTCCATCGCGCTGTCTTCTAGGAGATTCACCATCGTGACCAGCGAGTACACCAACAGCTTGGTACAATCGAGCACACCATCACGCAGCAGGCTGCTGATTTGCTCCTTGTCGTGTCACAACAGGCGGAGCTCGAAACAGTGATCCACCAACTCTGTACAGAGGTTACAGATGAGATCTCGGCTGCGGACACGCCTCAGGCTAAAGTGGAAAATTTGGTTGCGGCCCTCAAAGCATCTTGGATGGAAATACACACCGTCAAAACATAGCTGGAACAACAAATCATTGACTTAAAGGCCATACTACAGCCCGAAACACCCCTGGAGTCCGCACCCAGTGCGCCGCCCTAGTCATCGACGCGACAACCATTATTTCGGGGCAGCTTGCTCAAGGTACCTAGCTGCTCGAGTCCGCCATGCAACTCTGGACTAAGGTTCATCGCGATCTGGTTCTTCAGAAAATCAATCAGGACTTACGGCAGAATGAAGAAGCCTTCGAGCAAGACAACACTACGCTGACCACTTTGGTACTTGCCCAGTGCTTGACATGGTTAAAAACTAGCAATGATCACCAGGATGAGATTGAGAAACTCTGACATAAAAAAAACATCATGATGGAACATCTGAAGCCTTGGGCTACCACAGCCCTCCAACTTTCACAGGATATTGATGGCGCGACCAAGCGACTTAATCAGACTCTTGAAAGTGTCACCGCAGTGGCTGAAGGACCGACCTTCCAGAAGCTATTAGAACTTGCACAGAGTGCTGCTGCCCAGAGTCAAGAAGTGTTACCTTCACTGATCGCTGCCCTTACTACCTTACGTGCGCAGATAGAGACCGCACCACCGCTGTGACTCGGGACGAGTCACAAGATTGTGTTGGGGGACTGTTGGAACAGGGTCTCCTACGAGCTGTGAAACTGATCCAATTTTGAATACTTTTGATTATATTTAGTCTAGCACAGGGGTTTTGGGGTGGGTCAAAACCCTGAAAGCATTGTAATGGGTAAAAGGGTAAACCAGGGGTTCAAAAACCATGGTTTACGGACCATAGGAAAGTTAGGCTAGATTATTATAAATAGAGGAACATTTTGAATTGTAAGATAGGAAAAAAAGAGCTATTGATGCGAATTGTGGTTTAAGATATCTGTTTGGGTTTTGGGGAAGGACTCTTTCTGGTTGTGTGCGTAGAGATCCAGAGTCTAGATGTGTGCGGACTCTGCTGCTGTGTGCGCAGGATGGGATGGGTATTGTAAGAAGGAGGCCCTATATTCAGTTTCATGGAAGATCTATGTAAGTGTGTTTGCTGTATCTAGATCTGTTCTGTTCTATTTTATGCAATATTGTGCTACTGTCATAGAAGTATATAATTATAGATCTAGTGCACATGGATGCGAAAATAGGCCTATTGACCTTGCGCAAAAAGAGGCAATCTGGGTATCACAGGGCCAGACGTAGCTTTTCTTGCCTTACCTATCCTTTCTCAGGGTGCAGAAACCTGGTTCCAGCACCCACCCATACTACTTCGGGTGAGACTTTGACCTGCGCAAGCAGGTCATTGCCGAAATTGCCAGTAGTATAGGGGTTTGTTGGCAAACCTTGAACTCTGAACCTGGGTCAGGACCCCTCGAGCCAACACACTGTTTTAGTCATAGTGTCAAATAGGTCTTGAGTCACTTTATTCTTCATAAAGGTAGGTGATAGGTTTAGAAGTCTTAAAAATTCATTTTTTCAATTCCAAATAAGGTCTTTAGGTCTCATCCCATGGTTGAAAAGTCTCATCATTCATTTAGAAAGCATGTTATTAACTTTCAGATGAATCCTCTGCAATTAGCCACAAAACCGCAGTTTCGTAGCGCGGTCAGTTCAAAAATCCAGTTTTGCGCTACGAAAGCACTGCTACTTTCGTAGCGCATTTCAGCAAAATTGCACTATGTGCGCTACGAAAGCGCGGATTATTAGAAATGTCATGTCAAATGCCAGAAACTGTCAGAATCCGTTAGGGTGTGATATGATAACATAATAGTGAGTCAGTTAGGGGTCATTTTCGAAGTGTTCAACCATTCATATCCATCATTACTACAACAGAAGTGTCATTTGTGAAAAGAGATTTCAAAATTGAAAAGTACGATATGTTTTACTCATTTCAGTTTTCATTTACTCACAACAAGTAGTGAAATATCTCTGTTTCGAGTTTAAGCTTATGGTCATCTTACACCAAAGCTATTCTCATCTATCATCAAGTGAGGCTAACTGTTCTATCAAGCGAGGCTGACTGTTTTGAGTTCAAGTGAGGCTGATAATCAGATTCTACAGGAAGCAGATAGAAATTTCTGAATGCAAGAATGACAGAAGAAAAGAAAAATCACAGGTCAGGGAATTTCTTAAGGTCAGAACCTGAAATCACAAGAGCCCTAGCTAAAGACAAAACAATGTTAGAGGCTTTTAGGAAGGCAAGGTGTTTGAATTTCTGTGAAAAGTTGCAGGGAGGACATATTCAGTTAACAAAGGAATTTTCCTTGCATTTCAATGGTTCAAACACAAAGATTGGAATATTAATTTTGTCAGTTACTCCTAAGACCATAGCCTTGGTAACTGAGATTCCTAGAGGGCAAGAAACATGGTTTAAGGGTTTCATATTTGACATGGAGGCATGCAAGGTGTTTCTAAAGCAAAAATTCACAGAGATGGATTTAAACAATGCAATTCCCAGGAGCTGCATCAAAGATAGCTATGCAAATCTACTCTTCTATATCCAGAGGTATTTTACATGTGAGGGAAGGTATCATAAAGTTTATTCATACCATTTTAAACTTGTGTTACACTTTACAGGCATGATATCTTTAGACTTGCCATTTTTCCTATATAGAAGCATAGCTAAGATGGTAGACAAGGTTCAAATGAATCTGAAGGTTGTGAAACTTCTCTATTTCACCATGGTCTAATCGAACTGATGGTCTTAAATGAACTCCAAAAGATTAACAGAGAATGGTTATCATTTTTATTTTTATGTGGATTTGGAGTAGAAGCTCAAACTACAGGCAGTAACCTTAAGGAAAAAGAAACTCCACCAGCAGAATCCAGCAAGCCTGTAGTGACAAGGACAAAAAGGTTTGTGAAGTTGAAACCTAGGAAACAGGGTAATGGAACAGTGCATAAAAATGATAAATTTTAAGGTTTTTCATTAAGGTGAAGACCAATTTTGATGACAATGATATTTTTGAGGTTAAGTTACTATGTTTTTTGATAAAAATATCAGTCCTTGTGAAGCGTAAATATCCTCGACTTAAAAATTTCTGAAGACTTTTTTGAAATAAGCCTACACAACAGTTTCGTAGTGTGCCACGAAATTGATGAAGATGACATTTTGCACTTTTACATATGAATTTTGGAGATAAGGTTGATGGGTTTTGAGTTTAAATATTGCTGGTGGAAGCATGGAGATTACAGGTGAAGCTTCATGGTTAAGGGAATTTTTTTACAATTACCTACAAACTACGCTACGAAAACATGCTACTTTCTTAGCACATACATATTTCATAACCTTCTATACTATTTCTAAGATTTTTCTTTGCACAGGTAGAATATTAAAGGTTTCTAGGCAATGATTGACACATGTGACACATATGAAACTAAGCTATCAATGTTAGCAAGTGCTCGAAGATGAAAATGGAAGTTAAGGGCTAAAAAGCAGGAAACCTGTCTCCTGATTTTTAGGACAGTTTTTGGCATCATCAACAGGATTACCTCAAAGGGGGAAGCATCATCAAAGTTCGAATACATGGGATTGCAGCTATCAAAGGAAGTATTAAAGTTTAGATAAGGTTGTTGCAAGCATATTTAGGATTTTCACTCCTATTAGAAATAAGACTTTTCAAAGGCAGTAAATCTGTCACTTTGTAATTAATGGCATATTTAAGATTAGGAAAGGTGTAAAAATAAGTGAATTCGAATTCTCTAATGGAGGATCAAGGAATCCTAGATTTTAAATGCTCTATATAGAGCATGAGGTCGAATTCATAAGGGTTGGGCATTTTCATTAGAAATTGACTGTGTTATTGTAGTTCACTGTGTCTTTTTCAACTTAATACAAAGATATGTTTTGACAACTCAAGATTCATAATGAGTTTATGTGTATCATCTATCTATGGCCTTCCTCAAATATCTATTTGCAGTAGTACTTGTATGCGTTACTTATAATTCATTTGATAATGCTCTAAATTCCTTCACATGCAAATAGACTGTGTTTTTCATTGTGTTTTTGTTTTATTTATTAACATAGACTCCAAGTGCCTTGACTTCCATGCTTAACGGATTACAATGTTTTGGTTGAAGATTATCTTGACTCCATAGCCCAATGAATGTTTGCTAATATGTGATACAACCAGTTATACATTTTTATCCTTTTATTTTAGAGTTAGCCATCTATTCATTAATAAAAAATCATAAACCTTTGAGAGAGCCCTCTCAGGTTGAGGAGGCTAAGCCTCAGCCAAAAGTTTGGTCTGAAAGAGTTACATGAAGTCTACTTGGTGAGCAGCATATCAGGGTCAGATTTTGTGATAACACATATGAGTGTAAGAAGAGATTCTCAAGAGGTTCTGAGCTTGGAAAAGGGGTTGGAAACCCTCCATTCATCCAAACACATCTTCACTTCACCTCCCCTATTATTGCATCCACCATTTTTGGCCTCAGATTGCCCTCAAACTATTTCCTGTAGAAATTCAGCACTTTCCTGTAGAAATTCAGAAATTTCCTATAACACTACAGGAAACCTGCAGTAGCACCTACAACAACACCAATGGGCCTCTCCTTAAGCCCATAAACCATCATCCACCTCATCTAGACCTTCCAAAACCACCCATGATTTCAAGACCTTCTGAAATGACCTTAGTGCTTTCTCCTCCTTGCTGCAAAGCAGTGCATTTACAAGCATAATTAGGTTGTGATTAAATGCATGTGTAAAAGCATGATAGTTAAAACATGAAGTAGACAGAGTGTGTTTAGACATTTTGCCCAGAAATGTGCGATTAGGTTAGTCTTATTTTTCAATTTCAATTCAACAATTTACTTCATTAAAGATGCCTAGTTTTCTTCCATTTCTTGCCATAGCTTAATTTGTAGATTTCTTCCATTGGAGAGTAGCTAGATGTAATTTCTTGCTGTAGAATGGTTATTTTATTGCTGATAGATTGATGGATTTGAATCACTTGTAGCCCTAGGTATAAATTCAGAAACCGTAGAAATAACACCCTTTCTTAGGACTCAGAAGAGGATGACATGAGTAGAATGCATCTGTTGTGTATATAGCACTATCACCTCCAAGTTTGTATGAACCATGGGTTGATAAAGTAAAGTAGAGTAGCCTCTAGGAGTTTCAACATTCTTGGTGCAATACCAGGGCTCACCACTAATGATGGAAATAATATCTGCCAATAAATTAATTGATTGACCTAAATATTCAAAAAATCCAATATTGTCATTTTCCTGAAGAAAATAACCAAAGGGGGAGGAGTTGCTATCTAAGCTAAAATTACCATAATTATGAAGGTAGTTTGGATTTAACCCAATTATCTCAATGAAGGTATGGGTAAAGTACCCATCCAAAGATTTCTTGGATTTGACTAGAAACTTCTATTTTGATAAAGAATTGGAAAATTTGTCACAAAAATCCATGGAAAATAAACCCAAAGTATTGGGGGACAAACAATCCCATGTATTTTAATGATCCATGATGTGAGAGCTAAGGTTTCTCTTGGGTAGAATATAACATAGAAAATGTTCTTCTGTGCAGAAGAGAAGGGAACTTACTAGTTTTATGTGTATGAAGGAGAATGGCCTTTATTATTAAACCACTAGTAGTCGAAGAGAGAGTTGATTTTTGGGTGATTTATATACAAGGAAATAAGAATTGGGAAAAGGGAGGTCATAAAGGGACTAGTGGGTAGTGAAGGGGATCCCTTTTTGTGTGCATGAAAACTAAGAAACCAAAAATAATAGCTGGGTATTCTCTGGGATTAGTGGGATTCTAAGAGAACACATTGAGTTTTTATTGGAGGAGAGTGTCCTTCATGACTCCACCATTAATGAATAAGTGAAATATATCCCCCATGGATTCATGGTCTGGATTGGGGGTGCCTAGCTGCAAAGGATGTAATTTTATTGAAAATTCAACAAGAAATGTGTGTCTAATTAAATTTTCCCTTAATTAAATTGGACAATAAATTGTAATCTTATCTCATAATCACTTGTAATAGTTAATTGAGTGTGATAAACTTAGTTAGCTCATGAAATTCGAGTTGAGGGTGGTTGGTGAGGCTTGTAGAGTGATTCTATTTGTTTTAGAGTCCAAGTTACAGTTAGTGTATTAGTTTAATGCATGAGAAATCAGTTAACTCAATTAATTGAGTTAAAATCAGTTTAACTAGTTGTAACTGATTGTTGCACTAATGAGAAGTCAAGTGAATTAAACCATATTTAATTCACATGTAGTGATCTGTCAAGTGATTGATGATTTAATATTAATAGCTGCATGCATGTCAGTTCTGATGAAGACCCAGTTGAAATAGAGTTTAAAGGGATGTTAACTATCAGTGGTATTATTAGCGAACTGCCCAGATGCAGTAATACACCCATAGGATTTCCCATGAGCATTGTGCAGTTTTGGAAGGCTAAAATTCCTAAATAATAGGGAATTAATTATCTTATAATTACACAAGTAAGGTAGGTTGAACAGAGGCAGGAAATTGGCTAAGTGTTGGTCGATTTTTTCTGGATCAGTGTGAGACAATTGATAGAGTGTAGCAGACTCTTGTGAGAAGAGTGCATTGTATTGTTTCATGATTCCTTGGTTGAATATAAAATAGAATATAGAGGGGTTTTGAGCAGTAAGCTTTCCCTAGGAAAAATATTTGTGTTGTGGATTGACTTTGCTTCTTTCTTTTACTTGGTGTGATTGTGCAATCATGTTTATTTTCCACAATTAATTTGTAGAAGGATTAAGTATCTTGCTTTATCATATCGCATGATCAGATTGAATCCATTGGTATACATATTTTTATATTTTATACATGGTATTAAAGCACAATAAATCACTATAGTGGAGAATAAATTGAGTTTGTGCTGAACAACATTTGAATTTGCAAAAATATTCTTTGGTGCAACAAGCATATCAAGATGGATTTCAATGGATTAAGACTGGAATATGCACTCGAGGGCAGTTCTAATTATATTGCATGGAAAGAAAGAATGGAGGCAGTTATGGAGGACAACGGGTTGAAAGAATTTATCGATACTAATATTCCAAATCTCGCAGTAGGAGACGTTGCTCTTCTTGATGCTTGGCAAAAGAAGGTTTCAAAGGTGAGGAGAATATCATTAGAGGGAGTTCGAAATCACATTGTCTCGAGTGTCCATGGTAAAGCGAATCCATATGAAATTTGGAAAACTTTGATAGATCCGTTTCAGAATAACAGTGACCACACAGAAAATCGGCACTGAAGGAAAAGCTCTAGAAAATCAAAATGGAGAAAGGCGAAACTATTGTGAAATACTTGACCAAGTTCATCCAAAGTGGAGATGCGATTGGAAGTGTCGAGATTACTATTGCAGATGATGACTTGGTGAGCCTAGAACTTTTAGGGCTTCCCAAGAGCTGGCATAGTTATCAGGACTCTGTCAATGGGAAGGAGAAGCTACTAGATTGGGAGCGACTTTTGTTGGATTTGGTACAAGAAGAATTCAGTTGGAATACTAGGGATGGATCCTCATCCAAGACAGATGATGAAGAAAATTGCACCTTGGCTGGTAAGGAAAAGAAGGGGAAGGGAAAGAAATCCTATTCCAAATATGAGATTGACAAAGAAGGCAAGAAGCGTGACATGTCTAGAGTGAAATGTTTTCACTGTCATGAGCATGGAAATTATGCCACTAATTGTCAACAAAAGAAGAAGAACAACAAAAAGGCTTCAGGATATGCAGTGGGTGATGCTTTGGCTTCACAGTTCAAGTTGAACTTCTCACTCATCGCATGCATGGTGTCTAGTGTGATACTTGGATAGTGGTGCATATTTCCACACATTAGGGAATTTTTAGGTCTAAAATGGGACTCCTAAGGAAATTATAAAATAATAGTGGAAATAATAAAATAATATTTGATTACATCATTAAATTTTAGAGGGAAAAAAAAAACTACTTTTTCAACTCGTATTTTCAACTTATCTCCCAAATTTTTTACTCAAATTTAGAGCAAGAGTACTCGTTGGATGAAAAATTTAATTCCTCATTTAAGGAGTACCCATTTTTCATACTTTTGATGGATCTTGTTACAAGAAAAATGTGAAATAAATGAAAAACATGATTGCAATCACGTTTTTTCATGTATTTCTCATTTTTCGTGTAGAAGGATCCATAAAAAGTATGCAACATGGGTACTCCTTAGATGAGGAATTAATTTTTGCATCCAACGAGTACTCCCGCTCGAAATTTGAGTAAAAACTTTGGGATATAAGTTGAAAATACGAGTTGAAAAAGTAGTTTTATTATTTTATTAATTTTTAATATTTTTACCCTTTTACATAAAAAATGGTGAATAACCCCCCATGGTTGACATCATCATTTTGAATCCTATTGGTTCTTATAAATTTTATTTTGGTTGTACATTTTTCTTAGGAGGCCCATTTTAGACCTCGAAATTCCCCTAATGTGACGGGAGACAAAGAACTCTGTAGTAGCTTGGAGGAGAAGGATCTTCAGATGCACATCAAGATGGGTGATGATGGGTAGTATAGCGCTACTGGGATTGGTACAGTTACTTTTCAGAGACAATTAGGTAAAAATTTATTATTAAAATATGTCATGCATGTACCAGGCTTGAAAAAGGATTTAGTTTCAGTTGCTATGTTGGAGGATAGAGGATATGATGTGGTTTTCAGTGAAGGGAAAGCATTCCTTCGTCAGAAAGCCACAGGACAAGTTAAGAATATTGGGGTTCATCTAAAGAACTTCTACAAACTTGATGTAGATGGTTGCGCAACATTGATGGGTAAAAGAGACAGAGTGGTGAGCCGGGATGAGGGTGATTTATGGCACAGGAGATTGGGCCATCTACACCATGGTGCTTTGAAGGTCATGTAACAAATTTCCACGGGGCTTGCAAAGGGTACTCTTGCGCAGATATACACATGTAAGGGATGTACCATGGGGAAGTATACAAAGGCCACTTTTCATGAGAAGGAGAACCGAACAATGGAAATCCTTGAGAGTTCGATCAGATGCATGTGGACCATTCTCTATAGCTTCTACAACAAAGAAAATGTATTATGTGATGTTTGTTGATGATTTTTCTAGGAAGTGTTGGATCTACTTCATGCAGAATAAAGATTAGACGTTCTTAAAATTTTGTGAGTTCAAAGCAATGGTTGAGAAAGATATATGGAAGCATGTGAGTGTTCTAAGGAGCGAAAATGGTGGTGAGTACATCTCCAATGAATTCAAGAACTTCTGTGCCAAAGAAGGAATTCAGAGAGAGTTTATTATGCATCATAACCCACAACAGAATGGGGTTTCAGAAAGAAAAACAAAACAATTGTGGGTGCGGCGGGAGCGATGTTACATGATCAGGGCCTACCGTTGCATATATGGGTAAAGGCATGCAACACAACGATATTTGTGCAGAACCATAGTCCTCATCGGATACTTGGCATGAGTACACCAGAGGATGCTTTTTCTGGTAAGAAACCTGGTATTTCACATTTTAAATTTTTTGGCTCATCTGTCTATTGCCATGTGACCAAAGATTCCAGAAAGAAGCTAGAACCAACATTAGTTTTTGGGATATTTGTGGGGTACATTGATAATCCCCACAACTATCGGGTGTATTTTCCGAACAACAGGATGACTGTTGTCAGACGAGATGTAAAATTTGATGAGGAGAAAGCCATATGATTGTACCTTGGGAGGGAGCTTGATTTTCATGCAGATGAGGAAATATTGGTTCCAAAGGATGAACCTCAAGATGTAGAGAAAACACATATGGAGGATGATGGAGTGGCATAAACCACTCATGCAGAGCCATCCACCAGACATGGTAGGAGGCGCACCACAGAAGCTGACAGATTGAGACTTGATGCAGAATTACATGTAATGAGAACCTACATCAGTACGCAGACAGAGAGTCACCATACAGGTTTACTGGATACAAGGCTCTTATGAGCAAGTGTATTGTGATAGAACCATCCTCTTTTGAGGAAGTAGTGCAGCACTGATTTGGGTTGACACCGTGGTTGAGGAGTATGACTCCATCATCAGGAACAATGCATGGGAAGTTGTCCCAAGACCAGTCAGGAAGTTAGTGGTTGTATCTAGATGGATTTATAAGGTGAAGCGGGCAGAAAATGGGAGTGTGGAGAAGTACAAGGCTAGATTTGTAGCCTGGGGATTCTCACAAGTTGAGGGGATTGAATATGAGGAGAATTTTTCACTGGTTGCGAGGTACTCATTGATTAGATCTATCCTTGCACTCTCAACGCAGATGGGGTGGAAGATACATCAGATGGATGTGAATACTACATTTCTAAATGGATTTATTGAGGGATAAGTGTACATTGAGCAAGTAGAAGGTTTTGAGACCTTTGATAGTGAGTCACATGTCTGCAGAATCAAGAGAGCACTATATGGGTTGAAGCAAGCACCTCATGTTTGGTACACTAGGATTGACAACTATTTCACCAGGTTGGGCTTCACAAAGAGTGAAGCAGATGTGAACCTGTAACAAATTATGGTAGATGGTAAGCTTTTGATTATCGTACTTTATATTGATGATTCCTATAGAATCATTTTCCACCTTCATGTGCTTGATGATTGACACTTCAACCTTGGGAACCCTTTCCCATCAGACTTGACCATCTTCACAAAAAAAAGTATCTTAAAACCCATACGCGACTCTGCCCAGAATTTTATGTATATATACGTGAGTCCATTCATAGATATCCGCGTACACCTTTTTAATCATTAAAAAGTATATAATATTCCCTATTTTCTAGGCAGGGTTGATGGTTATTCCTGTAATTCAACCACCCCAGCCATGGCCTAACTGTTTCCAGCTGCATAAATTAATTTGAGGGAGTATAAAAGCCCCTCATGTGCATGGCCTAAGGGACAGAGAAAAATATAGATATTATACTCTGTTGGAGCCCTATTTCAAGGTCTTTTCCTGAAGGTTCTTTGCTGTTCTGAGTATTCATGACAGAGAGCTTTTACTCATTTACTCTTTCCTAACCTTATGAGTTGCTTCGCATTTGGATTTTCACCTTTGGTGTGTTTAGTTTTCTTGATTTCATAGACTAGTTTTGTTGCAATTTTCGAAGGGTCTCTTATTGATTCTTTGGAGTTTTTGTTCGTTGCAAGTTTATGCTATTATGCTGAGTTGACTTGTTGAGTTTCTTGTCTTCCTTTTGCTCATATAAGTCCCGTTGCGAGAGTAGCAAGGTTGGCTTTGGGCATTTTGTTGAGACTTTCGCTCAAAATTCAAGTTTCCTTGACTCAGTTACTGGATAGTTCCATTGGTATTTTTGAAATATTTTTTGCCTATAAACTCAAAAGCCCAAAAAACATTTGTTTTCTGTTGCTTTTGTTTTCATTTTGTTTGAAGGTTTATTTTCATCTTTTGAAGCTTTGTTGAGTGTCTAGTCTTCGGTTCTTGAGTTGATTAGGAGGGGAGTTTTCTTTTGATTTCTTTCTCTTATGTCAAGTATGTTTTGGCGTTTTTATACATAGGAGTTATGATTTGGAACTAGCTCTATTGACTACCAAAAAGTGATTGAACCTTGGTGTTTTTAAAGACTTCTCTTTACTTTTTCAGATTTAGCATCTTAGGATTTGCATGTCATTGGTAGTTTGCATTAGGTGCACATAATCATTTTTAGTATTTTTCGTAACTTTTGAGTTGTGTGAAGTGTGAGCATCCGAAAAGAAAATAAAGTGTAGTCTCGTAGAAAATGTGTAGAAATCACTCTTCATCAAAAGGAAATCAATGCATTTGCATGTAGTTTAGTTTTCATTGGTTTCTTCTGTGTCATACAAACACCATCAGTTTCAATTCCACATGCCCTTGACATAAAATAACAGGAAATTAAAATAAGCATTATAAATAAAAATAACTAGCAATTTTTTGTATTATTGTCATACACCAACTAGCTAGGTTATAGGGCCTTGGATTAGGTGATTGGAGAGTTAACTCTCTAAGGCCGCTCAAATTTTGAAACATAGAAGTTTATTAATGAGAAAAATCCAACACCGTTAAGTGGACCGGGAAATATCTCCTACAGAGAGTTAAGCGCGAGGGAAAGTGCAGGAAGAGAAGAGAGATACCCCCTCTCCTATTTGCTGAATCTTTACCTAAGAAACTTTCCGTCCGACTGCTGATACGGATTGATGCCCATAATTTCCTATCATAGGGACCACACAGGTGACTGCGGGGGGGGGAATACCCATGGTACCTGAGGCAGACGTTGCGTCACTTCCATCAGTGCTTCTGGAGGGTGCCCTTGCGAAGCTTGGGGACTTGCACCGGCAAATGCTGTTGTTAGGAAGTCAGCGTAACTGTTTCTGTTACCTTCACTAGTAGGCCTGGGTCAAAATTACCCCAGACTACTTTCGGGAGGTCCTATTTTTCTCTTCCTTGTATTTTGGTGTCCGGTCCTCATCACTCGGAGCGGAAATACCTGAGAGCTGCTTGTCTGGCTGTATTTTAGGGACTTTTGTAGAGTGTGCACTTTGCTCCTAGATTGCTTAGCTTCATATATTTTTTGAGTCTAATAAATCTCTTAAAGTGGTTGACCGATCACCTCGTCGATCGAGGAGGCTCTGTGGGTTGTCTTCCGCGAGTGTCGAGCCTTCTTCAAGAAGGCGTAGGAGTAATTTGGAGGGTGACTTTCACCCGGTGTTTTCAGACGCAGTGGAGAGAGATCCTCTGTTAGGGCTAGTTATTTTCGTAGCTGGTTCTGGTGTTGGTGTCAGTGCCGAGAAAAGTGCTTCACTCATCTCGAGAGTTTTATTTCCAACAGAAGAAGTAGAAGTAGAGGAAGTCCCTCAACCTACTGAGTCTCTTCCATCTCCTCTTCCTGCTAATTATCCGTTTATCATCGAGTACATCGGACCTGAGTCGCAGAGACTAGAGAGTTCTTATCCATCATATTCTAACCTTTTGATGGCCACGACTGTGAATGCAGCTTCGGTTGTGAGTGCTGCAAGTATCCAGACTCCTTTTTCTGTTGAAGGAGGAGGCACTATTGCTATATATTTGATTGCTTCTAGTACTACTGTGTTTGGCTCTGGTCACACCCAAGTGCATGCTTCTCAATATGGTCCCTTTTGTTTCGGAATGCCCACTAGTGGAATTCCTTCTTTTTTCTTTTCTGCTGCTGCATCTGTTTCTGCACCAATATCCTCTATGGCTAGTGGATTAGCTTCTTTTCAAGGGTTCCCCTTTGGAAGTGGGCACATCCCTAATTCAACCCCTTCCTTAAAATATTTTCCTTTCACTTCCCAGACTCAAAGTTTCAATCCATGGTCTGGAGGTCAAATTTCTACTACCTTTAGAGGTTGGAACCCTATTTTTACAGCATCAGGAGCAGGGAATCATTTTCTCGCTGGTCACCAAGGGAATGTTCCTTTCCCTTCGTCGAGTGCTTATCAGGATTTTTCTCCTTTTTCAAATGCTTGGAACCCCTACCAGGGGGTTTCTTCTTCATTCACTACCTCAGTGGGGGGAAATGGTCTGGTTTATAGTAACTCCATGTTTGGAGGGGGTCCTTCTCTGAATGCTGGGTCACAAGGAATTTCCTACGGTCCAATATTTTATACGAACAGTATCTGGCAACCTGGTGCCTCATCAAATCTAGGTTATTCTTTTCAGAATGTGGGGAATCCATCCCATGGGGGTGGAATTCCCAGGCTCCTCCTCGATTACCATTTCTGGCAACGTTAAACTTGCCAGATTTTTTGAAATTGACTAAAGACCCTATCCGATATAGTCCAGGGTGGCCTTCGGTCCCCACAAAAATACCCTCATACATCCCAAATTTTGAAGGGAAGAATGGATAGGATCCAACATATCATATCACCAATTTCCATTTATGGTGTTCATCAAACTCCCTGATTGATGATTCAATAAGGTTGAGATTATTTCAATGCACCTTAACTGGAAATGTAGCCAAGTGGTATATTGAGTTAACTGGGGGCATTTTTTCCACTTTTGGAGATCTGGCTACCATGTTTCTAAATCATTTTCAGCTGCTTGTCCGTTACGACGCCGGGACTGAACTCCTGGCTAATTTTAAGCAGGACAATGCAACTCACATTTATGATCATATTCAGGAGTGGCGAAGAAGGAAGAGGCTCATTAAAGCCTATATTCCTAATGAATTCCTTGTGGAATGGTTTTTTAAATCCTTGCAGCTAGATATTTCTAAGGACGTATCCTTATCAGGGGTATTTTCCGAAGAGAAGGTTACTTTTAGGGCTCAGCAATTAGAACTGATTTATTCTTAGTCTGGAGTCCTTAATAAAACTTTTCCTGATGCTCCTCACTCCAAATTGGACTTGTCAAATACTAAACCTGGTCCTCATGGTGATGGAATTATTGGTCCGGTCGATAGTGGTGCAGCTAACTTGCTTAGTCAACTGCAGTAGTTGTCCATACAATCTGCTTCTTCTAGTCAGGCTGTGCCTTCAATGTCAACTCCTTCCCAGTCTTTGTCAATAACTGTGGTCCAGACTTCTAACCCCAAAGGAAATCAACAATCTGAAGGGAAGAAGAAGGGATGAAATAAGAAAAAGAAGGGCAAAGATGGAAAGGGGAATGCAAATAAATCCAACGAGCATGTTGGTGAGGGTTAAAAGGATAAAAAGAAAGTGAAGTTTCCATGCAAGTTATGTACTAGAGACCATTTTACTCACATTTTCCCTAAAATTCAGGATGTGTAGCGCTTGTTAGCTCAATAGGGTTCTTCCAGTTCCCAGGATGTGTTAAAAAACCCTTTTCCCCAAGGGAAACAATTAGTTGTTGGCACGAATCAAAATATCGGGGCTCCCTCTGGGGGCGCCCAGGAAAGGGAAAACACATCAAACAGATAGATGATGAGTGCTCATGCAGATATCACTATGAGATCTTGTGATTATGGTGAAGCCGAGTCTTCGAAAGCCAAGGGTGTCCCTAATAGTGCTGAGCCGCTTCATATTACGAGGCCCATTATTGAGCCTATACCTTGGATGCCAAAGGCATCTACAAAGCATACGATGATTAATCCAAATGCCAAGGCCACCCAAAACTACTCTATTATATAAGATCTGGTGCAGAGTCCTTGTGTGATGTCTGCTCTCGAGGTGCTCCAGTCTTTTCCAACTCAGCGAAGTGCTCTCCTTACTGATATTGGGGTTGTTGATCCGAAGAAATCTCTTATGATTACATTTGATATGTATAATTTTAAAAAGAGACTCCCTCATCATATGGATTTCCATATTATATCGCTTTATCAAAAATTAAATATATTTCGAACAGTCGTAGACGAGGGTGCTTCCACGTGTGTGATGTCTTTCGCATGCTGGAAAGCCATCGGATCTCTTGCAGTTGTTCCTTCAACCACTCTTCTGACTGTGTTTGATGGTCATTATCACAGGCCGCATGGTATTGTCCTGGCTTTTCCCATCTGTGTTGGGGGAAAAAATGTTAAGAATGAGGTTGAGATAGTCGATGCAAGCTTAGACTATAACCTTCTATTGGGGCGAAACTAGATTTATGAGATGGATGGTATTTCGTCCTCATTATTTCGCATTATTTATTTCCCTCACGAAGGGAGGATTGTCACAGTTGACCGACTGGACTATTCTCCTATAGACCCAAATGTATCTACTGACTCAACTATTCCTTTGGTGGATAATACCAAACTGCCTGTTGAGAATCTAGTGGTTGGAATGTATTCTTCTTTGATGGGTATTTTTGATTTTCCGCCTCCTTCTGTTCATATAAATAAAATTTCGTCCTCCAAGGCTGCTATTCAAAGAGATTTATTTAGAATTGATTATTTTTCGGACCCTTGGACCTTACCTTCCCCTACCTCCACATTAGCGGAAGGTCAAGTGGGTGGAATGGCATTTCCAATGTTTTTAGCTGAGATTGCTTATAGCTCTATTGTTGACTCTATAGAATCCACTCCAGTTTCTCTTTCATCAGAGGAATTGGATGGAGATGTGGCCCCGGCTTGGACTCTTGGTTCTTCTTCCACCCAGGATTGACTTAATACCACTCTTCCATCTGAAGTGGCTATCCTGGAAGCTATGACTGGTATAGACAGACCATGGGATGATTTGCATCATCGGTCTTACTTTTTACCAGATTTGAGTGAAGTTGAATCAAGTTTTCCTAGTCCTCAGTATTATGGTCCTGTTCACTCGGTCCTGAACTCTTTAGCACCAACATAGGTATTTTCTGAAGGGAACATGGTTGTGATTTCTCCTACTATCCTGGTGAACATTTCCAGAAATCTCAACACTATCGAGAATGTTTTCATTGGAGCTGAATGTTCCCCTGAAGAGATTCAAATTTACACTGATCTCTTTCGAGAGTTTAGGGATGTGTTCGCTTGGTCTTATGAGGAAATGCTTGGTATAGATCCATCTATTGTCCAACATGAGATTGAATTATACAAAAATGTTAAGCCTGTCAGGAAAAAGCTTCGTCCAGTCAACCCTAGGAAGGCATCAGCTATCAAAGCTGAGGTGGAGAAGTTGCTTAAGGCGGGATTTATTTTCCATGTTCCTTTAACAAAGTGGGTTTCAAATCCAGTCTTAGTGGACAAGAAACAAGGAAAAATTCGAGTTTGCATTGATTTCAGAGACCTAAATAAAGCATGTCCTAAAGAGAATTACCCCACACCATTCATAGATCAGATTATCGATGAGTGTGCGGGCAATGAGATTTTCTCCTTCATGGATGGTTTTTCTAGATATAATCAAATCACTATCCATCCTGAAGATCAACATAAGACTGCATTTATTTGTCTTTGGGGTACCTTTTCTTATAAGAAGATGCCCTTTGGCCTTAAAAATGTTGGAGCTACTTTTTAGTGGGCCATGTCATATGCCTTCCACGATATCAAACATATCATCGAGGCATACTTGTATGATTTAGCTGCTCATTCTCGCAAGAGAATCGATCATCCTTCTCACCTCCGTCAAATATTTGAAAGATGTCGATATTACAAGATCCAGTTGAATCCGAACAAGTGTGTTTTCGCAGTCACATCTGGTCGATTTTTGGGATTTATTGTGTCTATGGAAGGGATTCGGATAGATCCTTTCAAGGTTGAGGCAATACTTCTGTTGCCTCCCCCATCCTCTATTCATCAACTTCAAAGTATACAAGGAAAAGCTAATTTTCTGCGGAGTTTATCGTAAATTATGCCGAGATTACAAAAGGATTTATGAGATTATTGAAGAAGGGAGTTCCATTTTTATGGGATGAATTTGCTCAACGCTCATTTGATGCTTTGAAAAAAGCATTAACCTTTGCTCCTATACTAAGTCCACCTGATTATAGCAGGGATTTCCTCGTGTATGTCACAGCAGCAGAATCTACCATTGGTATGGTTCTGGTTCAGGAGGATGATGCTCTTTCAGAGCATGTTATATAATACCTTAGTCGAGGCTTGGTAGGACCTGAAATCCGGTATTCTTTGATAGAGAAGCTTGCTTTAGTAGTCGTTCATGCTGTACAGCGTCTTAGACATTATATTCTTCTTCGAAAAACTTATTTTTTAGCAGTAGTCAATCCATTTCAGTTTATTATTAGCAGACAAGTGATTGGGGGAAAATACAATAGATGGATTGTGATTTTGCAGGAATTTGATCTTGATTTTATGTCTGCCAAGTCCAAGAAATCATTAGTTTTTGCGGAATTAATTTCTGAGTTTCCCTATGGAGAAGAGATAGTTTATGATGAATCCTTTCCGGATGAACATCTTTTTCTCATTTCTTCACAGGATCCTTGGTATGGGGATCTCATAATATATCTTCAGACTGCGAAGTTTCCCTTGAATTTTTCTAAAGATGAGTGCCGTAAGTTACGTCACCTATCTAAAAATTACTTAATCATTGGTGACACTTTATACCGTCGCAGGGTCAATTCGATCCTTAGACGATGCTTAACTCTCGAAGAATCCAAGGTTGTGTTGAATGATTTCAACAGTGGAGTTTGTGGTGGTAATTTATCCGGGCTTGCTATAGCCCAAAAAATCTTGCGTGCATGATACTTTTGGCCTTAAATTTTCAAATATTGCGTGGAGTCAGTTAAATGGTGTCATCCGTGTTAAGTGTATACTCGAAAGATGTGCACTCATCCATCTCCACTCTTCCCTGTCGTCACTGTTGGTCCTTTTACAAAGTGGGGTATTGATTATACTACTTGTAACCCGCCTTCGGCTAAAGGTCATAAGTAAATTATTGTAGCAGTAGACTACTTCATGAAGTGGGTCGAGGCTATGCCCACTTTTGGGAATGATGGTGAGACATCAGCTCTTTTTCTCTTCAATCAGGTTATTTCTCATTTTGGTATTCCCAAAGAAATTGTCACTGATCATGGCAGTCACTTTTAGAACAACATTCATCTCTATATTATCCTCAGGCCAATGGGTAAGTGGAAGTCGTAAACAAATCCTTGAAGATAATTATTCAATGGGCAATTGATAAAGCTCGATCCAATTGGCACATTATGCTATATCCTGCACTTTGCGCATACCGGATGTCAGTGAAAACTGCGACTAGTTTTACTTCGTTTCAACTAACTTATGGGTTGGAGTCCATATTTCCCATTGAGTGTGAAATTCCTTCTCTTAAGTTAGCTATAGAGCTTTTTCCTGACACCTCTAGTCTCGAAGAACGTCTCCTTCATCTGGAACATCTCGATGAGCAGCGTTGAGATGCCACCACGATGAACGAGGCGCATAAGAAGCAGGTAAAAGTTTAGTATGATAAAGCGATCAAACCTACCGTTTTCTATGAAGGAGACCTTGTCTTGGTTTATGCCCAGGAGAAGGATGCTCTGGGGGAAAGGTATTTTTTCAGGTACATTTACTGAAGTTGAGATTTTTTCCAGTTTTTCGAATTCATGACCACTGACCTATCATGGCAGGTATATAATTTCAAACTGGAACATAGGTTAGAGAATCCACTTTCCATTGCATTCTGCATGCTACCCTCCATTTTTCATCACTTGGCATAGGGTCAATCCCATCATGTCATGGGTACTTAACCCATTTCACTCGCTGGTCTTTAATCATGACTTGATGGTAGAGCCTTCCTTTACATGGGCTTCCTAGTTAATTCCTCGTTAGCACTTGTTGCCCATGCTGCACTTTAAGTAGGCTCGGGAGTCCTCTTTAGTCCCGCCATGACTTATGCAATGAAGCTTCATTCTTCTTCTTCTTCTCTATGATTTTTTTGGCTATTACCCTAGAGGCTCCCTTGTGTTGTCAAGTTGTATCACTGCATTGCATATTGGCTACTTGTTTATCTTGGCCTTCAACTGGCTTCATTTGGACTCGATGTTTAAGCCATATTTTGACCATGACTCTCTGTACAAGTTGACCATGCAAGCACTTAGCTATCTTGACTTGACACCTTTTTACCCATGGATGGAACGTTCCTTTGAGTATCACTTACCAGTTTCTGCCACCTTTCATTGAGCATAGGATTGTTCCTATCCCAGGAACTAGAGAATCTGTTTCCTGATACTCGTTCTATCCATTGTACTATAGCATTCTTTTATTATTTTTCATGTTTACTATATGAAAAATACAAAAAAATCAAATATATCAAAAAGAGCGAGAACGAGATATTACTTCATATTTGATGGCAGTTACAGTGTTAGTTTTTGTCTCCCTTGAACAAAGCACACAGAGCTATGTCTTTCCTTCATTTGGGATGGTTTTAGTTTTGACATAGGAGAAGCCATAACCTTGTTTCATAAGTCAGTTCTCCCCCAATTGGTTATCTCTTCCAATCATATGGAGAGTTTTTTTTTTCCTCATGCATAAAAAACTTATACAGAGTTATCATTTGCTGCCATAGTCAACATGAGTCGTGTTTTTGTTCAAAGGAAGTTAAACCTGAGTCGGCCTTTCTGCAGTGTCCCTTGACTTATTTTTCAATCGACCTTCCCAGTCTTGTTAGTATCTTTTTCTATCAAATCATATGTTTGGTCTTATGCTCGTGTTGGTTTGAGAAGGTCCCCATTTGACTTCTTGCCGGTGGGTTTGCCTCTTATCGACTACGACATATTGCTCTGAGAGAAAACTTAGAGCCGCACCTTGGCCCTATTTACATTACTAATAGGTGACCTTGTGCTCAACATTTGATCATCATTTGGGTCTTTGACTGAGTGGTTTCCATTGTGTTCAACGTCAACTTACATTATCACACTTGGGATTCGTGCAGCACCTTGATTTCCATTTGACCCTATTGGTGGATATCTCACCTCTTTGTCAGCTCTCATTATTGGTTGATATAGAGGGTTTCTACCATGCACTAGCTTCATATTATGAATGTCAGAAACGTACTTCGGGTTGGTTCCTTCACTCTACTTCATCCGATTCCTTCCAAATCTTGGCCTGCGGGTTACACTCATGCTGGAATGATGTAGGATGCCTTAATGCCTTCCTTCTAGCAGATCTTTTCCCATCGACTCTGACTCATTGCTCTGGGAATAAGGTCTAGATTCTTTTTTCAGTACCTTAGGGTTTGCAGTCATCCGTGGCAGACTCTTCGCTGTTGACAGTGAGGATACATTATTTCCTCCTGGTTGATAGATTCTAACAGGTGTTCGACCTCAACTCATTCATTCACACTTGCTATATTGTACTGGGGCACCTTGACACTCATTATCATTATCGGTGGGTTGTCTCGCATTTGTTAACGGTATACATTAATGACTGGTAATCAAACAATTTCTCACATGGTCGACTTCAGCTCATTTATTCCCATTGTGTAGAATTGTGCCATGGTGATCGGTGAAGGCCTCAGGTTTGCATCAACATGATTCGGTTCACTTTGAAAGTTCATCCAGTTTTCTGCCAGTGACGCTGTCCACCCTTATATGTTGCAGTTTCAGTACAACAACAACTTATATGTTGGCTCCCGAGTTGCATGATCATACCATGTGTTCCACCCCTTATGATTTGGTACTTAGAGATTCATTTCTTACTTGTGAGATCAGATATCTATTGCAACATCATTGATTAGTCTTCTATATGTGATACTTGGATTTGATTTTGACTTGTACTTCCGGGCAGTGATTAGATGATTCACTATGTAATTTACAGTTCAGCTATACTTGTATACATTTTGGATCCGCTCTGTACTTCATATGCAGACATTCTTTTATTTCACTGAGCATGGGTATGCCCACCTCAGACATGGGCTATCTCTTTGATCTATTCCATTGGTTTTTTGGCAGACTGAAATCTGGTGAAGTCCTCTCTCGTCCTTGCAAGATTCTTTCTACGCACATAATATATTTCGGCCATCATGTACCCCTTCTGACCCCATATATTAGGGGGCATATGTTATAGCATAATTTTCCACCTTCATGTGCTTGATGATTGACACTTTGGCCTTGGGCACCCTTTCCCATCAGACTTGACCATCTTCACAAAAAACAGTATCTTAAAACCCATACGCAACTCTACCTAGAATTTACCACATATATACGCGAGTCCATTCATAGATATCCATGTATACCTTTTTAATCATTAAAAAATATATAATATTTCCTATTTTTGAGGCAGGGTTGATGGTTATTCTCGTAATTCAACCACCCTAGCCTGTGGCCTAACTGTTTCCAACTACAGAAACTAATTTGAGGGAGGATAAAAGCCCCTCATGTGCATGGCCTAAGGGAGGGAGAAAAATATAGATATTATACTATGTTGGAGCCCTATTTCAAGTTTGATATTCCCGTGCCTCCTGCACTTCCCAGGTATATTAAATAAACCCTTGTTTCCTTGAGATGCTCATCATCCTATATGACATCTAGTGTGCACACAACTTGGAAGAATTCTTGCGAGGCTAGGGTCGGATGGATCCAGAGGATGGTATGCTCGAAGGCCATGGAAGGATTCAGGTGATATCTCCACATTTCTATTAATGTATGTGCCATTTATAATAAGAAGAACCATCTTGTTCCTAATATTCACGTGTTTACATCTCTTTATATATGTGTAATGATCATTAATTGAATATTTAGTATTGTTTCTATGATATTTTGCATGAGTTACACTAACATATAGGAACTATATATGCTGTACAACTAGAGTTTTGTGTTTTTTCTTTTTTGATTTTCAGGTTACGAAGCACGAAGGGTTGCTGGGGGTTTGCACCCCACAGGATCTACATCAAAAGTGGGACATTCGGGTAAGTTCCACAACTTGTTATATCTAGTTTTCAGTATAAAATATAGGTTAGGTGAGTCCTTCTTGAATGGTATGCCCCTGATCTGTGAAGGTTGCCGACCCAAAAACCTTTAGGGTATTATATCCCGAAACAATGATCTTATTCTAACAGGTGATGAGCAGCTCATAAATTCTTGTAAAGAGGATCTTGCAAGAGAGTTTGAGACGAAGGACACGGGAATCCTTCAATATTCCTTGGTTTGGAGATATGGTAGCGTGATGGGGAGCTATTTGTTTCTCAAGGCAACTATGCTAAAGAGATTCTGAGAAAGTTCCACATGGAGAGTTGTAAACCCATGGAGAATCCTCTTACAAGAAATTGGAGGAAGGAGGATGCTACTTTAGGTGAGGTAGTGGACGATACTATTTACAGGAAGCTTGTGGGTTCACTCATGTACTTGGTGAACACATGACCAGAAATATGCTACGTAGTTAACCAACTTAGTCAAGCTATGGTTAAGCCGACCAATCTCTTTTGGAAGGCAGGGAAGCATGTCTTGAGGTATCTTAGGGGCACTACAGAGTATGGATTATGGTACAAATGGACAGAGTGAGTGAAGCTTCAAGGCTTCACTGATGCAGATTGGGCAGGCAGTCCATTAGACATGAATAACACATCATGAGGGTTCTTCAACATAGGATTGACAATATTTTCTTGGTACAACAGGAAGCATATATTAGTTGCAATCGGTTCAGCCGAGGCAGAGTACATGGCAGCCAGTCAGGTGACATTTGAGGCCATCTGGATGAGGAAGATACTTGTTGGTTTGTTTGGTCATTAGATGGATCTGAAAGTGATACATTGTGATAGCCAGAGTTGCATAAAACTCTTGGTTAATCCAGTATTCCATGATAGGTCCAAGCATATTGACATCCGGTACCACCATCTTAGATATTGTGTTCATAGACGCATTATGTTACTTCAGTACATTCCCATGGAGGATCAGGATGCAGATATTCTGACGAAGGTGATCGGCAAGAGAAAATTTGAATACCATAGAGGCAATATCGGGGCAGCTGATAATCCCTTTCTTGTTGATAGGGAGTGTTGAAAAGTCAACAAGAAAAGTGTGTCTAATTTAATTTTCCCTTAATTAAATTGGACAATAAATTGTAACCTTATCTCATTATCACTTGTAATAGTTAATTGAGTGCGATAGACTCATTTAGCTCACGAAAATCGAGTTGAGGGTGGTTGGTGAGGCATGTAGAGTGATTATATTTGTTTTAGAGTCCAATTTTCAGTTCGTGTATTAGTTAAATGCATGCGAAATTAGTTAACTCAATTATTGAGTTAAAATCAGTTTAACTAGTTGTAACATATCGTTGAACTAGTGAGAGGTCAAGTGAATTAAATCAAATTTAATTCACATGGAGTGAGTTTTCAAGTGATTGATGATTTACTAATAATAGGTGCATGCATGTCAGTTCTGATGAAGACCCAATTGAGATAGAGGTTAAAGGGATGTTAACTATCAATTATATTATTATCAAACTACCTAGATGCATTAATACACCCATATGATTTTCCATGAGCATTGCATAGTTTTGGAAGGCTGAAATTCCTAAATAATATGGAATTAATTATCTTAGAATTGCGCAAGGCAGGCAGGCTGAGTAGAGTCAAGAAATTGGCTAAGTGTTGGTAAATTTTGTCTAGATCAGTGTTAGACAGTTAGTAGTGTGTAATAGACTCTTGTGAGAAGAGTGCATTGTATTGTTTCATGATTCCTTGGTTGAATATACAATAGAAGATAGAGGGGTTTTGAGTAGTAAGCTTTCCCCAAAAAAAATATATGTGTTGTGGATTAATTTTCTTCTTTGTTTTACTTGGTGTGATTATGTGATCATGTTTATTTTCCGCAATCAATTTGTAGAAGGATTCAGTATCTTGATTTAACATATCGCATGATCGGATTAAATCCATTGGTATACATATTGTTTGTATAATTTATACAAATTTAAAGTTCAGTCTATGGTTGGATGGAAAGTGGATCACCTTTCATTAGTTGTTGACAAATATGAATCATGATCAAATAATTTCCCTTGTGGACTTCAAATCTATAGTTTAAATTATGTTAAATTAAATAAAAATGATATTAATGGCTGTGTATATTTATGTTCTTTCTTATTGAATTATGCGTGACCATTCAGTGTATAATTGATAGATGATATCTTAATGTAATTTTTTTTAGCATAGATATCATATAAATCATTAGTTGCTTATTTATCCTTTATGTATGACTATAATACACCTTTTGAAAAGAAAGATGTTATGGAGAAGAAGACATAAGATGTGACACCCTTAGTCTCTTAGATATCCAAGATGGCTGATTGGTTGTGGAAAAATCCAAATAGGTGAGAGAATCCTTGAATATATTGCATTTTAGTAAAATGTCCAATTGATAAGGTGGACCTTAATGCAAGATCAAATGCTTTGGATTCAAAGTGAAGAATAAAAGGGAGGAGCCTTTACAAAACATCTAATATAAGGTGTTAAAGTGTTATGTTCTAGTGAATTAATGGAAATCTAGTAAGAGTGTTTGGGACTTGAAGGCCTTTGGGATGAATTTTAATACTAAGAATCCCTATGGGTGTAGCTATGTGGATGAGAAGTTGATATCTATCCTTGTTTTGGGATAAGAAGACTTGAAGGTATTCTTATTTTTATGTTTGAGGGATATTGTGTGAGCATTGATATCTCAAATATTAGGCCTAGTTAATAATCCCTTTTGAATAATATTGTATCGGTTTTGAAGCCCTATGTGCATGAAATTATAACGAGTGAGAGGTTTCACTCAAATGGAGGAAAGTGAATAAATGTAAAGTGGTCTCATGTGACTCCATGTGAAAATCCTAATTAATGGTTGTGAATGAAGGGGTTTTAGATGCCCTTACATGTCAGGAAGGGCCCCAATACCAATTTTAAAGGAATGCTAGAAAATATTTTTACCTTTTTAAATTGGATTGATCAAGGGGAGACATCTTTTTCCAAATAGGGTGGTTTGCAAAAATCGCCAAATTTGGTGCCTACAAGTTATTCGTAGCCCCTAGTCACATGGGATATATATAATTGTGACCAAGGCCTTGTGAAAAGGAGCGGGGATAAATGGGTAGAATTTGAAAGATGTCAAATGTCATAAATATTTAGATATACAAATATTTGGGCACTCAAGATTTTTTAAGTGTGGAATTCTAGTAGGGATTTGATATTCCAAATATCTAGATATCCAAACACTTTAAACTTTACATAAATTTTAAGCTTTGAAATATATGGATATGGATGGATAGATGGGTAGAAACATGTAGTTTTGAAACTTGGCAAATGAAGGAACCCTAATAGTTAGGTCATGCAAAAGTTCGAGATCAGTAACCTTTCCAAAATCCAAGTTGAGCCCAAAAATAAAAACCTATATCCATATGCTAACTTGATAGAGGATACAGTTGATATGTGGAATCCATGGTTAAGAACCCTAATATGAGCATATAAGTAGGGATATCACATGGATTGACAAGGCGACAAATGTGTCATTGTTGGCATGACATGATGGATAGATTATGGTGATGTGGAAACCGTGTCATTATTGGCATGGAAATATGGACATGTGTTGGTGAGTGGCATGATGACATGGTATGCTAAGGTGGATTTCCAATATGGTGTGATGATGTGGCATGATGGTGTGAAATATCTTATGTGGTTGTAAAGGTGACATCTATTGTGGAAGGTGATGTGGGGACCATAACTTCAGAATCCAAAGTTTCCATATAATGATATTTTTGGGTTTTTTTTGGATATTTGATAGCATATATATATGGGGATCTAAATATCTAGAAGGGCGGAGGTTTACCACATTTATGATAATGATAATGCAATGTAATATGTTTTTGTGTATGTGGTGGTGTATGACGTGGAGTCCAAAGTCCACAGATTTAGTTTTTTTAATAAAATTGATTTTTGTAATTTTCAAGATATGAATTCTAGATATTTAGATTTTGCATTTCTCATTAAATGGATTATTGAAACATCTAAATTGGAAATTTTCTAGACATCCAAGAATCCATATATTCAAAAATTTTACTTGTTGAACAATGTGATAATCTAAAAATTCTTCTTTCTATGATTGAAAACCTAACCATATAAATAATCCCTATCAATGAATTGATTGGAGAACCTAAATATTCAAAAAATCCAATATTTCCAATTTCGCCAAGAAAATAAATAATGGATGAGGATTTGGTCGTTGAGATACAACTCCCATAGTTATGAAGATAGTTGGGATCTGTTGTAACATTATTTGGCTTTGATAAGGTAGTATTTTTAGAAAAAAAATTGAAAAATAAAAAATGTTAAGTTTGGATATGAATAGACAAAAAACAAAAAATGTTAGGACTCATGGTAAATAAATTATTCATATCAAGAAAATGATAGGAATAATTGCCTTAAAAAATGAAGGCAAATTTATTGAAAAAATGTTAGGAAAGTAATAAAGAATTGATTTTCTTAGTTTTAAATAAAAGAAAAAATGGCTGCTTGTATAAATGCACCAAAGATTTTATTTAGGAGTTAAATGTGTTTATATTATGTTAATTGCTTCGTTAAGCAATTAAAATTTATTGTAAGAAAGAAATGCATGTTTTTTATCCTAAGTCCGCTAAGAGACAAAATATTTGTCGCATTGTGATATCACACGAGAAAATTTCAAGGGGAGATCTTTTCCCTAACCAGATCAATGACGGGGAAGTATTTTCACACCTCCCTTTCCCATTTCTCGTTAACGACCGAGGGGGTGTCGGAAAAGTAGTTTTCCCAATGCTAGGCCCCCCCTTACGTGTCACCTCTACAATACTTTTCACCCCCCCTACTCAAAACCGTTTACCGCCACTTACCCTCTCCCCATAATGGTTTCCACTCCTACCAAAGGTCAGTTGAATTTTATTCCTGGCCGTTTCCCAACACAGAATAAGATACTGCCACCTGTGCATCCCATTAGATCTGCTCCCTTATCATTATCCCTTCTGTCTCATTAGAATCGCTCCCATAGCCGTTTCATTGCCCCAGCTCCTGTATCGTTGGCACTAAACCAATAAGTTCACATTCCTAACAGTTAGTCCATAACGGTAATCCATCCACTATTATAAATAAAACCTCGTAATTCCTTTTACCACTTTGCTTTATTCACTATTTGATATTGAATTGTAGGTTTTCAGAGCATAGTTATGCCACTGGTTCAGGCATATGTCACTGTGCCACATAGAGAATTAACATTCTTCTCCTTCTTCTTTTTCCTTTGCAGAGAACATGGCCCCCAAGGGAAAAAGCCAAAAGCCAGCCTCTAGGGAAAACCCTGTTGCTTCTACCCCGGTTGATCTCAACCATGTCCCCCTTATTGATTCTTACTTCAAAATTGTTGACACAGAGTGCGAATTCAAATTCCATGAATTACACATGTGGCTGAAAAAAAATACTTGGATCAACAAGATGACATCAAGCTGTGGGAATCCCTTCTGCACCTGTTTTCATTCCCTCAAACCCATGATTTTCCATACCTGATCACCTGGTGTAAAACCAGGTATGACCCCATCTAAAGAGTAGTGGTGGCTCAAAATGGAAACATTTTGATATCCATCACTACTGAAACCATAAAAAACATGCTCTTAATCCCTCAGAATGACTCCTTAAGCCTTTTATCTCAAGAAACTCTTATGGATCTGTACCATAAACTCACTTTCCCTCAAAGAGTCCAAATCGTTGAAACCTTCCTACCTGATGATGCTGAATTACCAAAGAAAAACCTACCCTATCCATTATCCATGTTTCCTGAAGCTACCAAACACATCATCTCACTACTGTCTTTCTTTTTAGGATATCCAAATGACATGACAGTAGATGAAGCCATCCTTGGCTATTTCTCTATATTTTCCAAAGATCATCAACCTGTATTCATGTATAATTATAGTCAATTTTTGGCTAATAATATGCATGAGAAATTGATGAATTTAACAGCCCAAGGAATGTATAAGTACACCTTTGTAATTATACATATGTTTCTATTTTAGGAAGGAGATTCATTGCCTATTACATTGAATACGTGGGATGAATAGGGAGTTAACCAGTTAGTAATTCATTGGACATAATTGGTTAGGTCAATTTCAGACAAATTTTCTCTTTTCAGATTTCATTGACTCATTCATTCATCTAGTAGCATAGCTTCTTAGTATCCAGAATGAGCCCATAATTGGCCACGACGCTAAAATAAACCATCATTTGAGTGACCAAGTCAAAACTGGAGACTGGTATTTATACCAGAATTACACAAAGATTCGATTATATGGTTGTGAGTTGGCATCATATAAATTTCACAAATATGTTCCAATGCAAATCTTCTCTTTGGAATATATTAAGCAGATGATTAATATGGATGATCTACACTTTGTTTCAAGGAAGAGGAAATCACAGTTCAAGACTAAGTCAAATATTGGTTCTTTCATTTGCAATACCAGATCATTAGGCATTGAGGTAGATGTTATCTTTAAAAAAATGAATTTTCAGCCAAGCTTCACCTGGTCTTATGAACCTTTCAGTATAATTTCAAATCTAAGAGTTGAATTAAAAAAAAATCCATATAATCATACACCAAGTCTTGAAATTGAAAAGTTCATGAATTAGGAGCAGTGGACTGAAAATACATTGCAAGAAGCAGAGGAACATATCCTTTCCACTTCCACTTTGGAGACTCCAGTTTACAAAATCAAATAGTAGAAAATATCCAGAGAAGAAACATCAACTCTTGGTGATTTGGTCAGAGAATTTATAATCCAGAAAAAGAAACAAAAGACTGACCTTACAATTTCTACAGAGCAGAGCCAAAAGGAACCATAATTATATATTTGGGAGATCCAGAAGTGTCTACATCAGTAGGAGGGAGTGTTCCTAATACTCCATCATCTTCTTCACCCTCTCAAGAACCTTTGGAGATCATCCAATCGGTAGGAACCAGTTCATCAGATGACAAAAACATCTTCTCCAAGTTCTTAGAGATTAAACAAAAGAATGAAACATTTAAGGCTAATGTATATAGTCAGTTTTGGAAGAAAAATTCCACATCACAGCATAGGTTACTCACTATTTTTGATAGTGAAAAGGGAAGATGCAGATTGATTTCCTACAAGCCCAATTCCCTCTTCATAAGTTTCCAACAGATTATAGAAAGACCATTTACTCATTTGATGCAAACTAGATTCATCCAATAGATCAAGTCGACATGTATAGACAGTCCAAAGAGATGCTCTTCTCTACCATGACTAATACAACTATGAATTTGTCTAAGTTAAGAAAAAAATTATAAAATGTATAGTCACAACTTAAAATAGAAAACATCTCTTATTTAGCTAAAGACAACAAGTTAAATTCTTTAGAAGACATTGTGGTTAAGTTTGGGTATGACCCAAAAGATTGTAAAGCTGTAGAAGAAATTTTAAAGAAGAAAAATGTAGACATTCCACAAAGGACCCACAAAAAAAGGAAATAGAGGAGAGTGAATAGAACATAGAAGAGATGCTCAAACTAATCATTGAGCAGAACATTTAGATAAAGAAGATGGAGGAGTAGATTGAAAGACTTTTCAAGGTAAAATAATAGTCATATAAGCTTGCTATGATCCAAATTGCAACAGTACCAATTGCAATTGCAGGTACATAGCCCAAATCTTCATAAAAAAATATGGAATCTACATAGAAAACATGGGATTCAGTCAAACTGATGTAGGATTTGGCCATACAGAAACAAGAAAATGAGAAGCTGCTAGAGAAATTCAAGGCCTTGTAAATTCAGAAGATAAAAAATGATGCCTTGTACATGGAAGAAATGCAGAAGTCTCACAGATTGGGACTAAAATTTCAAAAGCTAGAAAGTGAGCTGCTAATGACAGAAACCTTGGCCAGGTCCAAGGAGAGTATATGGACAAAAATAAGTCAAGCAATGATCGAAGTATGGCCATCCATACAAATATTTTTTTAGCAGGAGGAATTAATTAATAGATGCAAGATAGTCATTGAAAAAGAGAAAGCTTCACTCAAGCAGAAACCAACAGAGGCATCAAACATGATCAAGGTTCTGAAATAAAAAATCAGAGTAGAGTTGGAGTAGATCAAAATTTCAAATAAAACAGCTACTATCCCGGAAATCAAGAAAATATTGCAGAAAAATAATTTTCTAAACTAATTGGAAACTAAGTGTCAAACTTTGGAAATTGTTGTCCAAATATTTCACACTAAGTTTAATTTGTTCAAAAAGAGAGGATTTCCTAGGATAGTAGCTACTATTGAGAAGTTGATCAACTTGGAGGAGTACTGCAAAAAGCTTTACACCATTGCAATAGACAAAGAAAAGTTTGCAGGAATTAAAGGCCGTGTGATAGGGAAAGATTTTCTAGAAGTTTTGGATTTTGATTTGACCATAAAACATGAAATCAAACACCTCTTCATCGAAAACCCTACTTTTAAAAGAGATCTTTTGGTTGAGAGATCTTTTGGTTGAGCAGAAGTGGATGGAAAAGAAATAAGCCACTTCGAGGGGGCAACCTCCAATACATTACATAAATGAACAATTCTTAGATGATATAATTTACAAAACCTCCTTTCTATATATAGGAGTCCATGGGGCCATAATGTAATCCTAGTGGGCCACAATGTAATCCTAGCCGACCTAACAATAATAATTTAAGGACACAATAATAACAAAATGGGGGTTACAAGGGTTCAATAATAACAATAAGGGGGTTACACTAACAATAATAAGGGACTATACTAGTGATATAGGGACCTAACATATTAAAACCCTTTATTTGAACATAAATAAGGATAAGAAGAGGTCCATAAGTTGGTCATTCGTACACCTTTGATATCTGTAAGAAAATATTCAACTTTACTTCTTCCACCACCTTCTTTTACCCCTCCATATTCACCTCCTTCTTCTAGAAATTCATCTTCTACATCTACCTCATATTCTTCTACAACCACCACCCATGAATATTATTCATCTTCATCACAAGATATGGCTGGTTTTAGGCCTATTGTTCAAGCAATATATGCTACTTTACTGCTTCCAAACATATTGAAAGATTTTCCTGCTGGACACTTGAAACATGTTCCAAGGTTTAATGGGGAAACTGGTTTACCTACTGAATATCATTTAGCAAAATTTCTAGACTTTGCTGACAATATGAACATAGAACATGAAAATGGATATATGAGACTGTTTGTCCAATATTTAGAAGGAAATGTTAGAATATGGTTTAGACAATTGAGGGAAAACTCCATTCGATCTTGGGAAGAATTAACAACTATTTTTAAGATTAAATGGGGTGTTAAAAAGTATCATGTCTATTTCCTAACATAATTCGAAGAAATTAAGAGAAATAATGGTGAAACAGTATCTAATTTCATTAAAATATTTAACAAACTTTATCATAAGATGCCTACTGACTGTAAACCACCAGTAGCAGCAACAAAGGTTAGGTTTTCCAAAGCCTTTGAGGATGATTTTTTAGTCATGCTAAGGGAAATAACTTCTCAAACCTTAGAAGATATGGAAACAAATGCCATTGACATTGAAGCTAACATATATTCTTCAGCTATGCTTAAAGCCAATGTTGAAAAAACTCAAATAAAAATGAAATATAATCAAGAAGCTTCTCCTTCTTCTAAATCCAAAAAATAAGATAAAAAAATAGATGAGATTACATCATTACTTAGGAACCTTAAAATAGGATCTCTAAAATTGAAAAAAAACCAAGAACAATCCAGCAAAATATTTCTAGACCTCAAGCACAAAGTCAAGGTCAATTTAAGAAAGCTCCTCAACAACAAATTCTTCAAAGACCTAGTAATGATCAACAAATAACACCTCCTCTATTGATTCATGATCAATAATAATCTTTCAATTAAAAAATATATTAACAACCTTGACAATACATCTGTTCAGATTACTCTTATCCCTATCCCTCAAAATCAAACATCCCAAGAGGATCAAGAAAATTCTCAAGTGTCTAAATATCAAGCCTTCTAAGAATTCTTAATTGTTGAACTTAACATAAAGTATGATTTAAGGCCAAGGGCAGTTCCTGGAAGGCCTCCCAAAAATCCTATCATAATTGAACCACAAATAAAATCTATTGAAACTCAAACAACAACCATTCAACCTTTAAATTAACCAACTGATACTATTCAAATTGATAGAACTATTTTGACTGCTTTTAATGTTGAAAATGAGTTAGAGAGAGTCAAAATTCCCATCCCATTATCATAACTTTCAAAGGACCCTGGATGCAAAAATCAAGTCACAAAATTTATTCAAAACTCAAGTGTAGATGCTGAAGGGGATGTAATTAGTATTCAAGATGAAAAACCCTCAGTAGTATTTGGTCCAAGCTCTGACATAATAGATGAAACAATGCCACCATTTTATGTAACCTTGAAAACACATGATTAATTGATGTATAAATTTATGTTAGATTATGGAGCCTCACATAATCTTATGCCTAAGGTTATTATGGACCAGTTAAATTTGGAAATCACTCGATCTTACCATGACCTATATACCTCTGATTCTAAAAGGGTACCATGCCTAGGACTAATAAAAGGCTTAGTGGTAAATTTAGCCCAAATACCCGTGAAAAGTGTAATTTTGGATATTGTTGTCACTGATATCCCTCCTAAGTTTGGAATGCTTCTTTCAAGATCCTATTGTGCTAAGCTAGGAGGGAGTCTTCAGATGGATATGTCTTTTGCTACAATTCCTGTATATGGGGGAGAAAACCTTAGGTTGTATAGAGAGGTCAAATTTATTCATACCGTTTTTAAAGAAGATCAAGCCATAAATCATCCCATATATGCAGTTGACCAATATTTTGGTTGTTTCCAATTATCTTTAAATAATTTACAAAATTCACAACTTAAAATTGAATATGTTGTAGAAACCCCAAAAACTGTTCAAACTGATATTTGTAATTTGTACTTTGATGGATCCTATTCTAAAGTTGGAGCTCGAGCTGGTGTAATTTTAATTTCACCAGAAAAAGAAAACATAACTCAATCCTGTAAGCTGGATTTTGATGTTATTAATAACGTTGTAGAGTATAAAGGCTTTCTTCTAGGTTTAAAGCTAGCTAGAAGTCTTAAAGTGCAGAATCTAAGTGTTTTCAGTGATTTTGAACTCATAGTTAGAAAAGTTAGGAATATTTTCCAAACAAAGCATCCTATACTTATGTCTTACATAAATGAGGTTTTGGATTCAATGGAGAATTTTTTTCATGCATTTAATATTACTGATACCCCAAGAAACGAGAATATTCATGCGAACTCCCTAGCTAATTCTGCTAGTTCATTTAAAATTCCAGACCAAATTCAAGTGAAATATCAAATTCAAGTTAAATATAGGCCATCTATTCTTGACAATCTAAAATATTGGGAAATTTTTGAAGATGATGATCAACTTAAATATTTTCTTCAGGTGATTGATGAATTCTATGTTTTAAAAATTGAAGAAGATCAATTAGACATGAATTAACTTAATAAAGAAAATGAAACCTATGATTTAAATTCAAAGATGGTGGACCATAATATCATTCAATTGTCAAACAATTTTATTCCTAAGGGTCTAGTCCCTCTAAAGAAGTTATTTGACCAGAATTATTTTCCCAAGAATCCATTTTCAAATTCACCTAAAGAGGATATTTAAGAGTCTAACATTGGAACAACTAAAGATATTAAGAAGGTTAAAATTTGTGCCTCTCTACCTTAAGAAGTAAAAAATGAATATCTGAAACTTCTTAAAAATTATAAGAATGTTTTTGCTTGGTCATATGCTGAATTGAAAACTTATGATACTTCTCTCATAGAGCATAAAATTCCATTGAAACCTGAAGCAAAACCTTATAAGAAAATATTTGGGAGAATCAATCAAGTCTTGCTCCCTACTATAGAGAAAGAACTTAAGAAGTTACTTGATGCTCAGATCTTTGTTCCATTAAGATACTTAGATTGAGTAGCTAATTTAGTTCCTGTTAGGAAGAAGAATGGGGAAATCAGAATTTGTGTAGACTTCAAAAACTTAAACAAGTCATCCTTAAAAGAAAACTAACCATTACCAAAAATGGATCAGTTTCTTCAAAAAGTTTCAGGTGCAAATAGAATTTTTGTAATATTCAAAAATAGGGAGAGCACCAATATTGAACACAATAATGGAAAATAGCAGCAAATAAAAATATAAAAAATATGAGCCAAAGATAGATCCATGGTGTTAATTATAACAACAACAAATGTATACAATATTTTGGAGAACAAATCCCTCAAGCTAGGCAAGAGAAGCCTCCAATACCAAAAAGCACCAAAACATGAAATGTAGCTGATACACAAAATGCCTTAAGACAATACAATGTAGTTTTAGTGAGTAACTCTATTGTTGGAAAATACGAATATATGGATATGATAATTAAATGATCATACAATGTTGAGAATGGATATTTATGCTCCCAAACACCTTTCCAAGACAACCCAGAAAGGGTTTCCAGAAATATGCAAAATACAAGATGGTGAACTACAGCCCTAGGGCTAAAGATTCACATCAACTGAATAGCTGGGAAGATATGGCTGAAGATGATGTATAAATGTGTAGCTCTCCCCCAATGGATTCTCCAGGTAAAAGGCTGATCCATTCATTGAAGATCTAACTCCCCAAATGATGCACTGAAACCACCCTTGCAACTGCTCATTGAAATAACACAGTCTAAGAATGAAACTGCACTATAGGGGATGGTGATGGTTGGCATGGTGTGAAAATATGAAATCAAGCCCAAGGACCATCCTTGTTGGCCTCCCAATGGAAAGAATGCTTCCTCGACTAAAAACAAGCTCAGAAATGGCCCTCTCAAACCCTCCACTGCTGCAACCTTGCAACGCAACACAACTTGGAAGAAATTGTGCTGTAGAAGAAAGTTGTAGTTTGTCCTAATGCCAGAATGTGAAAAATTCAGCTCAATGAAATCTCCTGAGTGGGCACTCGAATTCCCCCAAGGATGAGGGTGGGATTCCCGCTTGGGAACACCGTTGTGCTAAACAACACTACAGTCTCCACTAAACAACTGAAGAGAGAAATAAGTCATAACAGAACATAAAAAAAATAATACTCAAAAATACCTTCCATGGCTTCAATTCCCTTCCTTATATGCTTGGTGAGCTTCCTCACCTTAGGCCCTACTCATTAAAGCCACTACTTCCATGCAAAGATTCTCCTTCCAAAACTGCGTTGTCTCTCATTGAATATCCACTCCCTCCATACTAGAGTTGTTGATTTGGTCAAAATTGACCCCATCCACATGATTCATCGCCTATTCACACATAAGGGTGCTTTATCCAGCTACTTTGATGATCCCCTTTCACATTAGGAGTGATTTTATTCCTACTAAGGAGATTTATGGGTCTCCCTACCCTCTTATTATTCTAACTAAGAAGCAAAAACAAAATTTAATATTCCAACTAGCTGAAAGGTAATTGGGAATATTACAGTCCTCCCCTCCCAAATGTTGCTTGTCCTCAAGCAACTGTAAATGTGAGTGCTGCAAAACTCCTCCTTCTTCCCTTGTGACACCTCCATGTGATAAGCTCTCCTCATGAACCAAGTGTCCCCCAATCAATCCATCCATGAAATTCTTCTCCCAAGTTCTCGTGAGATGCATCTCCAAAGTGCTCAAGTTAGCCAAATGGCTCATCCCATAAGGAAACAAAAGGTCTAATGTAGCAATCATGGATTTCCCAATGTTCTCCCTGAAGCATGAATCATAATAAATGTGGAGAATCTCATTCCCAATGGGCACATCCAATCCATGTGTCATCCCTCCAATCATGCCCACAACAATGATAAGAACATCATAAACATATGGGATCATAATCAAAGTCATACTAGCTGCCATATATAAGACCAGAGAAGGATAATGGTACCTCAGGTGCAACCAACGTATATTTACTCCTAACTGCCTCAGAATATGATATGATGAGTGGTTTCCCAACCACTTGCTTGCTGCCCCAATCCTCTCACATGCTTGGAGAAGGTGTATGATGTGTGGTGCCAATTGAGCACACCTTGAATGAGACATCATCTCCCCAAAATCTCCTAGGGAGTGGCCATCATCATGACTGCTTATGGACTCAAATGGACCATGAAGTCTATAAGAAAGAGTGACTCGTCTTGGAGAAATGACCTATACGTGGATCACAAGGAAATACAAATACATTGTGAGTGAATCATGATGCACATGAACACAACCTTTACCATGTATCTTGAATGAGTTGGTGAAATGGCTCATAGATGGGCCTCCTCCCATTTCAAATGAGGAAGGAAGTGGATGTGATAACTCTGCCAAAGATTTATGTCTCTCCTCAATCTCCAAAAAATCCATTCATCTCCTAATATGATGGTGCATCTCCTCTTTGAAGCCTTCCCAAGTGAATTCCTCCATGATAGTATGATATGCCCTCATGAAATCAGTGTGAATGCAGAGAAAAACCTCATATGATACATGTAGTAGCTTCTCCTTCAGCTTAGAGGCTCTAGTCAAGAAGATCCTACTCTGAAAATAGACGATCTCATCTCTCACTACATATCTCCCATCTGATAACTGGCCATCAAGTATCCTGCATGTAAAGAGATCCTTGGAGTATTCCACCAACAACTGGGATCTCCAATAAGGATCTATGCTCCATATTGACAACGCTACTATTCTATAATGTAAAGCACATGTCATGTTTTTTCCCTCTCCTTTGACATCTCCCATGCCAAAGTCATATGCCGAGATGCTGCTATCCTACCTCTGCTGCTCCTCCTGTAGCTGCTCCTACTCAAGTAAAGGTTGAATATTTTGGAGGTTAGCCCTCCATGGGAAGCTATCACCCATCCAAATCCTTCTGAGTTTGGCCAATGTATGTATGAGTGGCCACCAACCTCTACCATATGTGGAAGATTCCTCCCTATGTGGAAGTATCTTCTGATTCTCCAAAGCCATGGAGTGGTCTCCTTGCACCTTGATGGTGCTATCCTCCATCCTTGAAACATTTTCTCTCAGCGCAATATTTTTGGTGAGAGTGGGTAATACTAATATTGGGAGAATTTTTCCCTCCTCCTTGAGCATACCCAAGACTCTCTGCATTGTACCAAGTCCTCCCAAGGTCCTCACCCCTACTAGATCTATGAGTGGTGCAAACTGATGTGACAAATCTCTCATAAACTCCTGATTTGGTGGCTTCCTTGGTGGAATGCCTCTAGACAGTAATGTGTCATGGGCCAAAGTCAGCTGCATAAATGAATGGACTATTAGATCCTTGCTTCCGCTGCACAAATCCAACTCTGCGTTCTGTGTGGAGGTTTTCTGAGAGGGATAAGTGTGCATGCCCCTAATCATTTGATGCTTACCACTCTTTTTATCTATCCACTCCATCTGTAAAGTCTCCCAATCTGTGGTGACCTTCCCAAAAGTAATCAACCACTGCACACCCAACATTACATTGGTGTCAGGTATGTCAACCAAAAAGAAGTGATTAGTCAAGGTATATGTCCCTATGGTGACATATAATCATGGAACATAATGCATGCACTACATGGTTCTATCTCCTAGGACAAAAACTGAAAACCCCTCAAGGTCATCAGTGGGTATTTCCCTCCTCTGCACTAATTGGGCATCAAAAAAGTTGTGGGTAACCCCACTTTCAATCAATACTAATACCCTCTAATCTTGAATGGAACCTCGAACTCTCAGGGTCAAGTACATGGGTACTCCCTGCAATGATGCAAGGGCCCCTCCAATTGGAGCAAATGCTCCATTCCCACCTCCTGGTGGTGGTGGATCCTCTCCTACTATCCCAACACTATGACCTTATTCTGGTTCCTATTCTTCCTCCTCTCCATCATCATAAAATGCCTCTATATAGTGTGCCTTCCCTGTTGGCAAAGCATCTTGTAGATCTCTAGCCCTTTCAACAACATCTTGAAAGGTATTTGGTCTAGTTGATTTAACCAACCCATGTAGAGGCTCTACTATTCCATTAATAAACATATAGACCCTCCTAGCTGCAGATAAATTAGGAACCATAACAGAAATTTTTAGAAATTCAGAAATGTAAGTTTCTGGATTACCTGACTGTTTGAGCTTAACTATCTCAATGAAAGTGTAATGTACCTTTTCAGAAATAACACAAGTCTATTCCAGAGATAGACTGTGGGGAAATTTTCTGGATATGTCACCTCTAAAAAGGGGGTGAGATCCAGAGGCTACCTAGCCCTTCACAAAATCTGTCTATAGCTATGTGAGATTTCCTATTAGGAAAAGTTACTCTATTGAGAATACCTCAAGATAGAGCTACAACAATAAGCAAATACACCATTTGACAAATAACAGTGACACATACTCATAAAAATGTAAGAGGAATCCATAGCTATCTCATTATAGTCATAGCAGCAACATATGTATACAAAATCTTGAGGGAAATGATAGTCAAGATGCACAATGCCAAGCCTTAAGAGAAGAGTACATAAATCATGAAGAAACTCTGCTGCACATATGAGCCCTGACTATGACATCGCAGTTTTAAAGAGAAACTGCCTGCTACAAATGCCAAATGCATATATATACAATGATATGGTACAAAATAACATTAGGAGTGAAGATATCAACTCCCAAAGGATAGCTCCTATCAATCCTGGAAGGATTGATCATAGAACACAAAATCTGCAAAATCCCGGAGTAGCTGGGTAGCTGCAGCAACTCAGAAAGAGAACTGGATGGAGATGGCTGAATCTAATGCTCAAATTGAATGTGCCTCCTCCAATGGATCTTTCAAGTGAAAGGCTTATCCATTCACTAAAGATCTCTCCCTCCAATACTATGCAAGAGCCCTACTACAAATGCTCTCAAGAAAATAATGCAGTCACTCGGTGAACTGCACTGTAGGGGCAAGAGAATGAGATGGCCTTGATGCCAAATCTGCAATGATGCTCTGAAATATTCCTCACTAAGTCCTCAAAGGGATAGGGACTCCCTTCCTTTGAAAATCAGCTCTGGAATTGGTGTAGATGTCCTCCACTGCTACTCTCTTCAATGCAACAACACTCCTGAACAAGAATAACGCTGTCACTGGAGATAGTAGCTTTGGCCTTGAGCCATGGAATGTGGAGAATGAAGATCAACCTTCAAGAGGCCTCTCAAGAAGGGAAAAGAATCCTAAACAGGAATTCCTTTGGAAATTCTTGCTAAACAACAAATAATGCCCTCTTGTCTCAATAGACAATGAGATGAATAATACTCAACATATTTTGCAATAGCAATCTCCCCTCCTTTTAAGCAATGTGAGACCTCTCTCAATGGACCCCACTCATTAGGGTTTCCTTCCTCTAGAAGTTTCCCTCCTTATCCCACTGCGCTGGCCCACAATGTGCTCTCCACCTTATGCTACTGCGCAGTTTGACTTGGTCAAACCTGGCTTATCCTTCTTGCATAAGCCCCCTTTCACACATGGAGGTGTGAAATAAAGCTCCAAAAGTGATCCTCCTTCATACCAAGACGATTTTTATTACATATTCATCAAATGAATGGGTCTCCTACCCATTTTATTTATCTTCTATATGAGAATGGCAAAAATTAATGTCCCATAAAAATTGGGGACATTACAGAAAGGTGCCTCCGGGTCTCTTCGATCAAAATTCAACACCAAACTCCTGGGGAACTCTGACTATGCAGTCACATTGGCATGCCCCAATGTAGAAAGACCATGAAACCACCAATCATGTGCCTCACCCTCAAGGTGCAGCGCTGCTATTTTGATGGCTTCCATCTCCAGTACTTGGTTCAACTAGAAGTAGATGTTTATCTTCTCTACCCAATATTTGGCTGTGCATTTAGATGACCCATCAAAAGCAGGTAAGAAGAATCTATTCGTAGTCCAGTGAATATCATTGTTTTGTATGAATCCTCCACCTCTATTGTGATGCCGGGGTCCCCTATTGTCCTTGATCTAACAAAACTCTTGAAAGCTCAAATGGTCTTTGAATCTTTGAGATTGAGACTCATACTCAAGAAAGTAATATTCAAGAGTTTCTTATTCTTGAAATCCTCCATTTCCCACTGCTAAGAATGTAGGCATAGTGGAGTGTTGGGAAATCTACTTCTTCATTGGTTGATCATTACAGTGATGTGAAATGTCAGAGCCTTCTCCATGTAGAAACCCTTTAGGGGATTCTTTGTGTCTATCCATCCTCATCTCCTTGATTTCTCTTGCAATATCTTGCATAGTTTGAAGAAGAAGCTTGGGAAACTCCTTCTCCTCATCTCCTCCTGATAAGGGATTTTTTCCCTTGTCTTCTCTATCATTTGTATAATAATATCTCTAGTTTCTTTTGAGATACCTCTTCTCTCTGTCCGCGAGAGGATCTCCCTCTTCTGAGGACATATTGGCTGAATGATGATTATGCTATGATACCATTGTAATATTCCAAAATAGGGAGAGAAGAAATATTGAACACAACCATGGAAAATAGAAGCAAATAACAATATATCAAATATGAGTCAAAGATAGATCCATGGTATTAAGTATAACAGCAAAAAATGTATACAATATCTTGGAGAAGAAATCCCTCAAGCTAGGCAAGAGAAGCCTCCAATACCAAAAAGCACCAAAACATGAAATGTAGCTACTACAAAAAATGCCTCAAGCCAATACAATGCAGTTTTAGTGAGTAACACTGCTGTTGGAAAATATGAATATATGGATCTGATAATACAATGCTCATACAATGCTGAGAATGGAGATCTATTCTCCCAAACACCTTTCCAAGACAACCTAGAAAGGGTTTCCAGAAATATACAAAATACAAGATGGTGAACTACAACCCTAGGGCTGAAGATTCACTGCAACTAAATAACTAGGAAGATATGGTTGAAGATGATGTAGAAATGTGTGGCTCTCCTCCAATGGATTCTCCAGGTGAAAGGCTAATCCATTTATTGAAGATCTAACTCCCCAAATTATGCATTGAAACCACCCTTGCAACTGCTCACTGAAATAACACAGTCTAAGACTGAAACTACACTGTAGGGGATGGTGATGGCTTGGCCTGGTGCCAAAATATGAAATCAAGCCCAAGGACCTTCCTTGTTGGCCTCCCAATGGAAAGAATGCTTCCTCCACTGAAAACAAGCTTAGAAATGGCCCTGTCAAACCATCCATTGCTGCAACCCTGCAACACACCACAACCCTGGTTGAAACTGCATTGTAGAAGAAAGTCGTAGGTTGGCCTAATTCCAGAATGTGGAAATTTAGCTCAACGACCTCTCCTAAGTGGGCACTCGAAGTCCACCAAGGATGAGCGTGGTGTTATCACTCCAATAATTATCGAAAAGTTGTGAGATTTTTTATTTTTGTTTAAAGAATATTAGAGGTAACCACAAACCTACTTTTAAGCCTTAGGATCTAGCCTTCCTAATGCTTAGAGAGTGATCTCTCTATATGATTTATCTTTGTTGATTTTGATTGATTTTAGGCTAGTGATGTAGGGTAAATTGATTTTGGATTTTGATTTGATTTGGTGGTGAAATCACTTACTCATATGGATAGATGTAGGTCTATATTACATTGGGCTAATGGAGTCAATGTGTCAAGCAGTCAGATCAGGATCAAGTTCTAAAGGGAAATGTTTACAGGGCAAGATAACTGAGTTTCTTCAGATCTTCGAGGTTAATGGTGAAAATGGTTTCAATCGGGTAAAAGAGAAATTAAGGGTTCTTAAATCCAGATCATGAGTGAAAAGGAAAAGGTCAATTGAAACTATGGAGAAATTAAGGGTTCCCTAATATAAATATCAATGGAAAACATGTAAATGATAAATAGTTCAAGACAGAGTGCTTTTAACATATTTTGAAATAACAATTCCTAATTTATCATTTAGATTTAGAACAACATACAAGTATTGATGAAAAACATAAGAGATTGACAAATAAACAAGTGAAAATACTTCACTGTAGTGGCCCAACACATGAATCCTGTAATATGATGCTTTATTGCTTTAATCCAGTCCGCTGACTTGAAATTTGTACAATCACCCTTAGGTTAGAATAATACAACTATAGGAATGTTCAACAATTCATCCACCCTCAATACTTCTAAATGAGAAGTATTTATAGAAAAACTCTTTACAAAATATCCTAAAACAAACTTAGGAATTATTCATGGAAAAGAAATATCTTCATGCAAGAATATAGTGACAGCTTTCTAACTAATGCTAGCTGTCCCTGTTTTTATTGAAATTATTGTTTGTTGTACATTTTGTTACTGCTTTCTCTCTTTGTTGTTCAATGACGGCTGCAGCTGGACATTGAAGTGTCCTTGACGCTGGTAGCTTTATCTCTGCTCTATAATTATTGATTTGAATTTAACCTTTGACTTTGAACTGATACTCTTTCACCTGATAATATTTCATATGATACTCTTTAATCTAATACTCTTTCAGTGTTTTTAACTGCAAAACTGTAACTGTAAATGTGAAAACAACATGCTCTGTTTTTTTTTACTGCTTTGTGCTTATTGGAATCTGATTTCACTGTAAATCAGTCAATTTTTCCCAAAGTTCTGCCTCTGGCAGTTTTATCTTCATCATCTTTTTGAAAATCTCATAAGATTCAGTATACTTTGAGATTGTGGGCTTGTTGATAAATATGTGTTTTACCTCATACTGTAGGTAAAATAAATTCTCCAAATTCTTGTAGATTACCTTCCTTGTTGAAATGCCATGTGAGGTAGGCATATTAGCCTGATCCTTGGCAACTTCTCTCATTTTCTTGTCATAGTCATCCCGCTTCATTAGTTTGTCATGAATAACTAATGGATTTGGAAGGCCTTTCTTCCTTAAGACATCAAATTTCATCATAAACCTTGTAACATAAACCTCCATGTTTTGGCATTTCTCGTCTAACTGTATCATCAAATTATTTTTAGAAGTTACCTTCCTAACTTCTAGGATGGTTTCTGTTTTTTCATTAATACCAATTTCTTCTAGCTCTTGCATGTTCTTAGAATTTAGAAATTTTATGATCTCAGGAGCTTCTTCAGGCTTCTTGCCAAGTTCTTCTTTTATTTTTTAGATAGCCTCTCTTGCGGATTTGACTTAGTCTTTCTATTAATAAATGACATGTATTGATGGCCAAATATCATTGACTACTTCAATGATATTGGTCCATAGTAGTTGTCTGATTTAGCCATGGGTTCTTTCAATGTTAGATTTTTTTCTAAATTTTTCAACTGTTCATTCAATTTGTTTTCTATTTGTTCTTCATTCTTATGCAATATTATATTAATAAGTTTCTTTTCATCTTCAATACTTTTAAGCTGTTCTTTAATTCTGTTTATCTCATTAGTTTGAATAGACATGTCTTGCATAGCTTTTACTAACTTGCTTGCTTCATCTGTATGCTGTGTTGTTGTTGTTGAAGATTATGTTGTTGAAGTTGTTGATGAAGTGGCAGGTAATGTTGTAGCCATGGGGACTGTAGAAGCCAGTGATTCTTCTAGTGTGGAAGGTACAACAACATTAACTACAGGAATGACATTGACTAGGACTGGTTCTTTGATGCCTTCTTTCTCTTGGACCAACTTGTCCATTTCAATCTCCATTTCCTTTATCTGAGTAATCAACTGTAGAATGAGATTCATCATCTCATCTTTCTGATTTGTATCTTGTAAGACTTCATTTTCTTGAGGATGTTCTATGGGGGGCAACTTTAGTCACTTCTTTAATGCATAAACATCTGCATTTTTCTTCTTTATCAATTCCTTTGAAACTTTGCCATTTTTAGGATCATATACTACTTCAATTACTAGTTCTTCCAAGGATTTAATTCTAGTGTCTTTTGCTTGTGAAGATTCTTTTTCCAATTTGAGCTGATCTATGATATTTGCAAGAGTGTTTTGTAGCTTTTGTACACTCATGGCCTTGGTGGTCATTGTAGAATATATCATCTCCCCTGCCTGCTTATGAAACTCAATTTGGTCTAGAGGATGAATATCTTGGGCCAAGACTTCAAAATCTATCTTTTTGTAGACTTAGGAGTTTGAACTGTGGGTTGAAGAAATGCCATATACATCTTTTTATTATTATAGTCATAGGCTGAAAGTAGCCTATTCTGGATGCTAGGAGTTTGTTTCAGATATTGAGAATATATTTCAGTTTTAATTTCTTCATTTCTAGCTTTGATTTCTTTGTATCTTTCTTTAATATCCATATCCTTTTCTGTTAGTTTTTTAAATGAAGAAACTTCAATACTGTGCTGCTTATGAAGAAGATGAGTGTTTGAAGCTGTTGGCTATTGTTCTTATTCAATTATTGTAGGAGGTGCATTATCCTTTACTGCTCTTTTTGTATCAATTACCTCTGTTGTTTCTACTTATTTATTGGCAGGATTTAACTTTGGCTTTTTACTGTATCTCAATTTAAACTTAGTTTCAGTTGTAGTCTCTGTAGTATATGATCCTTCCTCTCTGTTTATTTATGCATTCCTATCTTCTTGGGCTGGAGTTTACAAAGTTTGATTAGTATCACTTTGCTTCTCTGCCTCTACCAAGGTGTTCTCCAACCATTTAGATTGATTAGAGAGTTTTTCAATCTATGGTTTCTTTTCATGTAGATAGGGAGTCAATTTTCATTTAACTCTCATTTTACTTATAACTCCAAGTGGATCATAATACCACATAAAACTTTTACTGAATTTGAACTCTTGTAAAAAATTTTCAGCCTCTGGACCTGCATCTCTATTGTTACAGATAAAAGGGCCAACCTGATTTTTCAATTTGAACTGTGTTTTCTTCTTTACTACCAAGAAATTAATTGCATCTAAATTTGAAGAATCCGCCTTATGTATTAAAGGGAATATAACCTCATAGGGAGGTATTTGGGCAGTTTATATGGAACAAGACTTGATCCATATACTCTTATCTCAGTGTAATTTTGGTATAAGTACCAATCACCTGTCCTATGATGCTCTGACAACTGTAGGACCTTCTTAATCTCTTCACTAATTCCAGGCTGCCTACTGCTGTTTAGAAAATTGACCATAGGATGAATGAAAGAATCAGTAAAATATGTATAAGTGAACTCATTGGAGTCTTTCCTTATCAAGGAAGTCCAAATGATGACTGATTGTGGGTTTCCTTCCACATCAAGCTTCTGAAGGTTTATAGCAAATTTCTTAGACTGAAAGTATAAAAACATATGGAATAGGAATGAGGAATACTTGAAAACACCTTTAGAGGGCATTTTGACCAATTGTTCATGGATATTGTCAGCAAGGTATTGGGAAAAATTATAAATGGTAGCAGGAGGCTGACCAGGTGTGAAAGTAGATAAGAAACCTAGCACAACAATCAACATGTTGATCTGTAAAATAGCCAAGAATAGAAGACAACATGGAGATGATATGTCTGTCCTTTCAAAGAATTTTACAGAAGGGTATGGAGGATTTATCTTGGGAATTTCTACAGAAGAAGGCATGAAAGTTTGGAATATCTGAAACCTTTTGGGGAAGTCCAGATTTAGGTATAGCTGAGTGAGGGCCTCAATGGATAAAGGGATTTCATCAGGCCTGGGCTGTATATGAAACATCTGAATAATTGACTCAGCTGTAATAGAATTTCTTTTTCAAGGTTTATTATGGCTCTATGATCAGGGAAATAACAACACTGACAAAGTTTAATCACTTTTTGGAATTGGAAGGTCTGTGGGACAACATATTTTGGCAAATTTGACTCCCAAATAAACACTTCATCAGCCTGATCTATGGTTTTTTCTTGGCTCTAGTAGTAGAGCTCAAGAAGGTTGAATTCTGTGATTATGTCAGTACTCTTGAAGTCTATGTCAGCTAATGGAATATGCTCTATATCTACAACAGGGGGTTGTAGAGAATTGATAGGTACAATGTTTTTGGAAGCCATTGCTTTGCTTGATTTATCAATTTATTACTTTTTTGATTTATAAACAACTGTTTTAGGTCTGTAGGAGCACCTTTGAAATTTTATAACAGTTTGCAGAAGGATTTGGAATGAAACATGGGTTTATCCTATGGTCTGCAAAGGTATACACTTGCTCAATTGATCAAACTATGTTTTTATGTAACAAAAGGCAATTTCTAAGCTTCAAAGTTCTCTAAATAGATGCCTAGGGTCTATGTGAAAAGGGATAGAAGACAAAAAGGCTTTCTTCAAGTGTACAGAGGCTTAAAATTCTTTAGTTTATTCGATCTCTGTGATTTTAAGTATCTTTAGACCTCAGAAGCTGTGAAAATATGCCCAAGATTTATAGAATTTTTTTTAGGAAGTAACAGGGCTTTCTTTAGATTAGAAAAAAGGGCTCCTAAATGATTCAATTAGTTGTATTTCTTCTTTAGATCAACGAATATGTCTTTTCTCTGCTAGTCTTTAATAGCGTTTGGATGACTTCTGTAATTATTGTAGCGGCAGATGGTTGGATTTCTGTTTCAATTTGGCATAAATATGGAGTCGGTAGCAATATTTTTGGTCTAAAATAGCTCTGTCTCAGTGAAAATGGTAAAATAAAGGATGAAAAGGGTGAAAATGGGTGGTTATATACATTTTAAACAAAACAATGTTTTGTATTAATGTGCGGTCATTTTAAACGGGTGGGTGGTTTGGGCGCCGGGGGAAAACTGCTCAGTGGTTTTCGTGAGATAGAAAGGTGGTTAGTGGTAATGTTTGTGTTGATGCAATCTAATAAGAATCGGCCACGTAGCGAGGAGGGATACTCCGCAAACTGTGTATTTTGTAAGGTTGAGTGTATGCTAACTATCTGGCAATGAAATGCGTGATAAGTTATGCTGGTCATTGGATCTGGAGGGTGATGATCTAACGGCTATGATGATGCGATGGAGTTACGAGATTAGATAGGCGTGGGGCCAGGGGTTAAAAATATGCAATTGGTTAGATATATTAAATGGTCAGGTTTTATTATGATATAACCAATGTGGTTAAAGCAAGTGGGACTAGTATATATAAGCGAGATTAATATATTAACTTATGGGATGCGGGTAAATGGGCTTTTATAATAGGCGGGGATAATAAATGGGTCCAGGATTATATAACATGTGGAGAATTAAACCATAGGTTAAAATAAAAATATGAGTTGGGAATAATACATATAGGAATTATATAAATACATGATAAAGCTTTATAAGGGATTTAATACATTAGGTTAATTTGTTAATAATGCAATGTAATTGTTGAATGTCAAATAAAATAAGTATAGTGTAAAATTAATATTGGGGGTAGATTTCTTCATTGTGGGTCCCGACATATAGATTTTAACCACTTTAGACTTAGGGTTAAAGTATTTTTGGATTTTTTGGGTATTTTTGAATAAAGGGGAATTAGTAAAAGTATTTTTTACCTTTCCAAAGGAAAAAAATGTGTTTTAACTTAGGAAAAGGGGTATTTGCAAGGAAAAATGACTGATAATGGGGAAAAAGGGAAAAATGAAGGGGAGGGGGTATTTTTTACAAGGGAAATGATTTTGTAAGGAAGTTAGTAAATGAAAAAACCAATTTTCTAATATCCATGCTTGTGAAAACTGCTTTTGCTTACCCGTCTGCTACCCTAACATTTTTTCTTCATTTACATGGGTGCATTTGAGCTTGCAAACCTTATTCATTTTTCTTTAAAACATAAAACTAACTGATTCTATCCTTATTTCTTCCAAGGGCTTAGATTAAACTATTGAGCTCCTTATTATTCTCTACCTAAATACTGATCTGCCAAGATTAAACTGTTTGGCTAGATCTTTATTCTCTATCTATCAACATGAAATTTAAAGCATGAAAGGTCAAGATTAAGCACTTTGACCTTCATGGATTGTGGCATTTTAACAAGTTACACACAATATTTATTTTTCATTAAAATTAAATAGTAGTGGCATTTGGATTTGCATCACTTTCATGTTTTATTTTTTATCTCTTTTTGTTTGGGGTCCATTTTCATATTCTTTTTGATATTTTTTCTTTCGAGTCCTTTGATTTTTCTTTTAGGACTTTTACCCTCTTTACATTTTTTATTTTTCTAATATGGGAAAAAAATTTGTAGAAAGCAAAATATGTACATATTACAAGACTAATCAAATTAAATTCAAAATTATGAATCCTATTATTATAGGACCCTAACAGTGGCTCCACTTGGGGTTTCTAATGAAATGTCAAGAACTTTGAGACTAGTAGCCTTTGAATTTTGACTGTGCTGGTTTCTGTGCTCTGCATTATTCATAATTGTGATATTTTTTCTTTCAAAGCTTAGTGCATTCTCTCCGGGCTTCAAATTTTCTAGAAAAACATCCAATCCAATCTAAAATCTGCAATGTTATGTACAATGAGTAAAGTAAACAAAGTGAACTACTGTTTTTCTGGGGAATAGTAATGCTTTAGAATTATACCATTGATAGGTCCTCTTGGTAGATCTGATCCATCCAACTCCTTCAAAAAGAATGCATTGTTACCTCTGTAACCATAAATGACATAAGGGCCTTTCAATAAGAAATCAAATTTCCCATGTTTACTTTTCTCTTCTCTCCTGGAATCCCACTTAAGAAAATTTTCACCTATATAAAAATCATCTTCCTTAGTCTTCTTGTCAAATATATTTTTAATCTTTTCTTGAACAACTTGAGACTTTAGATAGACATATTCCCTGGTTTGCTGCAAGTGTATGTTTTGATTTATCATTCTTTGAATATCATTGGTTTCAACCTGCATTTCTTGGATTATCTTCATTACTGGTACCCCTAAAGAGGATGGGAAAACAACATCCATCCCATAAACAAGCTGATAAGGGGATGTACCAATGGAATTATTTGTGGTAAGTTTATCTGCCCATAATGCATTTACTAACCTTTTGTTCCAGGTTTTCTTATTGTCTTCTAGTAGTTTCTTGATGATATTCATAAGGCTTTTATTGGAGGATTCAACAAGACCATTACCTTGAGGGTAATAAGCAGTGGAATGGCCAAGGGTAATTTGGTATTTATTATAGAACTCAATCATATTTTTAGACTTGAAAGTAGTTGCATTATCAGTAATGAGCTTTTTGGGGCATCCAAATGTTGAAAATATGTTTTTTTCTAAAAATGAGATTATGACAGTATCAGTGGCTTGCCTAGAAGGACCGGCTTCTATCCACTTGGTGAAATAGTTTGTGGCTGTCAAAATCCACTTGTGTTGGGCTGATGAGGGAGGGTGGATTTCACCAATGAAGTCAAGACCCCATTACTGAAAAGGCATGTCTGTGGAGATGGGTTTAAGGGGTAAAGGTAGTAGCTTTTTCTTCCCTTCAAATATTTGGCACTTATGACAGGAGGTCATATACTTTTTCACATTTGCAAATGGTGTAGGCCAGTAAAAAACAGCTCTCAAGATTTTATCTGCAATTGTCTTCCAGTAAAGGTGTCCTCCACAGTCACCTACATGAAACTCTTCCATAACTTTATCAGCTTCATCTTTAAGAAAACAATTCAATAAAATGACACCATGATCTTTCCAAAATAGTGCATTATCTAAGATACAAAATTTCATTGCCTTTAATTTTAAAAATCTAGCTTTAGCTCTTGATAATCTAGGAGGAGCTTGTAAATTTAGTAATAAAAATATGATACCTGCATACCATGGTGAGTCTGAAAAGGCTTCACTGCTCTCTGGAGTCGCCGTATCTTCCTGATCATCTAATTGGGCAATAAAATTTATATCTAAAGCATTACAATTTGATTCAACCATGAGTTTGGCTAAAACTTGACCTTTAATGAATTTGGTGGGCTTAATTTCTATGTGATATTCCAAAATGGTGGCAATCCATTTGCCTCTTTTACCATCAGGCCCATTCTGAGTTAGAATTTCCTTCACAACTGAATTTGGAACATAAACAATGATATGTGAATATAATATGTACACTCTAAAGTCTTTGATGGCTTTCACTAAAGCTAGTGCCTACTTTGCCATTATGTTATATTTCAGAGTAGCATCTCTAAGTGATTTGCTAAAAAAATAAATGGTTTGTTCATATCCCTAATCATTCTTTTGCAGTAAGACTGCAATAATAGTATATTCTGAAGCAAAGGAAAAAATAATGAAATATTTTTTGAAATCAAGACTTATTAGGACTGGATTTTTGTCAAGGCTTGTTTGATTGATTCAAATGATTTTTTGGCCTCCAATGTCCATTTAAGTACTAAGTCTTTTTTCAACATGTTATTGAGTTCTCTAATTATTTCTGCTAAGTTTGAAATGAATCTTCTAAGAAAATTGATTTTACCTAAGAAAGTCTGCAATTCTTTAATATTCCTAGGATGACTTATGTTCAGAATGGCCTCTATTCTAGCTGGATCTATCCTGATTCCCTCTTTAGATATGATATGTCCTAAAAATTTTCCTTCTTCAAGGAAAAATAGAGTCTTCTTAGGATTTAAAGAAATACAAAATTTCCCGCATTTGATAAACACTTGTCTTAGGTGATCTAGATGTTCATTATCAATTTTTGAAAATACAGTGATATCATCTAGATATATCACAAGAAAATCATGCATTTCTTTAGCAAAAGCTATATCCATAGCTCTTTGAAAAGTGGCTCCTGCATTCACTAATCCAAAAGGAATTTTCACATACATGAAAGTACCCCAAGAGTAGTAAAAATAGTCTTTGGTTGGTCTTCTGGTTGAACTAAAATCTATTTATATCCAGAGAATCCATTAAGCAATGAAATCCTGGAAGAACCCACCACCCTCTGTAAAATGTGATCCATCTTGGGAAGAGGGTAGTTATCTTTTAAGGAAACTTTATTTAAATTTTAGAAATCAACACACAGTCTGATATCCCCTGTCTTTTTCCTAGTGGGAACTAGGTTTGAAACACAATCAGAATATCTGATTGGTGCAATTATCTGGGCTTCATACATTCTCTTAACCTCTTTTTCAATTAAAGGCATTAAAACTGGATTGATTCTTCTAAGCTTCTGTTTGAAAGGTTTTTTAATCTTCTTTTATAGGTATTTTGTGTTGTATTATGCTAGTGTCATAAGATTTTAAGTCCTCATAACTCCATGCAAATACATCCTGGAATTCCTTAAACAAAGCTATGTGTTTCACTTTTTCTTCTTGAGGTAAGGCTTTTGAAAGTTTTATGATCTTAGGCTTTAGTTCTGTTCCTATATTTCATTCTTCTATGTCAGATCTTAATGGTTCCATCTTTGGTTTTCTTGCAACACCATTTGGATAAAAAAGATCTTCTAAAGGGGCTAATCCCTTAGGTAAAAAGTTGTTGGTAAGGTTTAAAATGTCAGAATCATTATCTGCTAATTCTTAAATCTCCACCTTCTCCAACTTATCTATTTCTACTTGAGTAAATTTAGTGGGTTTAGTGAAATCTAAATTATTTACATGTACAACATTTATATCAGTCTCCCTATCTATGGTTTGATCTACTGTACAATTTGTGTTTATGGTACAATTCTGAAATTCTCCTTCAACATTCATGAAATGATAAATCTGTTCATCTTGTGAGAATATCTGCCAATATTTTAGATTGTCTGGTATTGTAGGTCCGTGTTTAACTTATGTTATATATTTATGATTTGGTTGAAAAGGAAAATTACAGGTACTAGAAAAAGTTGCTAGATTGTGTGCCTGCATGTTCTGTTTTCTAGGAACTGCAACAAAATCACATTCAAGCAGTTCACTAATCAGATCTAAAACCGTTTCTCTATATTTACTTAATCTTGGAGTATATACAGAATATTCTCCTCTAATCTGTTTCACAATTAACTCAGAGTCACCCATGTTTGACACTCTTTTGGCTCCTAAATTTCTAACAATCTGCAGTCTCAAAATCAAAGCTTCATATTCAGCCATGTTGTTTGTACATTTGATATTTAATCTAAAGGCATGACCTTCTGCATGATTTTTTTCCATGTTGTGTATCGAAACTCCTGCTCCTGCTCCTAATTTGTTGACTAGTCCATCAAGATCTAGGTGCCACATTGATTCATGAAAAATGTTGTCACTGTCTGGTGCTTTCTTTTTTTTGTTTTAGTTCAGTGTTGTTCTCTATACCAGAATTAGAATTACATAAAATGAAGGAGTCCATATCATTAGGTGTAAAGTAAATGGGATAGTTTCGAGGTCTTTCTACACTACTAACCATGTACTTCATTAATGTCTCTCTGTAGAGCTTCATGGGTTGGCCAAAAACTGATATTGTTGCATAAGATATATCTAGTTGTAGAGATCCCTACAGTGTAGCTCCCTATGAGCGAGATAACAACATTCCATATTTAGGAGGGATTTCAGCTACTACAATATCCATGACTATGCTTTTTCCAGGGTATTGAACTAAAGTAACACATAAATCTTTGCTTAATCCTAGACATTTCACTATTCTGGAATCAAATGAGAAGAGATATTTATAAGGTCTACTAATGTCTAAATTCAAGGTTTCCATGATTTCTTTTGGCATAAAATTGTGTGATGCACCTGAATCTAGCATGGCATTATGTAAAATCTAATCATGAACAATTAAGCTAATATAGAAAGGAGGAACTCCTCCCTCTTGGTGTTTTCCATTAACTTCAGGACCAAATATTAGTTTTGGTTGATCATCACTCAAATTTACAGTCTTCTCCATCATTCATGTTTAAATTTTTAGTGATATGTGATTTTTATAGGTCATGTTTTACCAATTCAGTTAAAGGAATTGGTATCTTCAGTTTGGAAATTTCATCTTGGATGTTGAATGGTGCTTGTGATTTTCCTAACTAAATTACTTCTTCTTTTGTAAATGTAGTTTGGTTGGGTTTATCTTCTTTTTCTACAGTGGTTTTTCATTTTATGTTTGTATTTCCATTGTTTTACTTCTTTTAATTTTCATTTCAGGAACAATTTGGGATGCAATGGAAGTTTTGGCAGATTTTGAGGTCTCAACAGCTATTTTAGGATCTGTTAATTTTGCATCAACAACAAATGTTATTGGATCTGAAATTGTTGTTTTAACAAAATTTGTTGTCTTAGAAAAAGCATATTTTTGAGGATCTGATGATGTTTGAACAACAATATCTGTTATGTCAACAATTTTAGGACTAGGTGAAATTTTGGGACTTGAAATTTTCTGGTTAGGATTTTAATTCTTCGGAGTTGGATAGATTTTTGTTGGGTTTCCCTAGGAATAATTTGTAGAACTTTAGTAGTAGGAGCCCCTACCATTTTCTTTGTTTGAGTTTGGGCAGATTTCTTAGTAGAGGGCTCTACATTATTTTTGCTCCTAAGGTTATATTTCCTATGAACTTCATTAATTGCAAACTCATAACCTTGCTTGTAATCAAAAGACTCACGAGAATCTAATTGTAGTTGTTGTAATTCATATAACTCCTATTATTGTTGTGTAAGAAAAATGGTGTTAACATCATTAATGCCCATTAGATTTATCTGAGTGTCTTCATTATTTTCGTTTTGGTGAGAACTTTCAGCATAGTTCTCTTGGAAAGGTGGTCTTATTGTTTGGTCAGGTGCTGATTCTCTAGATTTACCAGTGTTGGTGTTTTTCCTGAAATTGGGATTTCTAATTTGATGTTCTTGTTGTTGGTTATCCCACTGTGGATTCCTTTCCATATTGTCTAAGCTATCCATCATTCTTTCTAATATTTTTTCTAAGCTATCTATTTTCAGATCTGAGGTTGATGTTTCCTCTTTTATTGTCACTATCCTTTCATTTCTCAATCTATCTTTATTGGCTAATAGGTTTGCTTCTACACTTACAACATTACTTTGCATCTGCTCTAAGGTTTCAGGATTCCTCTCTCTTAGTTGGTAAGACATATATGTATCAAATCCATCACGAAATTTGATAAGGGCAGAGTCTGGAAGAGGTTTAAGATTAGCAGGGATTGCATTGTAAATACTATTATATCTTGTACAATAGTCTTGAACTGTTTCATTTGGTGCTCTTTTTATATTTTCAAATTCAGAAAAAATTTGTAATGGATTCTTCTTTTCCTCCCATCTATTAAGAAACATTCTACGGAAAACAGCTAAATTAGCTATACTACCAGCAGGTAAACCTTTAAACCACTTTTTGATATCACCAGCTAAAGTTTGAGCGAAAATTCTCATTCGAACATCAACATCATCTAATTCATGCAATTCAAAGTAGTTTGTCATTTTATTAACATGTTTTTGTGTAGTGTAGTGAGTGGTTCCATCAAATTAAGGGATTTTTCTTTGATAATCTTGGGGCATGGAATTTATAGGGGCTTGTAGGACCAATGGGGCATATCTGGCAGCCATGGCTTGGATTCTAGCTTGACTAGGAGGTAAGTTTGAAGTACTCGGTGAAGAACTTGAAGTACTTGCAGATGTGGTTAAAGCACTTGTAGATGAGATTGGGATATTGGAAGATGTACTTGAAAATGTGGTTGAGATACTAAAATATGAAGTTGGGATGCTAAAATAGGTGCTTGGAAATGAGAATGAGGTACTAGAAAAAGGAGTAGAAATGCTAGGGGATGAACTTGAGGTGGTGGGAGATGGAAATAAAATTCTATGTTGAAGTGGAAGCTTGGGAAAAAATGAATCTGTGGAATGAAGTGTGGTGGAAATAATGGATGAAGTGGTAGTAAATAAGGATGAACCTACATATTCCAAAAGAGTGGTATCTAAATGACTGGTAGAAGGCTTAGGGGTATAGGCAGATAAAGCAGTCAATTCAATTGAATTTTGTAAATAAGCTTCATCAATTTCTTTAATCAAAGTTGCAGTTATAGCATCAAGTTTATCATAAACTTCTAAGAATTTTTCATCTGAATCTAGTGAAGCAGTTTCCTTTTTACTTTCAATGAATGAAATGAAATCAGGATCTATTACACTATTATGTATGTCACTTTTTGATTTAGTTCTAAATAAATTTTGTTCAAAATCTAGATCAAATTTAATGTATTGTAAACTTGATAGTTTATTTGGAAGAGAATTAGCTTTGATCAATGATTTTTTATTACCTAAACTCTGTACTTTTTTGTTTTTCTTTACAATATTTTCAGGATTATCTACTATGACAACAGATTATGGATCTGGATTGGACCTGGTATAGTAGACTCTCCTGGAAGCCAGAATTACAGTTTTTTATGAAAAGATACTCACAACTCTTTAAAACAATATTAAGGTGAAAAGATAAGTAAAACTATTTCCTTTAAGATATATTTTTAAAACTAAGGATTGGTTATTTCCCTAGTATGGTCGCCAATATGTTATCACTCCAATAATTCTCGAAAAGTTGTGAGATATTTTAATTTTGTTTAAAGAATATTAGAGGTAACCACAAACCTACTTTTAAGCCTTAGGATCTAGCCTTCCTAATGCTCATAGAGGGCTCTCTCTACATGATTTATCTTTGTTGATTTTAATTGATTTTAGGCTAGTTATGTAGGGTAAATTGGTTTTGGATTTTGATTTGATTTGGTGGTGAAATCACTTACTCAGATGGATAGATGTAGGTATGTATTCCATTAGGCTAATGGAGTCAATGTGTCAAGCAGTCAGATCAGGATCAAGTTCTAAAGGGAAATGTTTACATGGCAAGATAACTAAGTTACTTCAGATCTTCGAGGCAGATGGTGAAAATGGTTTCAATCGGGGTAAAAGAGAAATTAAGGGTTCTTAAATCCGGATTATGAGTGAAAAGGCAGAGTTCAATCAAAACTAGGGAGCAATTAAGGGTTCACTAATCTAGATATCAATGGAAAACATGTAAATGATAAACAATTCAAGACATAGTGCTTTTAACATATTCTGAAATAACAATTCCTGATTTATAATTTAGATTTAGAACAACATACAAGTATTCATTAAAAACATAAGAGATTGACAAATAAACAAGTGAAAATACTTCACTGTAGTGGCCCAACACATGAATCCTGTAATATGATGCTTTACTTCTTTAATCCAGTCTGCTGACTTGAAATTGGTACAATCACCCTTATGTTCAGAATAGTACAACTATAGAAATGTTCAACAATTCATCCACCCTCAATACTTCTAAATGAGAAGTATTTATACAAAAACTCTTTACAAAATATCCTAAAACAAATGTAGGAATTATTCATGGAAAAGAAATATCTTCATGCAAGAAGATAGTGAAAACTTTCTAACTAATGCTAGTTGTCCCTATTTTTATTGAAATTATTGTTTGTTGTATTCATTTTGTTACTACTTTCTCTCTTTGTTGTTCAACGAAGGTTGTAGCTGGACAGTGAAGTGTCCTTTACACCGACAACTTTATCTCTGATGTGTAATTCTTGATTTGACTTTAAACCTTGACTTTGAACTGATACTGTTTCACCTGATACTCTTTCATCTAATACTCTTTCACTGTTTTTAACTGCAAAACTGTGACTGTAAATGTGGAAACAACATAATCTGTTTTGTATTTAATACTTTGTGCTTACTACGATCCGTTATCACAATAAATCAGTCAATTTTTCCCAAATTTCTGCCTCTGGCAGTTTTATCTTCATCATCTTTATGAAAATATCATCAACTTGAGTATAATTTGAGAATGTGGGCTTGTTGATAAATATTTGTTTTACCTCATGCTGTAGGTAAAACAAATTATCCAAATTCTTGTAGATTACCTTCCATGTTGGAATACCATGTGAGGTAGGCATATTAATCTGATCCTTGGAAATTTCTCTCATTTTCTTGTCATAGTCATCCTACTTCATTAGTTTGTCATGAATAGCTAATGGATTTAGAAGGCATTTCTGCCTTAAGACATCAAATTTATTCATAAACCTTGTAATAACAACCTCCATGTTTTGGAATTTCTCTTCTAACTGTATCATAAAATTCTTTTTAGAAGTTACCTTCCTAAATTCTAGGATGGTTTCTGTTTTGTCATTAATACCAATTTCTTCTAGCCCTTTCCCATTCTTAGAATTTAGAAATTTTATGATCTCAAGAGCTTCTTCAAGCTTCTTTCCAACTTCTTCTTTTATTTTTTGGATAGTCTCTCTTTTTTATTTGACTAGGTATTTCTGTTCATAAATGACCTATATTGATGGCCAAATATCATTGACTGCTTCAATGATATTGGCCCATAACTGTTGTCTGATTTGAGCCATGGGTTCTTTCAATGTTAGATCTTTTTCTAATTTTTTTAACTGTTCATTCAATCTGTTTGCTCTTTGTTCTTCATTCGTATGCATTATATTAACAAGTTTCTTTTCATCTTCAAGAATTTTAAGATGTTATTTAAGTTTTTTTATCTCATTAGTCTGAATAGATATGTCTTGCATAACTTTTACTAACTTGCTTGCTTCATTTGTATGATGTGCTGCTGTTTTTGAAGATTCTGTTGCTGAAGTTGTTGATGAAGTGACAGGTAATGCTATTGTCATGGGGATTGTAGGTTCCGGTGATTTTTCTAGTGTGGAAGGTACAACAGTAGTAACTACAGGAATGACATTGACTGGGACTAGTTCTTTAATGGCTTCTTTCTCCTGGATCAACTTTTCCATTTCAATCTCCATTTCCTTTATCTGAGTAGTCAGCTGTAGAATGAGATCCATGATCTCATCTTTTTGATTTGTATCTTGTAATACTTCCTTTGCTTGAGCATGTTTTGTAGGGGGGCAACTTTAGTTGCTTCTTTAATGCAACAATGTCTGCATTTTTCTTCTTTATCAATTCCTCTGCAACTTTGACATTTTTAGGATCATATCAAACTTCATTCACTAGTTCTTCCAAGGATTTAATTCTAGTGTCTTTTTCTTGTGAAGATTCTTTTTCCAATTTGAGTTGATATCTGATATGTGCAAGAGAGTTTTGTAGATTTTGTACACTCATGGCCTTGGTGGTTATTGTAGAATAGATCATCTCCCCTGCCTGCTTATGAAACTCAATTTGGTCCAGAGGATGAATATACTGGGCCAAGACTTCAAAATATGTCTTTTTGTAATCAAAAGATGACTTAGGAGTTTGAACTGTGGGTTGAAGAAATGTCATCTGCATATTTTTATTCTTATAGTCAAAGGCTAAAAGTAGCCTATTATGGATGCCAGGAGTTTGTTTCAGATATTGAGCATATATTTCAGTTTTAATTTCTTCATTTCTGGCTTTCATTTCTTTGTATCTTTCTTTGATATCCATATCCTTTTCTGTTGGTTTTTTAGATGAAGAAACTTTAATACTGTTCTGCTTCTGAATAAGATGAGTGTTTGAAGTTTTTAACTGTTGTTATTCTTCAATTATTGTAGGAGGTGCATTGTCCTTTACTGCTCTTTCTATATCAATTACCTCTATTGTTTCTACTTCTTCATTGGCAGGATTTAACTTTGGCTTTTTACTATATCTCAATTTAAACTTAGTTTCAGTTGTAATCTCTGGAGTATAGGATCCTTCCTCTCCGTTTCTTTTTGCATTCCTGTCTTCTTGGGCTGGAGTTTGCAAAGTTTGACTATTATCACTTTGCTTCTCTGCCTCTACCAAGGTGTTCTCCAACCATTCAAATTGATTGGAGAAATTTTCAATCTCTGGTTTCTTTTCATGTACATAGGGAGTCAATTTGAATTTAACTCTCATTTTAATTATAACTCCAAGTGGATCATAATACCACAATTTTTTTTACTGAATTTGAACTCCTGTAAAAAATTTTCAGACTCTGGACCTGCATCTCTATTGTTACAGATAAAAGGGCCAACTTGATTTTTTAACTTGAACCGTGTTTTTTTTTTTTTTCTACCAAGAAATTAATTGCATCTGAATTAAGAATCTTGCTTATGTATTCAAGGGAAAATAACCTCATAGGGAGGTATTTGGGAAGTTTATATGGAACAAGACTTGATCCATATACTCTTATCTCAGTGTGAATTTGGTATAAGTACCAAATCACCTATCCTATATTTCTCTGAAAACTGTAGGACCTTCTTAATCTCTTCACTAATTTTGGGTTGTTTGCTTCTGTTCAGCAAATTGACCATAGGATGAATGAAAAAATCAGTAAAATCTGTATAAGTGAACTCATTGGAGTCTTTCCTTATCAAGGAAGTCCAAAAGATGACTGATTGTGGGTTTCCTTCCACATCAAGCTTTTGAAGTTTTATAGCAAATTTCTTAGACTGAAAGTATAAAAACATATGGAATAGGAATGAGGAATACTTGAAAACACCTTTAGAAGGAATTTTTACCAGTTTTTCATGGATATTGTCAGCAAGGTATTGGGAAAAATTATAAATGGTAGTAGGAGGCTGACCAGGTGTGAAAGTAGATAAAAAATCTAGCACTGCAACATCAACATGTTCATATGTAAAATAGTCAAGAATAAAAGACAACATGGAGATGATATGAAGTGTCCTTTCAGAGAATTTTGTGGAAGGGTATGGAGGATTTATCTTCGGAATTTATACAGAAGAAGGAATGAAAGTCTAGAATATTTGGAACCTCTTGGGGAAGTCTAGATTTAGGTATAACTAAGTGAGGGCCTCAATGGATAAAGTGATTTTATTAGGCCTGAGCATTATCTGTTGCATCTGATAAATTGACTCAGTTGTAATGTTAAATAGAATTTCTTTTCATTGTTTATTATGGCTCTCTGATCAGGGAAATATCAGGATTGACAGAGTCTAATCACTTCTGGGCATTGGAAGGTTTTTGGGACAACATATTTTGGAAAATTTGACTCCAAAATAAACACTTCATCAGCCTAATCTATGGATTTTTCTTGGCTCCAATAGTGGAACTCAAGAAGGTTAAATTCAGTGACTGTGTCAGTAATCTTGAAGTCTCTGTAAGCTAATGGAATATGCTCTACATCTACAATAGGGGGTTGTAGAGAATTGATAGGTACAATTTTTTTGGAAGCCATTGCTTTGCTTGATTTATCAATTTATTACTCTTTTGATTTATAAACAACTATTTTAGGTCTATAGGAGCACCTTTGAAATTTTATAACAGTTTGCAAAAGGATTTGGAATGAAACGGGGGTTTATCCTATGGTTTGAAAAGGTATACACTTGCTCAATTGATCAAACTATGTTTTTCTATAACAAAAGGCAATTTATGAGCTTCAAATTTCTGTAAATATATGCCTAGGGTCTATGTGAAAAGCACTGGAAGACAAGAAGGCTTTCTTCAAGTGTACAAAGTCTTAAAATCCTTCAGTTTATTCAATCTCTGTGGTTTTAAGCAGTCTTAGACCTCAGAATCTATGAAAATATGCCCAAGGTTTACAGAAAAAGCTTTAGGAAGTAACAGGGCTTTCTTTAGATTAGAAAAAAGGGCTCCTAAATGATTCAATTAGCTGTATTACTTCTTTAAATCAAGGAATAGGTATTTTCTTTTGAAGAATACTTGGGAAAAATGTATAGTTTGTTTCGCAGAGGGGTTATGGGGTTGAAGAAAGCTTTTTGAAGCTCTGCTGGTCTTTAATAGTGCTTGGATGAATTTTGCAATGATTGTAGCGGCAGATGGTTGGATTTATGTTTCAATTTGGCTTAAAGATGGAATCAGTATCAATATTTTCGGTCTAAAATAGCTCTGTTTGCGTGAAAATGGTAACAGAAAGGATGAAAAGGGTGAAAATGAGCGGTTATATACATTTAAAACCAAACAATGTTTTGTATTAATGCACGATCATTTGAAACGAGCGGGTGGTTTGGGCGCTGGGGTAAAACCGCTCAGTGGTTTTCGCGAGCTCGAAAGGTGGTTAGTGGTAATGTTTGTGTTGATGCGATCCAATAAGAATCGACCACATAGCAAGGAGGGATACTTCACAAATTGCGTATTTCACAAGGTTGAGTGTATGATAACTATCGGGTAATGAAACGCGCGACAAGCTATGTTGGTCATTAGATCTGGCGGGTGATGATGTAATGGCTAGGATGATGCGATGGAGTCACAAGATCAGATAGGCATGGGGCTCAGGGTTTAAACTATGAAATTGGTTAGATATATTAAATGGTTTGGTTTTATTATGATATAACCCATGTGGTTAAAGCAAGTGGGACCAGTATATATAAGCAGGGTTTAATATATTAACCTATGGGATGCGAGTAAGTGGGCTTTTATAATAGGCGGGGATAATAAATGGGTCCAGGATTATATAACATGTGGAGAATTAAACCATAGGTTAAAAAAAAAATGGGTTGGGAGTAATACATATAGGAATTATATTAATACGGGATAAAGGTTTATAAGGGATTTAATACATTAGGTTAATTTGTTAATAATGAAATGTAATTACGGAATGTCAAATACACTTAGTATAGTGTAAAACTAATATTGGGGGTAGATTTCTTCATTGTGGGTCCCGACATATAGATTTTAACCATTTTAGACTTAGGGTTAAAGTATTTTTGGGTTTTTTGGGTATTTTTGAATAAAGGGGAATTTGTAAAAGTATTTTTTACTTTTCCAAAGGAAAAAAAAATTGTTTTAACTTAGGAAAAGGGGTATTTGTAAGGAAAAATGAGTGATAATGGGGAAAAAGGGAAAAATGAAGGGGAGGGGATATTTTTTACAAGGGAAATGATTTTTTAAGGAATTTAGTAAATGAAATAACCAATTTTCTGATATCAATATTTGTGAAAATTGCTTCTACCTACCCATCAGCTACCCTAACATTTTTTCTTCATTTACATAGGTGCATTTGAGCTTGCAAACCCTTATTCATTTTTCTTTAAAAAAACAAACAAACTAATTCTATCCTTATTTCTTCTAAGGGCTCAGATTAAACTGTTGAGCTCCTTATTATTCTCTACCTAACTACTGATCTGCCAAGATTAAACTGTTTGGCTAGATATTTATTCTTTATCTATCAACATGAAATTTAAAGCATGAAAGGTCAAAATTAAGAATTTTGACCTTCATGGATTGTGGCATTTTAACAAGTTGCACACAATATTTATTTTGCAGTAAAAGTAAATAGTAGTGGCATTTGGATTTGCATCACTTTCATGTTTTATTTTTTCTCTGTTTTTGTTTGGGGTCCATTTTCATATTCTTTTTGATATTTTTTTCTTTCAAGTCCTTTGATTTTTCTTTTAGGAATTTTACCCTCTTTACTTTTTTATTTTTCTAATATGGGAAAATATTTTGCAGAAAGAAAACTATGTACATATTACAAGACTAATCAAATTCAATTCAAAATTATGAATCCTATTATTATAGGACCCTAATAGGTGGGATTCTTGCTTGGGAACACCCTTGTGCTAAACAACATTGCAGTCTCTGCTGAAAAACTGAAGAGAGCAACAAGTCATAACAGACCATAAACAAAATAATACTCAAAAATACCTTCCATGACTACCATTCCCTTCCTTATATGCTTGGTGAGCTTCCTCACCTTGGACCCCACTCATTAAAGCCACTACTTCCATGCAAAGACTCTGCCTCCAAAACTATGTTGTCTCTCATTGAATATCCACTCCCTCCATACCAACGTTTTTGATTTGGTCAAAGTTGACCCCATCCACATGCTTCATCCCATATTCACACATAAGGGTGCTTTATCCAGCTACTTTGATGATCCCCTTTCACATTATGAGTGCTTTTATTCCTACTAAGGATATTTATGGGTCTCCCTACCCTCTTATTCTTCTAACTAAGAAGAAAAAACAAAATTTAATATTCCAACTAGCTGAAAGCTATTTGGGAATGTTACACTTTCAATGCTTGATGGTTTCTCTGGATACAACCAGATAATGGTGAGTCCAAAAGACAAGGAGAAGACTGCTTTTACCACTCCTTGGGGTACATTTATGTATGCCAAGATGCCATTTGGATTAAAAAATGTTGGAGAAACATTTCAAATAACTATGGACTTAGCTTCTGTGTGTAAGACCAAAAATTTTGTTGTTATATATCTTGATGACCTTACTATCCTTTCTAACTCAAATAAAAAACATTTAAAACACTTGATGAAAGTTTTTGATAGGTGTAGAAAATTCAGGATATCACTCAACTCCAAGAAGTCTTTGTTTTCTATCAAAGAAGGAAAATTTATCGGTCACATCATTTCAAAGGAAGGAGTGGTGATTGATCCCAAAATAGTATCAACAATGCAAGCACTTTCATTGCTAAGGAATAAGAAGGAGATGCAAGCTTTTCTTGGAAAATTACCTTCCTAATGAGATTCATTCCTAACTATGCTGAAATAGTTAAGGATATCACTGATATGCTTAAAAATAATCATGAAGTTAAATGGACCATACCTTCTAGATATGATTTTGATCAAATTAAAAAGGCCATCTTTGAAGTTCCAACTTTAGCTAGTCCTAATTATTCTGAACCCTTTAGCATATTTTCCTTTGCCTCTGAAACCACTTTAGCTGCTATCCTTTTACAGAAAAATGAAGATGGCGATGATTAGCCTATATCATTTTTTAGTAAATTCATGAGAGATGCAAAACTTAAGTATGAAATTATTGAAAAACAAGCTTACTCCCTAGTCCAAGCTTTAACATCCTTCAGAATTTATGTTCTCCACTCAACCATTACTACTTATGTTCCCAACAGTGCTGTAAAAACTATCCTCACTCAACCAAACACTGGTGGGAGAAGAGGAAGATGGATCACCAAAATCCTTGAATTTTATCTTCGTATAAAAACCACTTAGTTAGTAAAAGGTCAAGGTTTGACCAAATTGTTAGTTGAATCTAATTGTAAATTTCTAGGAATAAATTCCATTTTTCAAATTTCAGAGAAGAATACACAAGTACCTTCTTCCAACTCTCGAGGGGAGAATCCACAAGAACCTTCTCTAGATGAAAAAGGGGAGAATCCACAAGAACATTCCCAGGATTCAGAAGGGAAGAAGACATAAGAATCTTCATCTTCAAATCAAACAATCCCTGTTCATATTGATGAAAAATTCGTGCTGTCAGATTAGTATTATGATATTGTACAATTTTTTTATTAAATTTGAGTGTCCTAGTCAATTTTCAAGAAATCAATGTAAGACACTTAAGTTAAAAGCTATAAAGAATTGTATCATAAATGCAAACTTATACTGGAAGGACCCACTCAACATCCTTTTGTTTTGCTTGACAGAAAGTGAAAAAAAAGGAGTTATTATGCAGTTTCATGTAGGCATATGTGGTGGACACTATTCCTGGAGAGCCAGAGCATACAAAATACTAAGAGCAAGATTTTGTTGTCCTACTATGTTTTCACAAGTAGGAGAAAAGGTTAGAAGCTGTATTCCATGTCAAATGTTTGCTAAGAAGAAAAAACCTACAAAACTTCATTTGGTTCCAATATTAGTTTCAACACCCTTCTTACAATGGGGATTGGATTTCTTATGGAAAATTCATCTAGCATCAAGCACCTAACACAAATAGATACTAACTACAATAGATTACTTCACCAAATGGGTGGAGGAAATTCCAGTTAGGAATGCCACAAATACTGTAGTAATGAAATTCATTGAATAAAATTTTTTGTCCAAATTTGGATTCCCTCAGCAGATAGTAATTGATAATGCAACATCATTTAGTAGTGTAAAAATGACTGACTTATGTCAAAAGTATCAAATATTATTACATAATTCTAATCCTTACTATCTGCATGGAAATGGTCTTGCAGAATCATCAAATAAGAGCATGATCAAGGTAATTAAGAAGAATTTAGAAGATCATAAGAAGAATTGGGACAATCACCTCATCTATGTAGTTTGGGCTAACAGGATATCTCCAAAAAGGTCTACATGAAAATCTCCATTTCAGCTGGTTTATGGTAAAGAGGGCATTTTTCCTACAAATTTAGCTTTCCTCGCTTTAATTTTTTTACAAGAAGTTAATGAAGAACCTGATGATTTCTCTAGGAGAATCAATCAGATTATTGAACTAAATGAAAACTGTGATGAAATCAAATATAATCTAAGGAAATATCAGAGTAATATGAAAAGTGTTTTTGATAGGAAGGCAAGAGAAATAGATTTCAAGGAAGGAGATCTAGTATTGAGATGGGATGCTAGGATGGAGGAAAGAGGAAAACATGGAAAATTTCATAACCTCTAGTTTGGACCTTTTAGCATTGTGAAGTCAAGGGTAAAAATACTTTCATCTTATAGAACTTGGAAGGAAATTTTTCTTCATTTCTTGTCAATGGAAAATTCCTGAAGCACTACATCCAATACTGAAGATGCAAAAGAATATTCACATTCATCATTGACATATACTAGTTTGTTTTAAAATTTTCAATTCTATTTTTTTTCTCAGAAAATAATCCATTAGCTCGAGGAGAAGGCACTTGGATCTGCTTGTTCTCTGCATCCTACATGAGGAAGCAGTCCCCAGTTGGAGCCGATATTGTAACATTATTTGGTTTTGATAAGATAGTATTTTTAGAAAAAAACATTCATCATTGACATATACTAGTTTGTTTTAAAATTTTCAATTCTATTTTTTTTCTCAGAAAATAATCCATTAGCCCGAGGAGAAGGCACTTGGATCTGCTTGTTCTCTGCATCCTACATGAGGAAGCAGTCCCCAGTTGGAGCCGATATTGTAACATTATTTGGTTTTGATAAGATAGTATTTTTAGAAAAAAAAGTGAAAAATAAAAAATGTTAAGTTTGGATATGAATAGACAAAAAAAAAAATGTTAGGACTCATGGTAAATAAATTATTCATATCAAGAAAATGATAGGAATAGTTGCCCTAAAAAATGAAGGCAACTTTATTGAAAAAATGTTAGGAAAGCAATAAAGAATTGATTTTCTCAGTTTTAAATAAAAGAAAAAATGGTTGCTTGTTTAAATGCGCCAAAGTTTTATTTAGGAGTTAAATGTGTTTTTATTATGTTAATTGCTTCATTAAGAAATTAAAATTTATTGTAATAAATAAGCGCATTTCTTTTATCCTAAGTCCGCTAAAAGACAAAATATTTGTCGCGTTGTGATATCACCCGAGCAACCTTCAAGGGCAGATCTTTTCCCCACCCAGATCAATGACGGGGAAGCCTTTTCGCACCCCCCTTGCCCATTCTCGTTAATGGGGGGGGGGGGGGGGGTTCTGAAAAACAGTTTTCCCTCTGGAAGGCCCTCAATTACATGTCACCTCCACAATACTTAACACACCCCAGCCCCTCGCTCAAAACAGTTTACTGTTGCTTACCCCCTCCAAAATTTTCTTTCTCCCCATGACTATTTCCACTCCTGCAATCGTTAATTGAATTTTATTCTTGACCATTTCCTAATGCCGCATAATATACTACCATCTGTGCATCCCGTTAGATACGCTCCCTTACCGTTATCCCTTCTATCTCATTAGACCCTCTCCCTTAGCCGTTGCCTAACCGTTTCATCACCCCAACTCCTGTACCGTTGGAATTAAACCGCTATGGTCACATTCATAACAGTCAGTCCATAATGGTAATCCAACCACTGTTATAAATAAAACCTCACCATTCCTTTTACCACTTTTCTTTATTCACTATTTGATGTTGAATTATAGGTTTAAGAACATAATTATGCCACTGGTTCATATATCTGTCACCGTGCCACATAGAGAATTAAAATTCTTCTCCTTCTTCTTTTCCCTCTGTAGAGAAAATGCCCCCCAAGGGAAAAAGCCGAAATCCAGCCTCTAAGGAAAACCCTGTTGCTTCTACCCCGGTCGATCTTGACCACGCCCCCCTTGCTGATTCTTACTTCAAAATCGTTGACACAGAGTGAAAATTAGAATTCCATGAATTGCACCTGTGGCTGAGACAAAAATACCTGGATCAACAAGATGACATCAAGTTGTGGAAATCCCTTCTGCCCTTGTTTTCATTCCCTCAAACCCATGATTTTACAGAGCCGATCACCTGGTATCAAACCAGGTATGACCCCATCAAAAGAGCAGTGTTGGCTCAAAATGGAAACTTCTGATATCCATCACTACATAAACCATAAACAACATGCTCTTAATCCCTTAGAATGACTCCTTAATCCTTTTCTCTCAAGAAAATCTTATGGAGCTGTACCATGTACTCAATTTCCCTCAGAGAGCCCAAATATTTGAAAACTTCTTCCCTAATGATGCTGAATTACCAAAGAAAAACCAACCCTATCCATCCTCCATGTTTCCTGAAGCTACCAGACACATCATCTCACTATTGTCTTGCTTATTAGGATATCCAAATGACACGACAGTAGATGAAACCATTCTTGGCTATTTCTCTATATTTTCCAAAGATCATCAACCTGCATTCATGTATAATTAAATTCAATTTTTGGCTGATAATATGCATGAGAATTTGATGAATTTAACAACCCAATGAATCTTTAAGTACACCTCCGTACTTATACACATGTTTATGTTTCAGCAAGGAGATTCATTGCTTATTACATTGAACAAGCATGATGAATAGGAAATTAACCAATCAATAATTCATTGGACATAATTGGTCAAGTCAATTTCAAAAAAATTCTCTTTTTCATACTTCATTGACTCATTCATTCATCTAGTTGCATAGCTTCTTAGCTGCTAGAATGAGCCCAAAATTTTCCAGGACATTAAAATAATCCTTCATTTGACTGACCAAGTTAAAATTGGAGACTAGTATTTACACCAAATTACACAAAGATTCAAGTATATGGATGTGAGTTGGCACCATATAAATTTCCCAAATATGTTCCAATAAGAATCTTCCCTTTCGAATATATTAGGCAGATGATTAATATGGATTATCTACACTTTGTTTCAGGGAAGAGGAAATCACAATTCAAGATTAAGTCATATATTGGTTCTTTCATTTGCAATAACAGATCAACATGCATTGAGGTAGATGCTTGTTTGGTCAATTTAGTGTGTCATAAATTGATACATTAATTTATCAATCCGGGATTCGTAAGCTGATGAAGTGTGGCGCACTATATGTGCAAGATAACCTATTTCTTACCTTTTTGTCGTTTTTGGTTTTCTAATGTGAGATGGAAATTCTAAAATAAAAACAAGTATGGTTATGATTGTTCAAGGCAATGATATCCTTTATAATGATTTACCAACTTGAAACTTTAAAAGGAATTTGAAACATACAATGAAAAAACTTGAAAGGAAATGAAAATGTGATGCTAACCTAGTAAATCAAAACAGTGAACTATTGAGCATGAAAACCAAACTATCCTTGCTGCTGTCTAAACACAAAAGAAACTATGCTTAAAGAAATCCAAGAATTGCAACAAAGTAAATCTAAATCAAATTACATCAACTTATATTTTGATCCCTCGCCATTAGTCCAGCTATGGCTTTCGGAGGTAACCATAAACAACTTGAGCAATCTGATATCTAATTTGCAGAAAAAGAAACTAATATCAAAATACACACTCATACTTCAATCCCTCACCATCAGTCCAGCTGTGGCTTTCGGAGGTAACTGAAAATGACATGAGCAATTTAATATATCTAACTTGCAGAAAGTAAACTAATATCAAACTACACATTCATACTTCAATCCCTCACCATCAGTCCAGTTGTGGTTTTCGGAGGTAACTGAAAATGTCATGAGCAATTTAATATATCTAACTTGCAGAAAGTAAACTAATATCAAACTACGCATTCATACTTCAATCCCTCACCATCAGTCCAGCTATGGCTTTCGGAGGTAACTGAAAATGTCATGAGCAATTTAATATATCTAAATCTGACTACTGAAGCAAATGAGCAAGACTGAAATAAACAAAGCAGTATTGAAATTAAACAGAAACTAAGAAAAGTAAATTATCTGCAGAACAATATTGATTCCATGTCATTAGTCAAAAGATATGCAAATACCCGGGCTTCCTATTTGTAATTTGAAACAAGAACACTGATCAGTTAACATAAAACATGAAAGATTATGGATAGAAGTAAAGTGTAAAGCATGAAAAATTATAAACAGAGATGAAGCATAAATACCATGAAAGATGCAATGTATAAACACATGAATGATTATGGCACAATGAATTTAAAGAAACGAAACAAGAAACTATACAGTAATGCACAAAACCTCAGCGTGTGCAGGGGCCCTCTGCACCAGCCTTGGCAACAGCCTTCAAATACAAATTACGCTTGGAAACAGAGTCTTCTTATATATTAAAATGCAGTCATAACAGAGAGATAATATTACGGCACAGTGGCAACGTAATTACATTACAGAGCTATCTGGAGGCTAATGGAGACTAATCTAATATGCGTATGCAAACGCATTATTTATAACAAAGGAAATATAACTAATTCCCTAAAGTTTATGTTGATAGAAAACACGTAAACCATTACGTCCAGAGATCTAGGGTCATGGCCGCGTTGAGGAGTGAATCTATGAAGAGTGGATGTTGGATTCGGCTTATGGAGCCGTGTACAGGTGTTGATATGTCTCCCGTAAGTTAGAAACGGTCATGCAAATCCTCACGTGATAAGAAACAGAGTCCTGTCACCGTGGGACTCTATGGTTGAATTCCACTTGGCCACCTTTGACCACATCCTCCTTAAGTGAATTTGCTCGAGCCAATAGGACACGATCCATGTCCACATCATTTCTGACTTGCCCATGTGGCTCGTTTTTCCTGAAGACACCTGTAACATAGACTTTCACAAAATGGTTGCGGAAAGTTGCAGCAGCTGTGGAAAGTGGCAAGATTCCGCAGCTAAATGAGCAAAAATCTAAATCAAAAAGCAGACACAAAATATAGTTAAAAACCATTTTAGATGCTCTTTTGCAATTAATATACAATGATATTGACAACTTGGAAGGTTTAGGTGAATGAAAAAGCTCTAGAATGGTGTATAGGAAAGATGCAGATTTGAGACTCAACATACCCCCACTGTGAAGGTGTTGCATGTCCTCATGCAACCAAAATTTTGATAATCCTTCTTCAGTTCATATGCCTTGACACTTCAGCCAGTACATCCAGCTCTCTCCTCCTCTTCCTTGGTGCTGCTAACATTCTGGGCTTCTTCATTAAGCATCTAAATTTGATATTAACTAGTGCTATGCTTAACTTCTGGCATTTCTTTTTCAATTTCCTGTTCTTCTTCTGCCATATTCCCAAATGTAGCATGGTATTATCATGAATGATTTTGTCCAATTTTCTTTGTTCCTTCAATGCTTCATTTTCATTTTTAATGTGTTTATTTAAAAGCTCTAGCTCAAAGACTTCATGTTTCAGTGATTGGACTAGATCATTTTGTACTGTGTGAGGCTGAATGGACAAAGTACTGGGACCTGTAGCTGCTTTTTCTAAAGATTCTATATAATCATATACTTCTTGCTGCTTGGGGTCTATATCAGGTGTCATTTTTATTGGGCTGTCCCCAAAATGCCGTGAAGGAGAGTTGTCTTCAAAATCTGGCTGAGAAGGGCTCACATCAACATCTGGCTGAGAATGGGATGGATTATGTTCAATGTCTGACTGAGAATGAAATGAACCAGGTTCACTGACTGACTGAGAGTGAGATGGACTATAGTCAGCTGGGGATTGTTCAGATGTTTCTTCTCCCAAATCAATAAAATGAGGTCCCTTCGTTTCTTCTCACACGCTATGGACCACTGTCTTTTTGCTTTTGTTTTCCTTTCTCTTTCTTCTTGGCTATGGATAACTGTTCTTGAAGATGAACCAATCTCTAAGATAACACTTGATGATCTTCTTCTTCGGAAGAAGGGGTTTGATGTATAGCCTCAATACTTTTTCTCTCTTTTGATGTTATTGGCTTTTTACCCTTGGTTTCTTTCTTCTTCCTTTTTGACAGTCTCTCTTCCCTACTAGTTCTTTCAATTGTAATAGTAGGAGTACTTTGACTTTCATCATTTGTTCTTTTTCTCCTACTCCTTCTTGATGTGCTACCTTCAGGAATTTCTTGAGGTTCCTCAAAGAAATTTCTAATCAAAAATTGTTCCCATGTGTCCTTCTTCTCCTTTAACTCTTTTTCAATCAAAATTTTTAGAAGACCATGGTGATATAGATGTGGTTCTACATCCCCTAAATGCTTCTGAACAGTCACAGACATCTTCTTCAAACTATTTAATAGAAAATATGGGAGATTGAGAGTTTGATTATCTAGAAAATTCATCAGCAATCTGGTATGGTACATATACATGGACCCAAAACGGCCTTCACAGGTGATGAATTTTTGAACAACTAGCAGCAAAGTAGCCCATTCCTCTTTCAAAGCATGAATAGGAATTCCTCTTTTAAAAATAGTTATGTCCATACCTGGGTTATGTAGAATCACTTTCCAGGCTTCATCATTAATGCTTTTATTCTTAAACCAACGTTCACCCTCTTGAAGAAGTTCTGTGGCAGATGCTATAGATGCCTCATTCATCGTAAACCTAAGGTCTCCAATCTCTACCTCCAGGCCATTGAAAGACCTTTCAAACACTTTTTTCACCTCTTTATGGTAGCCTCTAAACTTTTGGATAAACCGCAACCACTTTTCCTTCTTCAATATATCCCTGACTTGCGGATATCCTTCCATGAATTTAGGTCCCTTTGCTTCTGCTCTCAACAATTTACCCATCCTTCTTTCTGCTCTTTAAAAACTTGCCTGCGTGAGGAGGGTTCAATGGAAGTAGGACGGATGAATGAACGGAAATGAGCACGATGACTATAGGTAGATATCAGAGAGTGGGTATACAGACTGTAACGTAACAGAGAATGAAATGGAGAGAAGCGAAACAGAGAAGGGTTACGTGAGCACGGCAGAAATGCGGCTGTGAGATTAATAGAACAATAGGAGAAGTATAACACATCCGGAAATGTTTTAAAATTTGGTGGCTGCAAAATAAATATAAGCACGTTTAAACAACGGCTATGGATTTTATGCGGCTGAAAGAAGCCGTAGTCAAATCAACTACGTCTCATTGTCACAGGTGGAATATCGGAGTATGAGCGAAGATCGGAGGTTTAATTATGGGACTGTTTGAGAATGAATGCGAGGATTATGGGAGGATTGTATAGAGATCATGGAGTGATTACGGAGTTTGTCAATATAATCATTGCACATAATGGATGGAGCTTATGGTTTATAACTATATAAAAATGTGTTTTAAATGCCATTTGAAATGAATTTTTACTCATACCTTGGAATCTTTGCCATTTTTCCTTGGTCTTCAATTAGTTGCTCCTCATTGATATCTTGAATGCTCCATGTCTTCATAATTGGTCCTCATACCTGCATTTTATTTCATGATTATGGAAATAACATCTGGCTGTACATTCTTTTGAAAACAGAGTGGTAGCTGCGGAATCTGCTTCTGGCTGCGGAAACTGGAGTCAGCTGCGGAAACAGATGTCAGCTGCGGAAACTGACACAACTATTATTTGGGTGAATGAACATGAACGGATGACAAATGACTAGATGGAAATGGTCATGAAAAAGAATTTTATTGGTGAAATGGAATGAAACAGATAAAATGAAGTGGAATGGAGTGAAATGAATTGGAATGAAGTAGAATGAAGTAGAGTGGAATGGAGTGGGTGGTCACAAAACTTGTGAAATGAAAGAGAGATTTTTTTTTTTTGGAAAATATAGGGTGTCAGGTGTTCCTGATTTTCACCCAATATTTTCTGTATAACACTGCCAATCAGTGATTGGTTTTCAGGCTTATACAATTTTTTTTTTTTTTAAAAAAAAACTGAAAAGAACAAAAGCTAGGCTGGTGGAGAAGAAGAATTCTTCTGTACCAGCCTGATTGCAGAATTTTCTTGAAAATTTTTGACAAATTCCTCTTTTGAGAGTGGCTTATGATAAACTTTCAATCTATGGCCATTCACAATAAGAGGAGTTTGAAACTCATCAATGGTCTTGATTTTTACCGCTCCATTGCTAAAGATCTTGTCAATCTCATATGGCCCAAGCCAATGAGTCTGAAATTTTCCTTGAAAATCTTTAAACTTGGAATCAAATAACAATGCCCAATCTCCTTCTTGAAACTTCTTCTCTTCGATGTACGTGTCATGCCATTTATCTCTTTGATGTTGAACTAGATCAGTTCTTAAAATTGCTTCTTGTCTGATCTCATCTAGCTCGTTCAACTGCTCCATTCTATGCTTTTGGGCTTCTGATAAGTCCATCCCCAACTGAACTGCTATCTTGAAGGTCTTGACTTGGAACTCAATGGGGAGCAAGACTTCTTTCCCATAAACAAGTTCATAGGGAGAATGTCCCGTTGTATTTCTCCATGTAGTTCTGTAGGCCCACAAGGCTTCAGGAAGCCTTTCTGCCCAATCTCTTCTATGTAGATGAACAGTTTTGGTGATGATACTTTCAAGAACTTTTTTTGTAGACTCCACTTGACCATTTTCTTGTGGATGGTAAGGATTAGATCTTCTGTGCTTGATTTTGTATTCTTCCATCAACTTCTCCACCAAGTTGGATGTGAATTGGCTTCCCTGATCTGTCACAATTTCTCTTGGAACACCAAAGCGAGTAAAAATATCCTCATAAAGAAAATGAACAACTGAATTTTCAGTAGCAGATACTAATGCTTTGGCTTCTACCCATTTAGTAACATAATCAATACAAACCAATATATACTTCTTTTGCTTGGATGGTGGATTAATAGGTCCAATGAAATCTAAAGCCCACTTTTCAAAGGGTTCAATGAGTACCTGTGTTTGCAATGACATTTCATTTGAAAGGGTAGGTTTCCCTACTCTTTGGCAGCTGTCACACCTTTTGACATATTGTTTTGCATCTTTGAAGAGGGAAGGCCAATAATATCCTAAAGAAAGGATTTTATAGGCCGTCCTTTTGTTTGCAAAGTTTCCACCGCATGGTTCATCATGACATGCCTTAAGAATATCAGGCATTTCATCTTCCCTGACACATCTTCTGATCACAAGATCTGGCCCTGTTTTAAACAATTAGTTAGAAATCCATGAATATTTTGAACTCTCCTGAATAATTTTTCGTTTTTCTCTTGGAAATAAATGTGAAGGTAGTTTCCCTGTAACCAAATAGTTAGCAATATCTGCATACCAAGGGGTCTTAATAGTTACTGCAAACAAGTATTCATCAGGAAACTTATCTTCTACAGGAGAATTTTCTTTAGTATTCTGAATCCTAGACAAGAAATCAGCTACTGTATTCTGTTTTCCTGGTCTATCCAACACAGTAATATTGAATTCTTGCAAAAGTAAAAGCCATCTTGTCACTCTGCCATTAGTAACAGGTTTGTTCATTAAATATCTAATTGCATAATGGTCAGTATGAATAAAAGTTTCATAGCCTGTTATGTAATGTCTAAACTTATTAATTGCATGAACAACAGCTAAAAACTCTTTTTCAGTCACAGTATAGTTCAACTCTGTGGGAGTCAAATTTTTACCGGTATAATAAATGGCATAAGGAACTAAATCTTTTTGACCCAACACAGCTCCTAGAGCTGTATCTAAAGCATCTGTAGAAATATGGAAAGGGAGTTTCCAATTTGGTCCTCTCAAGATAGGTGCTTCAGATATTCTTGTTTTCAAAGTTTCAAAGGCTGATTGACAATCAGGATCCCATTTGAATTCACAATCTTTTGTAAGCAATTTGAAGAGTGGAGATGCTATTTTAGTGAAGTTTTCTATAAATCTTCTATAGTAACCAATAAATCCTAGAAAACTTCTAACATCTCTTTGACAATTTGGAATAGGTAACTTGGAGATGACTTCAACTTTTGATCTATCAACCTTAATCCCATCTCCTGAAATATGATGCCCCAAAACAATCCCTTCAATAAACATCATAAAGCATTTTTCATGGCTTAATGAAAGGTTTGTTTCTTTACATCTTATAAGAACTTTTTCCAAATTTTCTAATGCCTCTTCAAATGAATTACCATAAACCGTAAAATCATCCATATAAACCTCTACACAATCATGGATTAGATCAGAAAAAATTCCTAGTACTGCTCTTTGGAATGTTGCAGGTGCATTACATAACCCAAAAGGAAGCACTCTGTAGGCAAAAGTTCCCCATGGACAAGTAAATGTGGTCTTATCTTGATCTTCAGGTGCTACCTGAATTTGATTATAGCCACTAAAACCATCCAAAAATGAAAAGTACTTTTTACCTGCTAATGTATCTAATACCTGATCGATAAAAGGCAAAGGAAAGTGATCCTTCAAAGTTGCTTTGTTCAATTCCTTGTAATCAATGCATACCCTCCATTTACCATTCTTTTTAGGTATTATAACCAAAGGAGAAACCCATCGGCTATCTGAAATTGGATAAATGAAGTTTACATTGAGAAGTTTTTGGAGCTCTTCTTTCACTATCTCCCTAAGATTTGGATTCATCCTTCTTTGAGGTTGTCTGATTGGTCTACTGCTTTCCTCAATATAGATATGATGGATGCAAGTCTTAGGATCAATACCCTTCATGTCAGTATACTCCCATGCAAATGCAGTAGAATGTTTTTGCAAGATTTTGATTAGTTCTTCTTGTTGTGACTTTTCCAAATGTTTGTTGATATTCAATGTTTTTCCTGGAAAAATCTCAATAGTAGAACTACCAAAATCTTCCATAGAGTAAAGAGACATTTGCCTTGATGATAAATATTCTATGTCAGATTCCAACTGAAATTGTGTGGGATCATATTCTGAAGATGTCTCAAAATTTTCTAATGTGTTCAGAATTTGACTATCCTCACTGATTTCAGAAATGGTAAAGACAGGTTGTATAGTGTCCTCATCATCAACCCATTCATTTTCTCCTACTTCTGTGATTGCTTTTTCTGGAGGATACAAATTGAATTTCTTTGTCGAATTACCATTAGAAATGTACATATCCCCATATCTACAACTAATAAAAGCATCAGTTGTGGCTAGCCAAGGTCTTCCTAAGATAAGTGGGTGCCCTCCTAGATTACTCTTGGGAGTCAAAATCATAAAATCTACTGGATATTCCCAAGAATCTAAGGAGACCGAAATATCTTCTAATACACCATCTGGTTTAATAATTGATCGATCTGCAAGTTGCAGTAAAGTAGGTGTAAAAAGAAGGTTAGGAAGTTTTAGCTGGTCCATAGTCTGTCTACTCATAATGTTAATAGCAGCCCCTAAGTCAATCAATGTGTTTGGAATTTATATCCCATTTATATGTGTCTTGACAATTGGACTTCCTGGATCTACATATTTCTGCATGGTAATTTTTCCCATCATGATATCTGCAATTTTTCCTACCAGGTGGATTCTTCTTGTGTCTTTTAGTTTCCTTCCTGGTCTTTTTAAACTCAACTCCTTTATTGTTTTTGCTAGAATAGGAATCTCTCGAATGGCTTGTAGCAAGGGAATCTTGATACAAACATTCTTCAATTCATCTAGAAAGTCATAGTTAGGCAACAAGATTTGTTTTTCCACCCCCTTGTCAATTTGTAGTCTTTCAGGAAAAGGAGGTGTAGATGAAGATGCAGGTTGCTTAACTATAGGAGTTGTGGGTGTTAACTTTTCTTTTTCTTTTTGAATGTTTGAATTTTGAAGAGATGCATCCTCAGAACCCTCATTGACTTTAAGAGAGTCCTCCTCAGAGGTATCTTGCTCTTGAATATCTATAGAAGGTTTTTCTAAAACTCTACCAGATCTGAGTTGTACATCGTTGAGAGGAACAATCATATAGGTAGGAAATTGTTGTCCTTCTACCATATAAGTATTCTGAGGATTTTTATTGTTAGGATTTGGCAATGGCTGAGCTGGAAGTTGATTTGTCTTCTTTTGGTATGGGAGCATGAGTTGAGGATTTGTATTTTGTTGAGAAGGTTGTTGTTGTGGAAATGGCAATGAAAATTGTGGATTTGGGCTTGGAAGTTGTGGAGCTTGTTGATTTTGAAAAGATGGAGGATATTGATAAAATTGAGCAAATCTCCCATAAGGATTTTGCATCCCTTGTACCCATGGCTGATATTGATTTTGATGTTGGGGCCAAGGTTGTTGCCAAGGATTCCAATTTGGTGGGGTTTGAAGATTCATAGGGTTGTTAAACCCTTGAGTTTGTTGTCCCCGCCAAGGTCTTCTTGCAACAAAACAGAGAGATTCTACTGAATTTGGGTCTTCTTGAAAGACAACTTTGAGTCCAGGAATTGAAGGACAATCCTTGATCTCATGATTCTCTGAGCAAATTATACATGTTTCTACAACTTTTGCATCCAAGGGACATTCCCTTAAAGCATGTTTCTTCCCACATTTCGGACAAAATATGGCTAGAGCATTTGTTTATGCTTTCTGCTTGTTTTGGATCTTAAGGGTGTCTAGTTGTTCACTAAGGCTCCCTAAGATATCAGTTTTGAATTCATCAAGCATATTGCCAATCTCTGCCCTACTTACTAATCCAGTTGCAGATTTGTTAGCCCTGATAAGAGAAGGATCCCTAGGCCCTTTTCCTGTTTTAGATTTTCCTCTTGAGAGATGGACACATAGTTCTGTTATGTCACGAAGTGGAAGTTGAGAAATGTCTCCTTTCCCCATCATATTTAAAATATCTATCCATTCATCTCTAATGGCTTTTAATATGAGGGCTTTCAAGGTTTCATCATCTAAGTTGCTCATCTTTGCTCTTTTCAAGTTGTATTGAAATCTTTCAAGTAAGTCTTCCAAACTTTCATCTTCTTTTTGCATCATTTTGAATACCTCATCCTTGTGATTGGTGGGCATACAATAGTCCAAGTATCTATCCAAAAATGTTTGTTTCATATCATTCCAAGTCCTAATAGATTTAGTGGCTAATCCCATGAACCATTTCAAAGCAGCTCCCTTCAATGTTGAAGGAAACAGTTTGAGTTTTTGAGAGTCTTCCATATAGTCATAGGTTCGGCACACGACTTCAAAGTCAAACAGAAATGTTTCAGGATCCTCACTTCGCAATCCATAAAAGTTGGGGAGAACAGATGGTGAGATATTTTTCATTGTTGTATGAGTTTCCTCATCAACTATAGGGAATCCAAACAAGTTGTCTCCTTCCCTATTTCTTCCATTATTATCTTCACCATTGTTGTCTCCATTGTTTCCTCCTCCTCTACCTCTACCTCTACCTCCAAATCCATCTATTATTTTCTCTGCCATGATAGTTTCTTTAGAGTCCTTAAAGTCCTCTGGTTCTTCTATCAAGGGAGGATGAGAGGGAGTCTCTTTGTTTTCTAAATGGGATTTAGTAGGTGGTATAGGAGAATCCTCTAATTCAGCTGCTCCTTGAATTCCAAAAATCTTAAGGCAGGGGTAGATGGTGGTGAATCTGGTCTATGCCTTGAAGAAGATGGAGTTGTGAAAATCGAACTCTTGGCTTTAGCTATAAACCTTCCCCTAGAATCTCTTGCTCTATGCATGTCATTTTTTTATTTTATTTTTTTATTTTTAAAAGTTGGGCTAATAATTCTCTTTCTGATCTTCCAGGTCACACTAGGTGCAAGAAGAGAGCATACTTAAGAAATTACTAAACCAATAACTCTCTTTTCTGATCCTCCAGATCACACTAGGTGCAAGAGGAGAGCATACTTCAAGAAGTTATCAAGTTTTCCCTTCTTTTATTATTTTTTTTTTTTTTTAAGAAATTGGCTACCTAGTTACACTTCCCCGGCAACGGCGCCAAAATGTTTGGTCAATTTAGTGTGTCCTAAATTGCTACATTAATTTATCAATCCGGGATTTGTAAGCTGATGAAGTGTGGCGCACTATATGTGCAAGATAACCTATTTCTTATCTTTTTGTAGTTTTTAGTTTTCTAATGTGAGATGGAAATTCTAAAATAAAAACAAGTATGGTTATGATTGTTCAAGGCAATGATATCCTTTATAATGATTTACCAACTTCAAAATTAAAAAGGAATTTGAAACATACAATGACAAAACTGAAAGGAAATGAAATTGTGCTGCTAGCCTAATAAATCAAACAGTGAACTATTGAGCATGAAAATCAAACTATCCTTGCTGCTGTCTAAACATAAAAGAAACTATGCTTAAAGAAATCCAAGAATTGCAACAAAGTAAATCTAAATCAAATTACATCAACTTATATTCTGATCCCTCGCCATTAGTCCAGCTATGGCTTTCGGAGGTAACCATAAACAACTTGAGCAATCTGATATCTAATTTGCAGAGAAAGAAACTAATATCAAACTACACACTCATACTTCAATCCCTCACCATCAGTCCAGCTGTGGCTTTCGAAGGTAACTGAAAATGACATGAGCAATTTTAATATATCTAACTTGCAGAAAGTAAACTAATATCAAACTACACACTCATACTTCAATCCCTCACCATCAGTCCAGCTGTGGCTTTCGGAGGTAACTGAAAATTTCATGAGCAATTTAATATATCTAACTTGCAGAAAGTAAACTAATATCAAACTACACATTCATACTTCAATCCCTCACCATCAGTCCAGCTGTGGCTTTCGGAGGTAACTGAAAATGTCATGAGCAATTTAATATATCTAAATCTAACTACTGAAGCAAATGTGCAAGACTGAAATAAACAAAGCAGTACTGGAATTAAACAAAAACTAAGAGAAATAAATTAGCAGCAGAACAATATTGATTCCATGTCATTAGTCAAAAGATATGCAAATGCCCGGGCTTCCTATTTGTAATCTGAAACAAAAACACTGATCAGTTAACATAAAACATGAAAGATTATGGACAGAAGTAAAGTGTAAAGCATGAAAGATTATAAACAGAGATGAAGCATAAATACAATGAAAGATGCAATGTATAAACACATTAATGATTATGGCACAATGAATTTAAAGAAACGAAACAAGAAACTATACAGTAATGCACAAAACCTCAGCGTGTGCAGGGGCCCTCTGCACCAGCCTCGGGCAACAGCCTTCAAATACGAATTACGCTTGGAAACAGAGTCTTCTTATATATTAAAATGTAGTCATAACAGAGAGATAATATTACGGCACAGTGGGCAACGTAATTACATTACAGAGCTATCTGGAGGCTAATGGAGACTAATCTAATATGCGTATGCAAATGCATTATTTATAACAAAGGAAATATAACTAATTCCCTAAAGTTTGTGCTGATGGAGACACGTAAATCATCACGTCCAGGGATCCAACATCATGGCCGCAGTGAGGAGTAAATCTATGAAGAGTGGATGTTGGATTCGGCTTATGGAGCCGTGTACAGGTGTTGATGTGTCTCCCGTAAGTTAGAAATGGTCATGCAAATCCTCACGTGATGAGAAACAGAGTCCTGTCACCGTGGGACTCTACGGTTGACTTCCACTTGGCCACCTTTGACCACAACCTCCTTAAGTGAATTTTCTCGAGCCAATAGGACACGATCCATGTCCACATCATTTCTGACTTGCCCATGTGGCTTGTTTTACCTGAAGACACCTGCAACATAGACTTTCACAAAATGGATGCAGAAAGTTGCAGCAGCTGCGAAAAGTGGCAAGATTCCGCAGCTAAATGAGCAAAAATCTAAATCAAACAGCAGACACAAAATATAGTTAAAAACCATTTTAGATGCTCTTTTGCAATTAATATACAATGATATTGACAACTTGGAAGGTTCAGGTGAATGAAAAAGGTCTAGAATGGTGTATAGGAAAGATGCAGATTTGAGACTCAACAATGCTATCTTGAAAAAGATGATTTTTCAGCCAAGCTTCACCTACTCTTATGCCTCTTTCAGCATAATTTCAAATCTAAGAGCTGAATTAAAAACAACTCCATATAATCATACACCAAGGATTGAAGTTGAAAAGTTCATGAATCAGGAGCAGTGGACTGAAAATACATTGCAGGAAGTAGAGGAACATATCCTTTCCACTTCCACTTTGCAAACTCCAGTTGTCAACAGCAAAACACATAAAATATCCAGAGAAGAAACATCAACTCCTGTGGATTTGGTCAAAGAATTATAATCTAGCAAAAGAAACAGAAGTGTAACCTTACAATTTCTACAGAGCAGAGCCAAAAGGAACCAGAAGTTATAGATTTGGGAGATCCAGAAGTGTCTACATCAACAGGAGAAAGTGTTCCTAATACTCCATCATTTTCTTCACCCTCTCAAGAACATTTGGAGATCATCCAATTAGTAGGAACCAGTTCATCAGATGACCAAAACATCTTCTCCAAGTTCCTAGATATTAAACAAAAGAAAGAAACATGAAGGCTAATGTATCTAGTCATTTTTGGAAGCAAACTCCCACACCACATCACATGTTACCCACTACTTTTGATAGTGAAAAGTGAGGGATGTAGATGGTTTTCCTATAATCCCAAGTCCCTTTTTCTAAGTCTTCATCAGATTATAAGAATACAATTTTCTCATTTGATGCAAACCAGATTCATCCAATAGATTAGATTGACATGCATAGATAGTCCGAAGAGGTGGTATGATCTACCATGACTAATACAACTATGAATTTGTCTGAATTAAGAAAAAAATTATCAAATGTACATTCACAACTTAAAATATAACAACCCTCTTCTTTAACTAAAGACAAAAAGTTAAAGTCTTTAGAAGACATTGTGGTTAAGATTGGGTATGACCCAAAAGATTGTAAAGTTGTAGAAATTTTTTTAAAGAATAAAAATTCATACATTGCAGCTCTGTGAAAAAAATTAAAGCTTCCTTCCACATAAAACCCATTGAAAAAGGAAATAAAGGAGAGTGAAAATAATAGAGAAGAGATGCTCAAACTCATCATTGGGCAGAGCATTTAGATAAAGAATATGGAGGAGAAGATTGAAAAACTGCTCAAGGAAAAATAACTGTCATCTCAACTTGCTATGATCCCAGTTGCAGCAGTAACAATTGTAGTTGCAGGTACAAAGCCCAAATCTTCATCAACTGTTATGGAATCTAAATTGAAAACAATGGATTTTGTCAAACTAATGCAGGATTTTTCCATATAGAAATAGGAAAATTTAACATGCTAGAGAAATTCAAGGCCTTGGAAATTTAGAAGATAAAAAATGATACCTTGTACATGGAAGAAATGCAGAATTCCCACAGATTGGGACTAAAAGTTCATAATCTAGAAAGTGAGTTGCTAATGGTAGACACCTTGGCCAGGGCCAAGGAGAGTATATGGACATAAATAAGGCAAGTAATGAACGAAGTATAGCCATCCATACAAATCATTTTTTATTATGAGGAATTAATTAATAGATGCAGGATATTCGTTGAACAGGAGAAGGAAAAACTCAAGAAAAAACCAATAGAGACATCAAACATGATCAAGGCATTGAACTAAAAAGGCATACCAAAGTTGGAGAAGATCAACATTTTAGATAAGACAACTATTATTCTAGAAATCAAGAAAATATTGCAGTAAAAGAATTTGTTGAACCAATTGGAAACTAAGTGTCAAACTTTGGAAATTGTTGTCCAAATATTTCACACTAAGTTTAATTTGCTGAACCAGAGAAGATTGCCTGGACTAGTAGCTCCTAATGAGAATCTGACCAACTTGGAGGAGTACTGCAAAAATATTTACACCCTTGAAATTAACAAAGCAAAGTTCGCAGGAATTAAAGGCTACGTGACAAAGAAATATTTTCTAGAAGTTTTAGATTTTGATTTGATAATAAAACATGAAATCAAACACCTCTTCATCAACAAAAACACTTTTGAAAGATACACAGAAGTAGATGAATTTTTCAGGAAGTTGGTGAATCTGGAAATTCCAAGTAAGAAATATGGGATCACTTATGTGAAACCATCGAGTAAATTTTTGTCTCCAACAACATGCCAGTGCAACATCAATTTTTGGGCCACGTCATCAACTGTTTCCTCAAAGAAAGTGACATATCACTCATCATTTTTGTTTTCCTATAATTTGAGACTATTTTTGTAATCAATTCTAGATAATTTTAAGTGATAGAAACTAGTACAAATAACTCTCCATTCGAGCTATTAAGGGTTTCACCCTTGGATGATCATTTGTAATCAGAAGTGTATGAGAATTTATCATTGATGATAATAAACGGATTCTGGATTTATCTCAATCAGTTTGTTCTCTTATAAGTTTTCCAATATTCATTTCACTTTGTTTTCCACATATATTTGATGCTTACGAAGATAATTAGGTAAGAAAAAGTTATGTTTCAGTCTATCTTAAATCCTCTGAAGTTATAATACATTTTAGAGAATGACTTATTGAACTATATGTTTTTATAAGTCCCTCTATATCAATTAATTGTTAGTAATCTTCATAAAGTTAAATATGTTTTTTTAAGTTGTTAAACATTTCTTGGAAATCTTTCACACTTATGATAAATTCTAACATTCAATATGAATATTTAACTGATCATACTTTCTTACAATTTTTTCCTTCACATATGCAATCTTAAATCATTCTTTGAAGTAAAGAAACAACCCTTTTTTTAATAGTTAATATTATCTAAATTTCAAATACATCTTTTTGTAATTTCTTGATACATTGGTCATGAGAAAACCCAATATAAAGAAAACAAACCATTATAAATGCTCTGTCATGATTAAATGACCTAGAATTATCTCAGAGGACAACATGATACATACCCAATTATTTCATTTAAGATGTGGGAATAGTACCCATCTAGATACTTATGGGATTTGAATAGAAGCGTCTGATTTGACCACAAGTTGGAAAATTTGAAACAAAATTGAATGGAAAGGGAACTCAAAAATATTGGGGAACAAGCAATCTTATATATTTTGATCATCCATGATGGGAGAAAATAGGTTTTTTTCGAGTGGGAGACAAAAGATAAAAATTCCTTGTATGTAGAAGAGAAGGGAAATTTTTGGTTTTATGTGGATTTTTAGGTCCCTATATTACTAGTATAGTCCCTTATTGTTTTTAGTGTAACCCCCTTATTGTTATTGTTGTACCCTTGTAACCCCCATATTGTTATTATTGTGCCCTTAAATTATTATTGTTAGGTCGGCTAAGATTACATTGTGGCCCCATGGACTCCTATATATAGAAAGGAGGTTTTATAATTTGAATCATCCAAGAATTATTCATTCATGTAATGTATTGGAGGTTTCCCCCTCGAAGTGGCTTATTTCTAAGGCGTCGATATCTCTTTTCTTCTATTTTTGGAGCTAGTTTCACAACATTTGGTATCAGAGCTTTGGATTCTAGGGTTTTCACTGCTCCAAACCGGTTAGTGTGGAATTTTCACTATAATTTTTTTTCTACGAAGGTTCAGAAGCTGAAATTTTTAGAGTGCGAATCCGAAATCCTGAGGAACTTCATGGAAAAATTTCAGAGCTTGGTTCACAATATTTTCAGAGATATGATCTATGGAAGTTAGAGCTTTTTGCAGGCTCCTGAATTTAACCTAAACAGATCATCGCAGAATTTGCGCTATAACTTTTTTTCTATAAAGTTTTAGAAGCTAAAATTTTTAGAGAGCGAAGCTAAAATCCTGAGGAACATCATTGAAACATTTCAGAGCTTGGTTCGCAATATTTTCGGAGATATGATCTGTGGAAGTTAGGTCTTTTTCAGGCTCTCGAATTTCATCTCAAAGAAGTTATCGTGGGAAAATCTTCATAACTCTCTCTCTGAGCATCGAATTGGAATGTTGTAAAAAGTGGCCACAAGTACACAGAATGTAGTTTATTTTTTATTAATTTCAGAGCCAAAGGAGGAAACAATGACACGTGGCAAGTCATACAAGTTTGCACTACTGAACTAGTCCATAATTGGGCCATTGTGGGAGATTGGACATAAATTTGCCTTGAAGAATCCAAATAAGGTCAGACCCATGACATTTGAAAGAAGCTTCAGAGGGATACTACAAGGCCAAATTTCAGATATCGAGGATATACAATTACATAGATAATTCAATTTCAATATAGAGCTCCTTAAAAGAAAGTAAAATGTGTGTATATTTTTTTTCCCGAATTGCATAAGTCTTGTTTGAAGAATCAAGTTGAATTGATTCCAAGGGCATATTGTAGAATATATATCAGTATTAAATTCTAAAATGGCCCCTAAAAATAATTCAACACCCATTAAGCCTTTAGAAGGCTCTACTATGACTCATGAAGATGAAGAATGACAACATGACATAGCAAATTTACAAGAGCAAGTGCAACAAATTTCGCTCTCGCAAAGAGCAACAAAAAATGACATGGAAGTTTTGAAGAAAGGCATGGAAATGAAGATGGATGGTTTGAAGAAAGGCATGGAATCTAATATGGATGGTTTGAAGAATGGCATCGAAGCTAAGATAGATGGCATGGAAGCTGGCATGGAATCTAAAATGGAAAACATGAAGAATGATCTAAAAGAAAACATGAAAGGTTTGACAAAGTTGATACAAAAAATGTTTCCTAATGGTGAAAATATAGTAGAGGAAACTCATTATGAAAACAAAATAAATGCTAATCGTGATTTCATAAACTCTAATGTTGGCGGGAAGAACCACTATATTCCAAAATTGGATATGAGGAATTTTGATGGAAAGGATCCTGTAACATGGATACTACAGATGGAGCAATATTTTGATCTCCATAACGTGAAAAACACACAAAAGGTACGCATTGCAACTTTACATTTAGAACAAAATACATTTGTATGATATCGATGGCTTTGCTCCCGTAAAAAAATTGTCACTTGGTCAATTTTTACAGAGGAAATGATAGCACATTATGAGGATACAAAGAGCAACACCTTCTTTAGCCAATTGATAAATCTCAAACAAAAGGGTTTAGTGTGGGAGCACATTGAGGACTTCCAAAAATTGAATATAAGGGTAACTGATATTCCAGAGGAACACAGGATTGATCTCTTCATAGGCACTTTAAAGGATAACATCCAACATGAAGTTCACGTTTTGGAACTTGATTCATTGGAGAAGGCATTCAGGTTGGCAAGAAAAGTTGAATGTAAAATTATGGCGACAAGGAAGCCTACCACTCAATTCTATAAAGAAGGAAGTGTTGCTACATCTAGATTTCCATAACCTACAAGGTTGACACCACAACAATTGGAAGAAAAAAGAGCAAAAGGGCTTTGCTACAGTTGTGATAGAAAATACACTAAAGGTCATAAGTGTGTTGAGAAAAAATTATTTTACATAGATTGTGAAGAGGAAGAAGAAAATGAACAAGAAGAGGATATACACCAGGAACCAGCCCTAGAAGAGGAAGAAATGAATCTGACCATATCGTGTAATGCACTGGCAGGAATTACCACTCCTCAAACTCTCAAGATAGAAGGACATATCAAGAAGAAAAAGGTAATAGTGTTGATTGAGTCAGGTAGCACCCATAATTTTATTCATTGTAAGGTAGCCAAGGAATTAAATTGTTTCCTATACCCAGCACCAGAATGTCAAGTGATGGTTGCAAATGGAGGAACTATAAATTGCTCTGGAAAATGCCATAATATCAAGCTAACCATGGGGAAATATGTATTGAATAGTCCAATGCTTTCCATTCCTATGGGAGGTGCTGATGTTGTACTAGGAGTACAATGGTTACAATCTTTGGGGACAGTAGCTTTTAATTTTCAAAAACTTTTCTTGAAATTTTTTTCAGAAGGAAAATAAGTCGAATTACGGGGTATTGCAGGGAAGCCGGGAAAAATAATAAGCTCTAATGTCATAAAAAATCTTCTAAAGAAAGAACAATGAGGCATAATTGCACAATTATGCTCACTAGAAGTTCCAACATCAAAATCATCTATTTCTGCAGATCCCCAAAAAGTCTTGGACAATCATTCCAAGGTTTTTGAAACTCCCAAAGGACTCCCACCTATTTGTGATCATGATCATACTATTCATTTGATTCCAAGAAGTGTTCCTCCAAACATCAGGCCTTATGGATATCCTTATGTCCAAAAGAGTGAAATTGAACGTATGATTGCAAAAATGTTAGAGGCGGGTATAATTTAACCTAGTCAAAGTTCTTTCTATGCTCCTGTACTATTGATACACAAGAAGGATGGATCATGGCGCATGTGTCCCGATTATAGGGAGCTCAGTAAGCTCACCATTAAAGATAAATTTCCCATTTCTGTGATTGATGAATTATTGGATGAATTACATGGAGCAATTTATTTTACCAAGTTGGATCTTCGTTTAGGATATCATCAAATTAGAATGAAGACTGAAGATATTCCAAAAACATCATTTCAAACTCATGAGGGTCATTATGAATTTTTGGTCATGCCTTTTGGCCTTACCAATGCACCTTCTAAATTTCAAGGGTTGATGAATTCCATTTTCAAACCCTTCCTTAGAAAATTTGTGCTAGTATTTTTTGATGATATAATAATCGATGGCAGGTCTTGGAAGGATCATGTTCAACATGTTGAAAGGGTGCTCAAACTATTGCAAGAGAAACAATTATATGCAAAAACATCCAAATGTTTCTTTGGAGTATAAGAGGTGGAATATCTGGGTCATATTGTATCTCATGAGGGTGTTAAGGTAGACCCTAAAAAAATTAAAGCCATTAAGGAATGGAAAGTCCCCACAACCATAAATTAGTTGTGAGGATTTCTTGGGTTAACAAGGTATTATCGCAAGTTTTTTAAGAATTATGGGAGAATAGCAGCACCGCTAACAACATTATTGAAGAAAGATGCATTTTCATGGACTCCTGAAGCAACTAAGGCCTTTGAACATCTTAAAGAGGCAATGTGCTTAGCACTGGTCTTAGCTATGCCAGACTTCACAAAAACCTTTATTGTGGAATGTGATGCCTCAGGAAATGGAATTGGTGTTGTTTTAATGCAAGAAGGAAGACCCATTGCTTTTGAAAGTCGTCCAATCAAAGGAAAGTATTTACAGAAACCTATTTATGAGAAGGAAATGTTATCAATACTGCACGCACTAAAGAAATGGCGAACTTACCTAATGGGAAGACACTTCCAGGTAAAAAATGATCATGATAGTCTTAAACACTTTTTGGAACAAAGACTATCTTCAGAAGAGCAGCAAAAATGGGTCACAAAGATGTTGGGTTATGACTTTGAAATAATCTACAAAAAAGGGAAGCTAAATGTTGTTGCAGATGCACTCTCAAGAAAGAATGAAGAGGTGGAAGCATTGCTTTGTGCCATTTCTATTATCCAACCAGATTGGATAACCGAAGCAAGAGATGAATAGAAGAAGGACAAAGAAGTGTGGACACTCATTCAAAAGTTGTAGCAAGATCCTAGTAGATATAATACATTTAGTTGGAAAAATGATTCCTTATGGTACAAAAATCGCTTATATCTTTGTAATAATTCCCAACTAAAACAAAAGATTATTTTGGAATTGCACATTTCTCATTTAGGAGGACACTCGGGATTTTTAAAAACTTACCATAGGGTGAAGAAAGATTTTTTTTTGGGATGGCCTTAAATATGATATTCAAAAGTTTGTGGCAGTATGTTTGGTTTTCCATCACAATAAATTTGAGACAATTAAGACCCTGAATCTTCTACAACCTTTATCCATTCCAAGTCAACTTTGGGAGGAGATTTCAATGGATTTTATCACAAGTTTACCTAAGTCCGAAGGAAAGAGTGTCATCATGGTGGTAGTTGATAGACTTACCAAGTATGCACACTTTTGTGCATTATCTCATCCATCTAAAGCAAGTACAATTGCTACTACATTTATGGACAGAATTCAAAAGCTACATGGAAGCCCAAGGGTTATTGTGAGCGACAGAGATCCCATTTTTACTGGAAATTTTTGGACGGAGTTATTTTCTTGTTTGGTTACTCAATTAGCTCATAGCTCATCTTATCATCCTCAATCTGATGGTCAAACTGAGATAGTAAATAAATGTTTGGAAGGATATCTTCGTTGTTTTGTATCTGATAAACAAACACAATGGGTCAAGTGGTTACCTCTTGCTGAATGGTGGTATAACACTTCTTTCCATACTGCATCAAAAATGACCCCATTTATGGCACTTTATGGATATCATCCACCATCCATCACATCATATTTAAGAGAAAATTCGAAGGTTCAAGCAGTGGAAGATCACATCGAGCATGAGCAAGAAGTTCTCCAACTCTTAAAGGATAACCTGAATTTGGCACAAAATTGAATGAAACAACAGGCAGATCAACATCGCAGCGAGAGAAGTTTTGATGTAGGAGATTGGGTATTTTTACGGCTACAACCATACAAACAAATGTCCCTCAGGCAAGCTAAGAAGGATAATAAATTATCACCAAAGTACTATGGTCCTTACAAGGTGTTGCAAAATATTGGTACTGTGGCATACAAATTGGAGCTTCCTGCTTCTTCACGAGTGCATCCAATTTTCCATGTTTCATGCTTAAAGAAGGTTATAGGTGAAAATCTTCCAGTTCAAACAATATTGCCAGAACTTGACGAGGAATGAAAAATCATATTGGAACCTGAAGTGGTCACGGAAACCAGAACTCGACAACTACAGAATCGATCAATTTCAGAGTATATCATCAAGTGGAAGAATTTACGCACTGAAGATTCTACATGGGAGGATGAGAATTTTATACAAAAGCACCCAGAGCTACTCAAGCATTGAGGACAACACTTTTTTGAAGGAGAGGGGCATGTTAGGTCCCTAGATTACTATTATAGTTCCTTATTGTTGTTAGTGTAACCCCCTTATTGTTATTATTGTACCCTTGTAACCTCTATATTGTTATTATTGTGCCCTTAAATTGTTATTGTTAGGTCGGCTAGGATTACATTGTGGACCCACTAGGATTACATTGTGGCCCCATGGACTCCTATATATAGAAAGGAGGTTTTGTATTTTGAATCATCCAAGAATTGTTCATTCATGTAATGTATTGGAGGTTTCCCCCTCGAAGTGGCTTATTTCTAAGGCGTCGATATCTCTTTTCTTCTATTTTTTGAGCTAGTTTCACAACATGGATAAAGTTGCTTTCTAGGTGGTTTATAAGAAAGTAACTAACCACTAAGAAAGGGGAGGTCTTCAAGGGATTGGTGAGTATTGAAGGGGATCCTTTTGTGTTGTGCAAGACAACTAAGAAACCAAAAATAACATTTGGGTAGGCTCAAGGATTAGTGGTATTCTAAGATAACTTATTTAGTTTGTATTGATGAAGGAGAGTGGCCTTCATGAATTCACCATTAATGGATTTTCGAGAGATACCCCCCATGGCTTCATGGTTTCACTTGGGAGTTCCTAGCTACAAATGAAAGAATAAAGGATTGAGCCTATGGTATGTAGAAAGTGGCGTACCCTTAATTAGTTGTTAGCAAAAATGCATCATGATTGGATAAGTGCTCTTTTGGACTTAAGATCTATAATTTAAATTATGCTAAATGAAATAAAAATGATGTTGATGGATATTTATATTTTATGCTTTCCTATTGAATTGTATGTGATCATGTAGTGTATAATTGATGGAAAATATCTTTAATGTAATGATTTATTGAGCACATATCTCATAGAAATTGTTAATGGATTTTCTATCCTTTATGCATGGATATAATACACCTTTTGAAAAGAAATATGTTATGAATGAGAAGACACAATATGTTCACCCTTTATCCATTTGAATAGTTAGGATGGTTGAATTGCTGTGGAATACTCTTAGTGAGTCTTATCCATGGGATATGGGTCTACTCCAAATAGGTAAGAGAAACCTTGAATCTATTGCTTATAAGTAGCGCCCAATTGATAAAGTGGACCTTAATGCAAGATAAAATGATTTATATTTAAAGTGAAGTATCAAAGGAATAAGTCTTCAGAAAATATTTGATATAAGGTATTAAATGGTTCACTCATGAACTAGCGAATAGGTGGAAATCTATCGAAAGGCTTGATTAGGCCTTAAATGCCTTTAGAATGAACATGAATGCTAAGAATTGTTGTGGGGATGGATATGTGGATGAGAAATTGTTATGTATCCCCATTTTGGGATAAGAATAATTGGAGGTCTTCTTATATTTATGTTTGAGGGAGATTATCCCAAGCATTGACATGTTAAATATTAGGCCTATTTAATCACCCCATTTGGTTGTAATAACCCTGGTTAAAAATCCATGTAATAAAGTTAATAAAGGTAAAATAACACCATGGTAATAGGACACATATTCCAAGCTAAATTTTGGGAAAAAACATAGAGATGAGGATCGCTTGTGATTAATTAATGGCTATAGAAATTGGCAAAGGCAATGGAAAAGGATTTGAAAATACAAAGTGACATTTGTTGGCATTTTATTTATGAAAATAATGGAAAATAGGAGAAAAGGAAGGTAAAAGGTTTCAATTTTCATGTGAGGAGGAAAATGATGGAAAATAATGAAAAATTGAAGAAAATAGATCCCTCATTACTAAAAATTCTTATGAGGACCAGTTAATGGATTTTGATAGTTCAATTTTTGGAGCTCACGTTCTATTCTCTCTCTCTCATACTCTTGGACATTTAGAGTTTTCTTAGAGCACTCTAGGAGGAGTGTGGAATACTTGGGATATGGAGTAAGAAGGTAGAGGAAGAGCAAGAAAGCACAAGAGGAAATCATGATTGACAACTAAAATGGGTTTTTCTTGTAGGTACCAAGTTGCATGCATGATTTCCTTGCTAGTTTTGACATGCATTTTACATGCATGTGGTTTCTCGCTTATGATCTGTTATTGGCATGGAGAATTGATTGAATTAACAGTGGTTTTGCCTAGCATTTCCATTTCTTGGATAGCAATGGTGTTGTGGGTTTTATCTTTCTTTTATTTTTTGTGCTCATATTCCTTTGGTTTTGGGTTGAGTTACTAGTTCCTTGAAGCCTTGGTTGGAAAAATGCTCTAGAAGCCCTTTAATAGCTTGGGTTGAGTTACTAGTCTTGGAAGCCTTGGTTGGAAAAAATCTTTGGAAGCCTTGTAACATCTTGGCTTAAGTTACTAGTCCTAGAAGCCTTGGTGGGACAAACACTCTGGAAGACCTTGGTGGGTTGAAGTAATAGTCCTAGAAGCCCTGGTTGGAAAAATGCTCTAGAAGCCTGACACTGAGTTGTGGGTTGCGTTACTAGTTCTGGAAGCCCTAGTTAGAAGAAATTCTCTGGAGCCCTGGATAAATTAGGTAGAGACCGATCTGGTGATGGTTGATGATGTTTAACTATGAGGTGGAATCATTGTTTGAGGGTTGAGGTGGTTTTTCATCTGGAAGCCCTGGTTTGGTTTTTTCTGGTTTATTCCATGAGATCCCACATTCATGCTTGGAATATGGCACGAGAGTGATTAGATGAAAGAGATATTTGGTTCAAACCAATCTATGTTTGGGTGGTACGTTGAATTCCAAAACATTGTTGCATTTTACATATGTTAATAAGATCTCTTTCTCTCTTGTATTTGATGAGTAAACATACTTTCTCATATGTGGTTTTTATGGATGTTAAATTCTTGTTATTTATGTTAGTTATATGTTGGTTATGAGTATGTTTTATGACAGACTTGATGTATGGATCTCATCATGTTTTTATTAGTCAATGAATGTAAAATGAATATATGACCTAATAGATGATAATAAAACTATTGTGATAAGGCATCAATGCTTCTTAATGATTCTCAAATAATTATGGGACCCCTATGCTCATATATGTTGTTATGACCTGTAGATTACATATTCTTGACATGTTTGACGAAATGACTATCATGGGTATTAGGGGTCCAATCAATTCCTTGATCATATGTTTGAATTAGTAGCCTTTTTTCAATGTTATGTATCATTGTTCGGAGTTTCATGAAGTTTTGGGCAGTGCCTCGAGACCTGGCCCTGAAAAAGTGGCTCAAAATCCAAGGTCGCTGGCTCTGAATTGCCTGGAAAATTCCACAATCACTAGCATGACTTGCTGTGGGAGCGATTGGAAGGTGTCAGTCGCATGCATGGCTTGTCATGGGAGCGATTGAGGGTCCAGATCAATAAAATGTCAAGTTGTCTCAAGGGTTGGTCACCTGGAAGTGTTGGTTGGCTCCTAAATATTTTGTAGCATGTGTGGAAGGTTAGTTTAGTTTCTTTATGTCGGTTGCAATTCCTTAATTATACATGGAGAGTTGAATCACTTCATAGTATCCTTTTGTCACATGTTTACTCCCGTGGACCAGTTAACTTGGGTAAATGTGGGAGGATGGTGGTTTTAGAGCAGTATCAGAGCATGGTTCACCCCTTGGACTTGATCAACGGTGTATTGGTCATGCATACATGTCAGTTGTGTATGTGTCCCCTATGATTATTGTATATGTGCTTGTTGTGTATGCATGGTGGCAGTCATGGTTGCAGTTGTGTATCCATGTGAATGTTAATATTGTGGATTTTGGATGTGTTTATCATGAGTATATGTCAGTTATGCATGCCAATGTTTATATGTATTGTGTATGTATGCATGTCGTACATATGATGTTATGCATGCATTGTGTCTAGTTGGTGTTGTGGTTGTGGCTTCATGCATGGTAACTAGATGAGCATTGAAATGATGTCTATATACTATTATGATTATGACTATACATCTATATTGCTAATATGGTTGTTCTTGCAGATGATATATCCTCCCCGAACTATACTAAGGTACATTGGTTTTTTTATGATTTGGTTTAGTTGAAATAGTATGCCTTTCAGGAAGAGAATAACAAAGATGGCTATAATAATGGTAGACTATAGTTCATGAGGTTATCCCTATATATTAGATGAGAAACATGGTGATGAGTACTCCCCTCACATAACATAAAATTTGAGAATTTTAAAGGCAGAAATAAGGAGTCACAAAGTAGATAATGATAGGATCATTCAATCATAAGAGAGACTTATTAGGGCACATGAGAAACAAGTATAAGTCAATGCATCTATTCTTCAGATTTTATTAGACTTGCAGAGACAGGGACTGCTTAGAATTAGTCATGGAAAGGAGGATAGGACTAATGGGGCACATGGTAGTTAGCCTCAGAGTGAGCACAGGTTGGATAGAGATGACATGGTCAGGGATGGAATATTCTTGGATACACCGAACAAGAGAGGTGATGGACACAAGTTCTATTATAGTTCTGGTTCTGACAATTATCATGATCATCATCATTATCATCCTTACAGGAGGAATGACAAGGGTTATTTGTTGGATGAATTCAAGAAATAAAAGCCACCTACCTTTGATGGGAAAATGAAGAAGTCATAGGATGCAGAAGCTTGGTTGCTTTGAATGAATAAGTTCTTCAAATTATGTTATTACTCATAGAACATGAAAGCCAGAATAACTACATTCATTATCAAAGGTAAAGTGTATATTTGGTGGGAAGATGTAAAGAATGTTAGATATATTAATGAAGAGGAGTTGACTTGGAGTGAGTTTGAGAGACTATTCACGAAGAAGTACCTATCATAGTGATACTATGACAATAAGGAAAAATAATTCTACAAGCTAAATATGGGATCTATGACCGATGAGGAGTACACTAGCAAATTCTTGAAGTTATTGAGGTATGTGGCTTATTTCAAGGAGGAGAAAGAAAAGGTTCATAGATTCATCAATGGTTTATCGGAAACATTCAAAGATAACATTGAGTTCAAAGAGGTTGTATCATTGGAGGAATCCATCAGGAATATAAAGCATTTTTATGAAAAATCAAAGTGCATATATGAGACTAAGAAGGATTGGAGAGGTAATGCAAAGAACAAAGGAAAATGTGATAAGAAGCAAACAAGGCCTTAGGACACAGGTAACAAATAGAATGTAACACCACATAAGAAGTTCAATGCATCTAATAGAGGAAAAAAATTTGAGCTTGAGGAGCAGAACAAGGGTGTAGGATGGAAGCCTTTATAATGTTGGACTTGTGGCAAGGATAATCGCAGGCGAGATTGTCCACAACATTAGGGTGGTAGACCACAAATCTATTGTTAGGTCCCTATAAGACTAGTGTATCCCCTTATTGTTATTATTATTTTAGCCCCCTTATTGTTATTATGTGTCCATGTAGTCCCCATATTTTTATTACTGTGCCCCATAGAAGCCCACTATTGTTATTGTTGTGCCCTTACATTATTATTGTTATGTCGAATGTAATTATATTGTGACCCCTTAGAATCCTATATATAGAAACTAGGTTTTTTCATTTGAATCATCCAAGAATTATTCATTTATGTAATGTAAAGGATGTTCCCCCCTCAAAGAGGTTGATTTCTAAGTCGATGATATATCTTTTCTTCTATTTTGTGAGCTAGTTGCATAGCATTTGGTATCAGAGCTTTGGATTCTAGTGTTTCTCTTCTTCAAACAAGACATATTGGAATTTTCACTATAACTTTTTGTCTACAAGGCTTCAGATGCTGAATTTTTTATTGCATGGACATGAAAGCATAATGGAATTCATGTAAAAATTTTAGATCTTAATTTGCTACATTTTTGGAGATATGATCTAGGGAATTTAGGGTTTTTGTAGGCTCCAAAATTCAATCTCAAACATGAAACTTATGGAAAATCATCATAAATTTCATTTTAGGCATCAGATTTGAATTTTGTAAAAAGTGGCAGAAATTGCATGAATTGCAGCATTGAGTGTAGTAATTTTAGGGTCAAAGGTCGAAAGAGTGACATATGTCACTCCGTACAAGTTAGTTCTACTGAAACAGTCTATAATCAAGTCATCATGGGAGATCAGGCATAACTTTATCTTGAATAATGCAAATTAGGTGTGAACTGTGGCATTGTAAAGAAGGCTAAAAGGGCTACTATAGGACCGAAGCTAAAAAATTTTGGATCCAAAATCATAGAGATACATCAGTTTCAATATCAAGATCCTCAAAAACAAGAAAAAGGTGTGTATCTTTTTAAAAATTGCATAACCCTTGTTTGAAAAATCAGTTTGAAGTGATTCCAAGGGAATATTGAAGCATAGATATCAGTATTGGGTTCTAAATTACTCCCAAAAAGAATTCGGCACCCATTAATATCTCATAAATCTCTACTATGTCTCATGAAGAGGAAGATGTGCACCATGATATATCAAAATTACGAGACCAAGTGCAACAAATTCCTCTCTCTCAATGAGTAACCAAAAATGAAATGGAAGCTAAGACGAATGGTTTGAAGAAAGAAATGTATGGTTTGAATAATGACATGGAAGATAAGATCGATGGTATAGAAGAAAAACTGAAATGCAATATGGAATACATGAAGAATGGTCCAAAAGTAGACATGGAAGGTTTGAAGGAAGGTTTGACAAAGGTTCTACAATAAATTATTCCTAATGGTGAAAATGTAGTAGATGAAATTCATGATGAGAAAAAAAGAAATGTTAATCATGATTTCATAGAATCTAATGTTGTATTTAAGACCCACCATATTCCAAAGATTGATATGATGAATTTTTATGGTAAGGATCTGGTGACATGGATACTATAGATGGAGCGAAAATTTGATCTCCATAATGTGTAAAACACATAAAAGGTACACATTGAAACTTTATATTTAGAACCCAATCAGTTTTTATGGTATCTATGACTTTGTTCTCGTAAACCGCTTGTCACTTTGTCAATTTTTACGGAGGAAACAATAGCACATTATGAGGATACAAAGATAAAACCTTCTTCAACCAATTGATAAATCTAAAAAAAAAGGGTTCAATGGCAGAGCACATTGAGGACTTCCAAAAATTGAATATCAGGGTAGCAGATATTCTAGAGGAGCATAGGATTAATGTCTTCATAGGGACTTTAAATGATAATATCCAACATGAGGTTCGCCTTTGGGAACCTGATTCATTGGAGAAGGTATTCAAGGTGGCAAGAAAATTTGAAAGAAAAATTATGGCAACAATGTTAGGTCCCTATATTACTAGTATAGTCCATTATTGTCGTTAGTGTAACCCCCTTATTGTTATTATTGTACCCCTGTAACCCCCATATTGTTATTATTGTGCCCTTAAATTATTATTGTTAGGTCGGCTAGGATTACATTGTGGCCCCATGGACTCCTATATATAGAAAGGAGGTTTTGTAATTTGAATCATCCAATAATTGTTCATTCATGTAATGTATTGGAGGTTGCCCCCTCGAAGTGGCTTATTTCTAAGGCGTTGATATCTCTTTTCTTATCTTTTTGGAGTTGGTTTCACAACATTTGGTATCAAAGCTTTGGATTCTAGTGTTTCGCTGATCCAAACAGGTCATTGTGGAATTTTCGATATAACGTTTTTTCTACAAAGGTTCAGAAGCTGAAATTTTTTGAGGTGTGAAGAAATTTGAAATCACGATGAACATCGTCGCAAATTTCGAGCTTCATTCACAATATTTCCAGATATGATCTGTGGAAGGTAGGGCTTTAATACCCATTATTTCCTATAACTATCGAGCGAATGGTGGTATAACACTTCCTTCCATACTGCAGCAAATATGACCCCATTTATGGCACTTTATGGATATCATCCACCATCCATCACATCATCTTTAAGGGAAAATTCGAAGGTTCAAGCAGTGGAAGATCACATCGAGCATCAGCAAGAAGTTCTCCAACTCTTAAAGGATAACGTGAATTTGGCACAAAATCGAATGAAACAACAGGCAGATCAACATCGTAGCGAGAGAAGTTTTGATGTAGGAGATTGGGTATTTTTACGGCTACAACCATACAAACAAATGTCCCTCAAGCAAGCAAAGAAGGATAATAAATTATCGCCAAAGTACTATGGTCCTTACAAGGTGTTGCAAAGATTGGTACTATGGCATACAAATTGGAGCTTCCTGCTTCTTCGCGAGTACATCCAGTTTTCCATGTTTCATGCTTAAAGAAGGTTATAGGTGAAGATCTTCCAGTTCAAACAGTATTTCCAGAACTTGATGGAGAAGGGAAAATCATATTGGAACCTGAAGCAGTCATGGAAAAAAGAACTCGACAACTACGGAATCGATCAATTTCAGAGTATCTCATCAAGTGGAAGAACTTACCCACTGAAGATTCTACATGGGAGGATAAGAATTTTATACAGAAGCACCCAGAGCTACTCAAGCGTTGAGGACAACACTTTTTTGAAGGAGAGGGGCATGTTAGGTCCCTATATTACTATTATAGTCCTTTATTGTTGTTATTGTAACCCCCTTATTGTTATTATTGTACCCCTGTAACCCCCATATTGTTATTATTGTGCCCTTAAATTATTATTGTTAGGTCGGCTAGGATTACATTGTGGCCCCATGGACTCCTATATATAGAAAGGAGGTTTTGTAATTTAAATCATCCAAGAATTGTTCATTCATGTAATGTATTGGAGGATGCCCCCTCGAAGTGGCTTATTTCTAAGGAGTTGATATCTAGTTTCTTCTCTTTTTGGAGCTGGTTTCACAACAAAACAAAGAAGTCTACCAATCACAACTATAAAACTGGAAATGTTGCTATGGCTAGCCTTCCAAAACCTACAGGGTTGACACCACAAAAATTGAATGAAATAAGAGAAAAAGGGCTTTTTTATACTTGTGATAGAAAATATACTAAAGGTAAGAAGTGCGCCGAGAAGAATTATCTTACATATGTTGTGAAGAGGAGGAGAGAAAAGGAACAAGAAACATCATAAGAGGGGCATATACAACAGGAACCCAGAGAAGGAAGAAATGAATCCAAACATATCTTGTAATGCATTGGCAAGAATTACCAATCCTAAAATTCTCAAGATTGAAGGATATATAAAATAAAATAGTGCTAACTGATTCGGGTAGTACACATAATTTTATTCATTGTAAGATAGCCAAGGAATTGAATTGCTTCCTATATCCAGCACCAGAGTGTCAAGTGATGGTTACAAATGGAGGAACTATAAAATTCTCTGCAAATTCCGATAATATCAAGCTAATCATGGGGGAATATGTATTGAATAGTCCAATGCTTTCTATTCCAATGGGTAGTGTTGATTTTGTACTAGGAGACCAATGGTTACAATCTTTGGGGACTATAGCTTTTAATTTTCAAGAAATTTTCTTGATTTTTTTTGGGGAAGGAAATGAAGTTGAATTATGGCGTATCATAGAGAAAACATGAAAGTTAATCATGTCTAATGTCCTGAAAAATCTTTTGAAGAAAGAACAATGAGGAGTAATTGCACAATTATTCTCACTACAAGTTCAAACATCGAAATAATCTATTTCTCCATATCTCCAAAAAGACTTGGACAATCATTCCAAGTTATTTGAGACTCCTAAATTCCTCCCAGCTATTCATGATCATGATCATGCTATTCATTTGATTCTAGGAAGTGTTCCTACAAAAATCAGGCCTTACAGATATCCTTATGCCAAAAATAGTGAGATTGAACGTATGTTTGATGAAATGCTAGAGGTCGATATAATTAAACCTAGTCAAAGTTCTTTCTACACTCCAGTAGTATTGGTGCACAGGAAGGATGGAACATGGCACATGTGTTCGGATTATAGGGAGCTCAACAAACTCACTATTAAAGATAAATTTCTCATTCCCATCATTGATGAATTATTGAATGAATTACGGGGATCAGTTTACTTCACCAAGTTGGATCTTCGTTAAAGATATCGTCAAATAAGAATGAATACTAAAGACGTTTTGAATAAAACTAAAACTCATTAGGGTCATTAAGAATTTTTTTTCACACCTTTTGACCTTACCAATGCACCTTCTGCATTTCAAGGTTTGATGAATTTCATTTTTAAACCCTTAGAAAATTTGCGTTAGTATTTTTTGATGATATACTAATATACAACAAGTCTTGGAAGGATCATGTTCAACATGTCAACAAGGTACTCAAACTATTGGAGGAGAAACAATTATATGCAAAAAACCTCCAAATGTTTCTTTGGAGTAGAGGAGATGGAATATATGGGTCATATTGTATCTCATGAGCGTGTTAAGGTAGACTCTAACAAAATTAAATCCATTAAATAATGGAAAATCCCCACAACCATAAAGCATCTACGAGGATTTCTCGGGTTGAGAGGGTATTATCGCAAGTTTTCTAAGAATTATGGGAGAATAGCAACACCTCTAACAACATTATTGAAGAAAGATGCAGTTTCTTGGACTCTAGAAGAAACTAAGGCCTTTGAACATCTTAAAGAGGAAATGTGCCAAGCACCGGTCTTAGCTACGCTAGAATTCACAAAAACATTTATTGTGGAATGTGATGCCAAAAGAAATGGAATTGGCGTTGTTTTAATGTAAGAAGGAAAACCCATTGCTTTTGAAAGTTGTCCAATCAAAGGAAAGTGTTTACAAGAATCTATTTATCAGAAGGAAATTTTGGAAATACTACAAGCAATTAAGCAATGGTGACCTTACCTAATGGGAAGACACTTCAAGGTAAAAAAAGATCATGATAATCTTAAATACTTTTTAGAACAAATATTATCCTCAAAAGAGCAGCAAAAACTGGTCACAAAGATGTTGGGTTATGACTCTAAAATCATCTACAAAAAAATGAATCAAAATTTTGTTGAAGATGCAATCTCAAGAAAGGATAAGGATGTTGAGATTCAACAAGATGATGAGCTTAGTGAAAATTAAGCACCTTCACTAAGTGGGGCCCGTAGGCTATTTTTAGGTGTACGTATATTTTTAGACATGGTGAGCATATTCTATAAGTTGTAGGATGATATTTGTAGATGGTTGGTCAAATGTGAAAAATAGATGAAATTCTATTTTTAGAATATTGGGCGAAGTCTATTTATAGATTGTCAATCTAAAAATAGATGCATGTCGATTATTATTAGCCCTTAATAATAATCCGACAATAAATATCAACTTATTCTCTTGGAGCACTTTATTTCAGTGAACAGATTTGGAAAATCAGTGGGATAAAGGAATCACGCAATTCCTAGGGTTATTGGTGACTCATGCATGGAGGACTCAGTTAGAACTGAAGTGGCAAAGTTATGACAGAGTTGGAAGAGTAGTTATGGGAGTTGTTATTTAGTCTAACTCAGTTAAGTGAGTTAAACGTAGTTGAGCTAGTTGTATCTAGTCTAACTGAAAGATACACTAGTGAGAGTTTAGCGAATTAATTAGTTAAATTAATTCACAACTAATTACTCACTAACAACTGAAAAAATACAACAGTTGACTACTTGCATGTCAGTTCTAGTGGAGACCAAGTGTAGAGATAGGTGAAAGGGTGAGATGGACTATCTGTTGTGACTATAGTGATGCATTCAATGCATTTGACACACATTTGAGATGCTAATGATGATTGCGCAGTCAAGGTAAAGAAAATTCAAATTTATTCAAGGGTCTTCTTCAGCAAGGATTGCGCAGTGGAGGCAGGTTGTTAGGAGGCAAGAAATTGGTGCATAAATATGAAAATTTCTGCATGACAATGTGTAATGATTGTTGATTGTAATGAGAGCTTGATGTACTAATATTTGTATGAGATTATTACACGATCCATTGATATACATAATATATGATAGTTGGGGTTTCTATATTTAAGCTTTCCCATTAAACAACTTTGTTTATGTGCGATTGATTTTCTTCACATCTGTGTGCAATTGGCGATTTAATTTCCGCAAAGAATTAAGTGGAAGGATTATATATTTAACATAAGATTAATTTGTTAGATCAAGAGAATACGTTAATACATCAGTATTAATAAATTTCTACATGGTATCAGAGCAGTGTTAATCACTGGAGATTGCAATTGTGAAGAGGTGATGAGTTTTGTGTTGGTGGATAATTCGAATTTGCTGCAGAAATTTCTTGGTGCGACAGTTGAGTATTCATTGAAATATATTTCAATGGGTTGCGGTTGAAGTGTGCCCCTGAGGGTAGCTCGAACTATATATCCTGGAAAGAGAGGATGGAGGCGGTGCTTGAAGATAATGTACTGAAGGAGTTCATCGATAACGATGTTCCTAAGCCTACTTCTAGCGATGCTGCATTTCTTGATGCATGGAAAAAGAAGGTAGCGAAGACAACAAGAATTATGTTGGAAGGTGTGAAATATCATATTGTGTCAAGCCTTCACTGGAAAGTCACTCCATTTACTATGTGGAAGGCTTTGAAAAATATTTTCCAAAGCAGTAGTGACCATAGGAAGTTGGCACTGAAAGATAAGCTCAAAAAAATCAAAATGGAGAAGGGCGACAATATTCCAAAATATCTCATCAAGTTTGTCCAATGTAGGGATGAGATGGGGAGCGTGGGAATTACAGTTGCGGATGATGACTTAGTGAGCTTGGCTCTCCTTGGGCTTCCAAAGAGTTGGTATAGCTACGAAGACTCTGCCAATGGATGGGAGAAACTGCCGGATTGGGAGCGACTTTGATCAGATCTTGTGTAGGAGGAGATAAGGCGGAATACCAGGGATGACTCTTCATCAAAGAATGATGATGAAGAGAATTTCAATTTGGCTACCAAAGAAAGGAAATGGAAGGGGAAGAAGTCCCATCCAAAATCTGAGGCTAAAGACAAGAAGCTGAATTTGTCCAAGGTGAAGTGTTTTCACTGTCATGAACACGGGCATCTTGCCAATAAATGCCCACAGAAAAAGAAGAACAAGAAGGCTGCTAGAGCTACAGTTGGAGAGGCCTTAGCCTTGCAATTTGAACTTGATTTCTTTTTGATCGCATGCTTGGTTTCAAGCGCAATAGGATCAATGTGGTATCTTGATAGTGGTGCTTCCTTCCATATTACGGGAGACAAGGAGTTGTTTAGTGACTTGGAGGAGAAGGATCTCCAAATGCATATAGAGATGGGCGACGATGGTAGATATAGTGTGACCGGAATTGGAACCATTACCTTTGAGAGGGAGTTAGGTAAACCATTTCTGTTGAAAGATTTTATGCATGTTCTAGGTCTGAAGAAGAACTTGGTCTCAGTTGCTATGTTGGAGGACAGAGGTTATGACGTTGTCTTCAGCGAGGGAAAATCCTTCCTGTGACATAAAACAACGGGTCAAACCAAGAGGATAGGGATTCGAGTTAATAATCTCTACAAGCTAGAGGTAGATGGTTGTGCTGTAATGACGGGCAAAGCAGAGAAAGTGGTGAGCCGAGATGAGGGTGAATTATGGCACAGGAGATTGGGCCATCTTCACCATGGCGCCTTGAAGATTTTGCAGCAGATTTCTACTGGACTTCCCAAGGGTACTCTTTCACAATCAGATCAGTGCAAGGGATGTACTATGGGTAATTTTTTGAAGACCACCTTTCATGAGAAGGAGAACCGTGCTTCGGTGATCCCGGAGAGAATTCACATAGACGTGTGTGGACCTTTCTCGGTTGCTTCAAAAACAAAACATAGGAATTATGTTATTTTTTGTTGATGAATATTCTCATAGATGATGTATCTTCTTCATGTAGATGAAGAGCAAAACATTCTCAAAGTTATGTGAGTTTAAAGCATTGGTGGAGAAGGAATCGGGGAAGCAAGTGAAGGCTCTGCGGAGCAATAATGGTGGTGAGTATATCTCGAATGAATTCAAAGAATTCTGTAGCAAAGAAGGAATTCAAAGAGAACTCATAGTGCCTCATAACCCACAACAGAATGGGGTTGCGGAGAGGAAGAAAAAATCGATCGTGGGTGATGCACGAGCTATGTTGCATGACCAGGGCCTACCAATGCACTTGTGGGTGGAAGCATGCAACACTGCGGTTTATGTGCAAAATCGTTGTCCTCATAGAGTACTTGGCATGAGTACACCTGAAGAAGCTTTTACTGGTAAGAAGCTTGATATTTCTCATTTGAATATTTTTGGCTCATCTGTTTACATTCATGTGACAAAGGACGCTAGGAAGAAGCTGGAGCCAACTGTAGAAGTTGGGATATTTTTGGGGTACACAGAAACACCCCATAATTATCGTGTGTATTTTCCAAACAGTTGAATTACTGTGGTGCGATGAGATATAAAATTCAATGAGGTGAAAGCCATGAAGTTGTCTATTGAGAGGGAGATACACTTGCATGCAGAGGAGGAACTTCTTGTTCCCAAAGATGAGCCTCTAGATGTGGATCAACCACAGGAGGAGATTCATGGAGTGGAGGATTCCACTCATGTAGAACCAAACATTAGAACAGGAAGAAAGTGTACCATAGATGCTGAGAGATTGAAGCTTGATGCGGCATAGAATGTAGGAGTCCCTACATCATAGCGCAGAAAAAGACAGTCACCTGACTGATTTACCTGATACATGGCTCTTATGAGCAAGTGTATTGTGACATAGCCATCTTCTTTTGAAGAAGCAACGTAGGAGCCCACATGGGTAGATTCCATGGTGGAGGAGTATGAATCCATTGTTAGAAACAGTACTTGGGAGATTGTTCCAAGGCTGGTGGGTAAATCGAGATGGATCTAAAAGGTAAAGCAAGCTTCTGATGGGAGCGTCAAGAAGTATAAGGCAAGATTTTTGGCCCGAGGCTTCTCACAGATCAAGGGGATTGATTATGAAGAAACCTTTTCACCTGTCGAAGGGTATTCTTCCATAAGGACCATCCTTTCTCTCTCAACACAGATGGGTTGGCACATTCATCAGATGCATGTGAAGACTGCGTTCCTTAATGGGATCATTGAGGAAGAGGTGTACATTGAATAGGGATTTGATATCTTCAACAACGAGTCACATGTGTGTAGACTCAAAAGAATGTTGTATGGGCTGAAGAAAGCACTACGTGCTTGGTACACACGGATCGAAATCTATTTCACTAGACTTGGCTTCACCAAGAGTGAGGCAGATGCAAACCTGTACCAAATTGTGGTGGAGGGTAAGATTTTAATCATTGTTCTTTATGTTGATGATTTAATACTAATGGGTGATGAGCAGTTGATACACTCATGCAAGGTATATCTTGCAAAGGAGTTTGAGATGAAGGATTTGGTCCTCCTTCATTATTTCCTTGGATTGGAAATATGGCAGCAAGAAAGTGAGCTGTTTGTGTTGCAAGGAAAGTATGCTCGGGAGATACTTGGTAAGTTTCACATGGAGGACTGCAAGCCCATGGATACTCCTCTTCTAGGAAATTGGAGGAAGAAGATGCTACATCAGCAGAGGTAGTGGATGCCACTGTTTGTCGACAGTTGGTGGGTTCACTCATGTATTTAGTTAATACAAGAATAGACATACGCTATGCAGTGAACCAGCTTAGTCAAGCAATGGTTAAGCCTACCAAGCTCTTTTGGAAGGCAAGAAAGCATGTACTGAGGTATCTTAGGGGCACATCTAAGTATGGATTATGGTACAGACAGAAAAATGAGGTGAAGTTGAATGGCTTCATGGACGTAGATTGGGTAGGCAGCCCAACGGACAGAAAGAGCACATCAGGAGGGGTTTTCATTATCAGATCTACAACAGTTTCTTGGTGCAGTAGGAAACAAAGATCTGTGGCTCTCAGTTCAGCAGAAGTAGAATACATGGCAGCAAGTTAAGTTGCATGTGAGGCTATCTGGATGAGGAAGATCCTGGTCAGTTTGTTCGGTTCTCATTTAGATCCTAGAGTGATATATTGTGATAATCAGAGTTGCATTAAACACTCAATTAATCTTGTGTTTCATGATAGATATAAGCATATAGATATCCGGTATTATCATATCAGAGATTGTGTGCAGCGGAAGATCATGTTGCTTCAGTACATTCCTATGGAAGATCAGGATGCAGATATTCTGATGAAGGCGCTCAGCAGTAGAAAATTCGAATACCATAGAGGTAGGATCAAGGTGAAAGATAATCCCTATCTTGTTGAGAGGGAGTGTTGAGATTCAACAAGATGATGAGCTTAGTGAAAACTAAGCACCTTCACTAAGTGGGGCTTGCAGGCTATTTTTAGGTGTATGTCTATTTTTAGACATGGTGAGCATATTCTATAAGTTGCAGGATGCTATTTGTAGATGGTTGGTCAAATGTGAAAAATAGATGAAATTATATTTTTAGAATATTGGGTGAAGTCTAGTTATATATCGTCAATCTAAAAATACATGCATGTCGATTATTATTAGCCCTTAATAATAATCTGAAAATAAATATCAACTTATTCTCTTGGAGCACTTTATTTCAGTGAACAGATTTGGAAAATCAGTGGGCTGAAGGAATTACGCAATTCCTAGGGCTATTGGTGACTCATGCATGGAGGCCTCAGTTAGAACTGAATTGGCAAAGTTATGATAGAGTTGGAAGAGTAGTTATGGGAGTTTTTATTTAGTTTAACTCAGTTAAGTGAGTTAAACTTAGTTGAGCTAATTGTATCTAGTCTAATTGAAAGATACACTAGTGAGAGTTTAGTGAATTAATTAGCTAATTAATTCACAACTAATAACTCACTAGCAACTAAACAAATACAACAGTTAACTACTTGCATGTCAGTTCCATTGGAGACCCAGTGGAGAGATAGGTGAAAGGGTGAGATGGGATGTCTGTTGTGACTATAGTGATGCATTCAATGCATCTGAAACACATTGGAGATGCCAATGAGGATTTCAGAGTCAAGGTAAGGCCAATTCGAATTCATTCAGGGGTCTTCGTCAGTATAAATTGCGTAATGGAGGCAGGCTGTCAGGAGGTAAGAAATTGGTGCATAGATATGCAAATTTCTGCATGACATTGTGTAATGATTGTTGATTGTACTGAGAGCTTGATGTACTAAGTTTTGTATGATATTATTACATGATCCATTGATATACATAATATATAATAGTTGGGGTTTTTATCTTTAAGATTTCTTGTTAAACAACTGTGTTTATGTGCAATTGATTTTCTTCATGTGTGTGCAATTGGGGATTTAATTTCCGAAAAGAATTAAGTGGAAGGATTTTTTATTTAACAAATATTAATTTGTTAGATCAGGAGAATCTGGTAATACATCAGTATTAATAAATTTCTACAAAGGATGTGGAAGCATTGCTTTTTTCCATCTTTATTATCCAACCAGATTGGATAACCGAAGCAAGGGATGAATGGAAGAATGACGAAGAAGTGTGGGCACTCATTCAAAAGTTACATCAATATCTAAGTACATATGATACATTTAGCTGAAAAAAAATGATTCATTATGGTACAAATATCACTTATATCTTTGTAAGAATTCCCAACTCAAACAAAATATTCTTTTGGAATTGCACAACTCTCCCTTAGGAGGGCACTTCGGTTTTTAAAAAACCTACCACAGGGTTAAGAAGGAATTTTTCTGGGATGGTCTTAAATCTAATATTCAAAATTTTGTGGCAGAATGTTTGGTTTGCCAACAAAATAAAGTTGAGACAATTAAGACCTCGGGTCTGTTACAAATTTTATCCATTCCATGTCAATTTTGGGAGGCGGTTTCAATGGATTTTATCACAGGTTTACCCAAGTCCGAAGGAAAGAGTGTTATCATGGTGGTAGTTGATAAAATTACAAAGTATGCACACTTTGTGCATTATCACATCCATTTAAAGCCAATACAATTTCCACTGCATTTATGAAAACAATTCAAAAGCTACATGGAAACCCAAAGATTACTATAAGCGACATAGGTCCCATTTTTACTAGAAATTTTTGGACATAACTATTTTCTTTTCTGGGTACTCAATTAGCTCATAGCTAACCTTATCATCCTCAATTTGATGGGAAAAATGAGATAGTGAACAAATATTTAAAGGATATATTTGTTGTTTTGTATCTGATAAACATGCACAATGGGTTAAGTGGTTGAATGGTGGTATAATACTTCCTTCCATACTACTAGAAAAATGACCCCATTTATGGCACTTTATGGATATCATCCACCGTTCATCACATCATCTTTAAGAGAAAATTCTAAGATTCAAGCAGTGTAATATCACATCAAGCATCAACAATAAGTTCTCCAAATCTTAAAGGATAACCTCACTTTGGCACAAACTTGAATGAAACAACAAGAAGATCAACATCGCAGCGAAATAAGTTTTGATGTAGGTGACTGGGTATTTTTACGACTACAACCATACCAAAAAAATTTCCTCAAACAAGCTAAGAAGGATAATAAATTATCACCAAATTATTATGGTCCTTACAAGGTGTTGCAAAAGATTGGTACTATGGCATACATATTGGAGCTTCTGGCATATTCCTGAGTGCACCCAGTTTTCTATGTTTCATGCTTAAAAAAGGTTATAGGTGACAAGCTTCCAGTTCAAACAATATTGCCAAAACTTGACGAGGAAGAAAAAATCATATTGGAACCTGAAGAATTCATGGAAACAAGAACTTTTTCAGCTACGAAATTGATCAATTTCAGAGTATCTCATCAAGTTGAAGAAATTACCCGCTGAAGGTTCCTCATGAGATGATGAGAGTTTTATACAGAAGCATCCATAACTACTCAATCATTGAGGACAAAATTTTTTTGAAGGAGAGGGGCATGTTAGGTCCCTATAATACTAGTGTATCCCCTTCTTGTTATTATTAGTGTAGCCCCCTTATTGTTATTGTGTACCCATGTAGTCCCCATATTGTTAATATTGTGCCCATAGAAGCCCACTTTTGTTATTGTTGTGCCCTTACATTATTATTGTTATGTTGACTCTGATTATATTGTGATCGCTTAGAATCATATATATAAAGTAGGTTTTTTCATTTGAATCATCCAATATTTTTTCATTATATGATGTAAAGGAGGTTCCCCCCTCAAAGAGGTTGATTTCTAAGTTATTGATATATCTTTTCTTATATTTTGTGAGCTAGTTGCATAACATCTATAGTGCTTAGGATGTAGAAATATCTAAATAGATTCAATTGATCTTGTAATGTACTAAAACACAATATTGAATGAATTCTACAAATTGTGGAAACCAATTATGATCACACAATCACATAAAAAAGTAAGAGAAATATTTTTCAATCACACAACACAAGATGTATCTAGGGAAATCCTCATCTAAAATCCACACTATCTGTATATTGCATAAAGTCAAGAACATGAAACAATACAATGTTATTTACCTTCCCGATAAACCTCTGCACTTTGTTGACTGTCTCACGCTGATCCTGGCAATTTTGGTCTAATATTTAACCACATCCTTACCTCTGCCTGACCAATCTTAATTAGGCATTCCTAGGCTAATTGATCCCCTATTAATTAGGTCCATCAATAGATTTCACAATACGTCCAAGACATCCTGATTACCTCATCCATGACTTGTACAATTTTCTAATTATACAAATGATAGTTCTCTTCCCTTTAAGTCCAATCTCAATTGGGCCTTCCTTAAAACTGACATGAAACAACTATTTATAGTGAATTATCAGTTAAATTATTGATCACTACATGTGAATTAAATCATATTTAATTCACTAGACCTATCACTAGCTCATATTTAAGTTAGAACTAGTTAAACTAATTTTAACTCAAATAATTGAGTTAACTAATTACAACTCACAACTTTAACTCAATTAGGGCTCTTAAAAAGTATGACACACCTTACATGCCTCTAGTTTGACCCTCAAATTGAATTAACTAAGCTAAATAGGTCTTCCTGACTCAGCTAACACTTACAATATATCACGTGATTTGGAATTAAAATTTACTTCTAATTTAATTAAGGGAAAATTAAACTAGAAGCCTCATGGGTACCATTGTCAATATTTATTGTTGCCAATTTCAATACTCCCTCTCAACAAGAAAGGAGTTCAAATCTATCCCGATCATGTACCTTTGGAATGTTCTGCATGCAACACTTCTCTAGTGTTGTTTATTGCTGCAACTTCTAAAACTAAAAATAATCCAAACTGAATCAACTGTGATCAATATAATGCATCTATCGCCATAGTCTATGAATGCTACTAGTTACTGCACTGTCTACTAAAAAATCTATGATGTTGCTAACTCTGAATTGTGCCATTTGTACTGCTGCCAACTCTGCATTGCGCTCCCTAGTATCTGACTGTTGTTGGTCTCTACATCTGTCACTCTTACATCTGACTGCATCAACCACCATCGATCCATCCTAATACTGTGTATTGTGGAATCTGTAGCAAGGTAATGATCCATGAGACAAGACATCTCAATGTACCCTACCAAAATTTATGCACACTTGGGACTATGACTTCACATCGCCCCACCTCTCATCTAAAGGTATGGCTACATGTTGTCCCTCTACCCATTTGACTCGAAATTCCCCCCTACTCGAGGTCTCTACTAGAGTGGATACCTCCACTTGATTTCCTCTTTGCTTCTCTAATTTTGGCTGATCCACAACTTTCTGAGGCTTCTTTGGAGGCTGCATGTTGAGAGGTAATTCATGCTCCCTCTCAACCACCAAGTCTCTAACCTTTTCCTTGCTCCTCAAATCATTCCATGCATCTTTGACCTCGAGAGCATACATGTTCTTGACTTGCACACCGATCTATTTCACCTGCCTTGTGGTGATGTGTCTAAGGAAAACATTTTATTTTCTAAACATCACATTATATGGGCACTCTGGAAACTCATATCCACGTTGTAACTGTCCCATCATCACAATTTTTTCTTAAAAAGAGCTGATTTTAAATCAGTGATATCATCCAAACTCCGATTCGGCCAATTTTTTTTTTGAACTTGGGTATTTTTTTCACAAGGAATCTAGATATGCTATTTTTTTTTGAAATTTTTGCAGAAATAATTTCATATCTTCTCTGCAAACTCACTGCCAAAAAAATTCCTTGTCTGATACCATGTATAAAATCCACATAGATTCAACTAATCTTGTAATTTACTAAAACAAAATACCGAATCAATTATATAAATTGCGGAAACAAATTATGATCACACAATAACATAAACAAGTAAGAGAAATAATTATCAATCACAAAACACAAGATGTATATGGGGAAAACCTCTGCTAAAAACCCCACTATCGCTATATTTCATAAATTCAAGAACATGAAACAATACAATGTTATTTCTCTTCCTGAGAAACCTCTACACTCCGGTGACTGTCTCACACTGATCTTGGCAAGTTTGGTCCAATATTTAACCACTTCCTTTCCTCTTCCTAACCAACCTTTCTTACACATTCCTGGGCTACTTGAGCCCCTATTAATTAGGAAATTCCCATCAATATATTTCGCAACACATCCAAGTAATCCTCATGACCTCATGCATGACCTGTATAATTTTATAATTATACAACTGATAGTTCGCTTCCCTTTAACTCAAGTCTCAATTAGCCCTTCCTTAAAAATGATATGTAACAACTGTTTATAGTGAATTATTAGTTAACTGATTGATCACTACATGTGAATTAAATCAGATTTAATTCACTGGACCTATCACTAGCTCATATCTGAGTTAGAACTATTTAAACTAATTTTAACTCAAATAATTGTGTTAACTAATTACAACTAACAAATAACTCAATCAAGGCTCCTAAAAAGTAGGAGACACCCTACATGCCTCTAGTTTGACCCTCAACTCGAATTAACTAAACTAACTAAGTTTTCTTGACTCAATTAACACTTACAAGCTGTCATGTGATGTGGAATTACAATTTACTTCTAATTTAATTAAGGGAAAATTACACTAGAAGCCTCATGGGTGCCATTTTCAATATTTATTGTTGCCAATTTCAACACAGGAAACACAAATAGTGGGGGATGTTGGATAGAGTATTGCTCAGTTTTGTGAAATGTTAGATAACATACATGCAGATCATAAGGAATCTATTATTGAGATGGACGGTAAGCTTTGTGATCAAGTTGTTTTTGTTTTGACTGACCTTGGATCTAATTATAGTTATGTTAATCTTGACTTGGTGAATAAGTGTGGTTTGAATAAAGAAGTGCATGCAAAATACTGGTTAGTGAAGTTGACTACACGTATAAAGAAGAGAGTTCAACATTGGGTAAGAGCTTGTGCATTTGAGCTGAATGGTATGACTACATCGAAACATTTGAATGTAATACCATTGTGATCGTATAATATGCTTCTGGGTATGGACTAGTTGTATCTTCGTAGGACTAAGGTAGACTGATAGGATAAGGCTATTGAGTGCTTGGATGAAAATGGAGAACAAATATTCTTACAGGGTAAGAAGAAGGAAGCATCAGTTAGAGTGGTGACAACTATGTATGAAAAGCATAACCATAGGACATCCTGGTGTGTGTTATTCACAATGCATATTTCTAGTGACAAAGGTAAGGAAGTTGAGGATGAAAAATAGTTTGAGAAAGTACCCAGTTCAATATTCAAAGATGAGAGGTGATTTTAAAAGCCCAAAGCACTTAGATTAAAAATTATCTGATTTAACCACTAAGTACTTAAGTGAGAGTGCCACTTATGAAGATGAAAAAATTACTCAATTAAAAGATATACAATTTGTCACAGATCTACAATAAAGATATCGATCACAATTACTTGAATATTTCCGAAACTTTCAGTATGTGTTCCTGAAAAATATTTCAGAGTTACCACCTTATAGAGGATCTAACTTTTCTATTGAGTTGGTACCAGTGGCAACACCAACATCAAAGGCACCGTACAGGATGAACACTCCAAAGTTAGTAGAGTTAAAGTTGCAGTTGAAGGAAATGATTGAAAAAAGAAGCATCAGGCCAAGTGTATCAACTTGGGGTACAACGGTACTATTTGTGAAGAAGAAGGATGTTACTCTCAGGATATTCATTGATTACAAGTAGTTGAACAAGGTGACCGTCAAGAACAGGTATCTGTTGTCGAGGATTGATGACTTGTTTGATCTTTATATTCATAAATCATCTAATTGCCTATGAATAAAAGTGATATTAATAAATAAACTATAGAAATGAGAAAATTCATAAATAGTAATGGTATAGAAGGGTCTTCAGCACCTTGAATGGGCCCTAGCCCAAGGAATATTAAAACCCTAAAGGAGAAACAAACTAAGAAATTGAGCCAAATATTACTTCATTAATTCAAATTATTTATAAATGGTAAAAAGTCACATAAATTGAAAACCAGACTCCCTAATGCTCTACATTGTTATTCGATTTCTTCTACTAATTGTATAATGGGATACTTGATCCCTCTATTTATAAAGAATGAATGAGTGGTAGCCTCTCTTCAGTTGAAGGGAGCAGTGGTGCTCTCAAAGATTGATTTGAGATCAGGATACCATTAGGTAAAAATTAAGGAATATGACATTTACAAGAAAATTTTCAGGACTAGGTATGTGAATTATGAATTTGTTGTAGTTCATTTTGGTTTGACTAATGCTCCAACTACTTTTATGTGCTTGATGAATAGTATATTGCGTCCTTATTTGGACATGTTTTTTATTGTATTCATTGATGATATATTGGTATATTCTAAGAATGAGGAAGAACATGTTGAACACTTAGCAGTAATATTGATATTTCTTAGAGAGCATCCATTGTATGCCAAGATCAGTAAATGCAGTTTCTTTCGGAAAAATGTACATTACTTGGGACATGTGGGTTCCAAGGAAGGAATAACAGTGGATCTAGAAAAGATAAGAGGTATCATGGAATGGGAAGCTCCTAGGAATGTGGATGAGGTAATATCATTCATGGGACTCAAAGGTTATTAAAGGAATTTTATCAGGAAATTATCACATATTTCTTATCCTATTACATCGTTACAAAGGAAAGGTAAGAAATTTGAACGGATAGAGGAATGTGCAGCCAGTTTTGAGCAGTTGAAGCAGATGTTAAAAAATGATCCAGTGTTAAATATTATAGATCCAGATAGAGAGTTTATAGTATGTAAAGATGTTTGCAAGAGAGGAATTGGTGGAGTCCTTATGCAAGAAGGGAAGGTAGTGTGCTACGAATCAAGGAAACTGAATGAGCATGAGCATAATTATCTGACACATGGTCTTGAGATGGAAACAATCATCCAGGAATTGAATATGTGGAGGGATATCTTCTTTGTAGGAAATTTTTATTGATTATTGATGACAATGGATTGATATATCTATTTGACCAACCAAATTTGAATTCAAGACAAGCTAGGTGGTTGGCCACAATCAGTGAGTTTTACTTTGAGATCAAGTACATTAAAGGTAAAGATAACAAGGTTACACATTCTCTTAGCAAGAAGATATATGTAAATCACACATCAGCTATGATTTCTTATGGGAAAGATTTACAAGATTGGATCTTACAGGCATGTCAACAAGATGATAGGTATAGGGAGCTTATGCACAAGTTACATAAGGGTACATGTGATCAAGATGTGGATTATTGTCTCACAGCAAATGGCCTAGTCAGGCCCTAGGGATAGGATATATGTGATAGATAGCGGTGAGATCAATAAGCTTATATTTATGGAATTTCATGCTAATCCATATTCAGGTCACCTAGGATATCATAAGAAGTTGACATCAGTGAAGAAATTTTATTTTCTGTTGACAGTGAAGAATGAAGTGGCTAGATGTATGGATTTTCAACAGGTAAAAGAAAAGTCTAAGAATCCAGGTGGTTTACCACAACCTATTCTGATTCCAAAGTGGGAGTGGGAGATGTATTTAATTACAGGTTTTTCGAGGACATATATAAAACATGATTCTATCATGGTTGTGGTGGATAATTTGAGAAAGGTAGCGCACTTCATTCCAGTGAAGTCTACGTATTCATCTAGTGATAAGGCATGTGTATTCATCGGATATGTGGTGAGGTTACATGGTGTTTCGAAGAAGATTGTTTGAGATATGGATGCCAAGTTCATTTCTAGGTTCTGGTAAGAGTTATTTGCAGGTTTGGGTACATAATTGGCCTTTATCACAACTTATCATCCACAAATAGATAGACAGATAGAGAGGGTCAAAAGGATATTGGAGGACATGTTGAGGAAGTGTGTGATGCATCAACTGAGAAATATGGGAGGAGTACCTTTCAATGGTTGAGTTTTCTTACAGTATTAGGTATCAAGAATCATTGAGGATGAGTCTGTTCAAGGAACTGTATGGGCAGAGTTGTAATACTCCCATTAATTGGAGTGATCTAGTGAACAAAGAGTTTATTGGACCATACATGTTAGCAGAGATGGAACCGAAATTGCAGGTAATCAAGAAGAATCTGAAGGCATCACAAGACAAACATAAAATTTATGTATATCAGAACATGATGTTGAGTTTCAGGTTGGGGAACAAGTGTACTTTTGCATCAAGCCCAAGAAGAGCTCCTTGAGGATTGGATCCTGTCCCAAGAAGAGATCCTTGAGGATTGGATCATGTGCGAAGCTGGAATCTCGGTATTATGGACCTTTCAATATTCTTGAAAGGATTGGACCAATATCCTATCGAATTGCACTAAATCTGATAGTGAAAGTCCATTTTTTTTTTCCACATGTCATTGCTTAAGAAGTATGTTAAATATGTTGACCATGTGATTGAATGGTATGTATAGCAGGTGGAGCCAAAAGGAGAATTCTAGCCATAACCTCAACGTATTTTACAAAGAAATATGCTCATGCTTCGAAATCAAGAAATATAGCAGTTTAAAGTGCAATGGAAGCACTTTGGGCCCAATGAAGCTACATGGGAGATGGGAGATCAAATGTGGGCTATGTATCCTTCTATATTCGTTGGTTGAACGATTTTTTTTTGTATGGAATTTTTTTTTTATATGTACACATGTATATGGATGTAAATAACGCCATGAGATGTGTTATAAATCTCCAATAAGCGGTGTTGATATCATGTCATTGTAGTTGTTATCTTACCATGTTGGTTTTCTTCTCAGCAGGTTGATCATTATAAATACTACAACCAGCTAAGTTATAAAGCTCCATATGCAGTATGTTTTTCTTTCAACAGTCTTGTTGGTTGTAGGTGTCATTGAACATAGAGGACAATGTTCCCCCAAAGGGGTATGGTTTTGTACTAGCCCTCATTAAAAATCCATGTAATAAAGTTAATAAAGGTAAAATAAGACCATGGTCATGGGACACGTATTCCAATCTAAATGTTTGGAAAAAACATAATGATGGGGATCACTTATGATTAATTAATGATTGTGGAATTTGGAAAAGTAAATGGAAAAGTGGAATTTATTGTCATTTCATTTATGAAAATAATGGAAAATAGGAGAAAAGGAAGGAAAAAGGTAACATGTTGCATGTGAGGAGGAAAATGAGGGAAAATAATGGAAAATTGAAGAAAATAGAGGCCTCATTAATAAAAAGGCTGCTAAGGATCAGTTCATGGATTTTGTTAGTTCATTTTTTGGAGCTCGCATTCTATTCTCTCTCTCTCATACTCTTAGACACTTAAAGTTTTCTTAGAGCACTCTTGGAGGAGTGTGGCATACCTGGGATTTGGAGCAAGAAAAAAGAGAAAGAGAAATAAAGCGCAACATGACATCATGATCAACAACTATAATGGGTTTTGTTTTTATGTACCAAGTTGCATGTATGATTTCCTTGCGAATTTTGGCATGCATAACACATGCATGTGGTTTCTTGGTTATGATCTGTCATTGGCATGGAGGATTGCCCGGATTGACAATGGTTTTGTATAGCCTTGCCTTTTCCTAGATAGCCATGGTGTTGTGTGTTTTATCTTTGTTTTATGGTTGGTGCTCATATTCCTTTGGTTGTGGGTTGAGTAAATAGTTCTTAGAAGCCTTGGTTTGACAAACACTCTAGAATCCCTATAAAAACTTGGGTTGAGTTACTAGTCTTGGAAGACTTGGTTGGAAAATCGCTTTGGAATACCTTAGTGGGTTGAATTAATAGTCCTGGAAGCTCTGGTTGGAAAAATGCTCTAGAAGCCCAACAAAAATTATGGGTTGAGTTACTAGTCATGAAAGCTCTATTTGGAACAAACTATTTGGAGCCCTGGACAACTTGGGTAGAGACTGATCTGGTGATGGTTAGTGATGTCTGACCATGACATAGGATCACTGGTTGAAGGTTGAGGTGGTTTGGACTTTGGAAGCCCGGGTTTGGTTTTGTTTTTATTATTCCATGAGATCCCACATTCATGTTTGGAATATGGCACGAGGGTGATTGGCGGAAAGAGAGATTTGGTTCAGCCCAATATATGGTCAGGTGGTACATGGAATTCCCAAACCTAGTTTCATTTTACATATGTTAATAAGAACTCTTTCCCTATTATATTTTATGGGTAAACATACTTTCTCATATGTGGTTTTTATGGTTGTTATATCCTTTTTATTTATGTTGGTTATATGTTGGTTTTGAGTATGTTTTATGACAGACTTGATGTATGGCTCTCATCATGTTTTGATTAGAAAATGAATGAAATGAATATATGAACTAATAGATGATAATAAAACTATTGTGATAAGGAATAAATTCTTATTAATGATTCTTAGATAATTATGAGACCCCTATGCTCATATTTGTTGTTATGACCTGTAGATTACATATTTGTGACATGTTTGACGAAATGCTTGTCATGGATAGTAGGGGTTCGGTCAAGTATTTGATTAGATGTTTGAATTAGTAGCTTTGTTTCAATTTTATTTATCATTTATGGGAGTTTCATGAAGTTTTGGGAAGTGGCCTGAGACCTAGCCCTGAAAATGTGGCTCAAAATCCGGGGTTGCTAGCTTTGCACTACATGGAAAATTCTGCAGTCGCTAGCATGCCTTACTATGGGAGAAAATAGAAGGCATTAGTAACATGCATGACTTTCCATGGGAGCAGCTGAGGGTCCAAATCAGTGAAATTTAAAGTTGTGTCAGGGGTTGGTCACTTGGAAGGGTTGGTTGGCTCCTAAATGTTTTGTAGCAAGTGTAGAATGTAAGTTTGGTTTCGTATGTGGTTCCACTTCCTTAACTATACATGGGGAGTTGAATCACATCATAGTATCCTTTTGTCACATTTTTACCCTAGAAGATCGATAAAATTAGCTAAATGTGGGAGGAGGATGGTTACATTGGATGATATTTTATTGCAATTGAAGCCCTATGTGCATGAATTGAGAATGAGTGAGAGGTTTTAGTGTCAAACAGATGAAATTAAATACATGGCAAGTGGCCTCATGTGAATCAATGTAAAAATATTTATTAATGGTTGTGTATGGAGTTTTGGATGCCCTTACATGATAGGAAGGGGCCCAATACCCTTAAAGGGATATTGGAAAATAATTTTCCCGTTCTAAATTTGATTGGTCAAGGGGAGACCTCATTTTCCAAATAGGGAGGGCTAAAAAAATATCCAAATTTAGTGCCTAGAAGTTATCCCTAGCCCTTGGTTACATGGGATAACTGTACTTGTGACCAAGGCAAGTGTTGAGGAGAGGGTGTAAAAGGGAGAAAGTTAAACAAAGGTCAAATGTTATGGATATCTAGGTATCCAAATATCTATGCACTCGATATGTTTTTTAGTGTGAAATTTTGATGGAGATCTGTTGTTTAAGGTTTCCAAAAATATAGATATCGATGTATTTGAAACTTTATATAGATGTTTACCTTTGAAATATGTCGGTGCAGATGCATATATTGTTAGAATCCCATAGTGTTACAACTTGGTGCATGGATGCACCTTAACAATTAAGTTACAAAATTTTTTGGGATTCAAAAATTTTCCAAAATCCAAGTTGAGCCCAAAAATAAAAGCCTAAGTCTGGATGCCCACTAGATAGATGATGTAGTGGATATGTTGAATCCATCTGGAGGAACCTGGTACAAGAAGTTAAGTAGGGGTGTAACATGGAAACTAACATGGTTTCAAACATGTCATTGTTGACGTGATGAAATGGATATATTATGGTGATGTGGAAACTAATGTATCACTGTTGATGTGGAAATATGGACATGTGATGGTGATGTGGCATGATGAATTGGAATTCTAAGGTGGATTTCCAATGTATTTTGATGATGTCGCATGATGGTGTGAAGGTGATTATGTGGAAATCAAGGTGGCATTTGTTGTGGAAGGTGATGTGGGGACCACAACTTCATAATCAAGAATTTCCATAAGATCAAATTTTAGGCTTCTTTTGGATATTTGAAAACTTAGACATTTGAGGATATAAATATATAGAAGCATGGAGGTTGAACACATTCATGATGATGATTATGTGGGCTTATGTGTCATTAATAATGTGGATGTGTGTGATGTGGAGTTCAAAGTCCATAGATTTATATTTTTTAATAAAACTGATTTATGGAATTTTTAGATAGAAAATTTCAAATATTTGGATTCAAAATTTCTAATTAAATTGATTTAATGAAACATGAATTGTAGATTTTCTAGATAACTGGGAATCCATATATCCAAAAAGTTAACTTGTTGAATAGAGTGAGAATTTAAAAATACGTCTTTCTAATAAAAGGGAAATTTTAGAAACATTTGGATCCAAATATCTAAATTTTTGATTAGTTGACTACTAGAGCACCCTTTCCAAGGTTAATGGATCTAGAAAAGTCAGATATCCAAGAATACAAAAGAGTCAAATATCCAATAATATGTATGAATTGGAGAATGTTTGATAATGGAAAAAATGGGTCCATATGTGACTTGGTAGTTGAGTGTCCAACTTGCAAACATGAAATTGCATGATGGTGACACATTGGAACATGTCTACCATGTGTCATCCATGTGTAAATTTTACAAATGATGAAGTGTTAGTTGTATCATATGCTGGTGTGGAATAGAATAGGGAATACTTTGAGAGCCATAACGTTTTTCCAAAAGCTTAGAATGATATGAAATTTGTATTGTTGGAATTATCTTAATGAGCTAAAGATGATGGTGACCTAAAAAAAGAGTTTTAATATGGTTAAAAGAATACAAAATTTGACATCCCCACTTCCTTAAGATGAACTTGGAGGTTAAGTTTGGATAATTTATTCAATCATAAAGGTATAGAGGGGACTAGGTGTTTTACACCCTCCACCAATAACACACCTCAAATACGCCAATGAATACTAAGGAAACTCACATTTCTTAATATTAGTGAGTATTTGATGCTTTATCAAACCTCTAACACCTGCACAATATATTATATGTGAAATTCACATGCATAGCTATAAACCAATATGTCATCCAAATACACTATTACAAATAAATGTAAATAAGGATGAAATAGATCATTCATTAATTTCATAAACTTATGTAATGCATTACATAAACCAAAATGAATAATCAATTGTTCACACAAACCTTCCCTTTCTTAAAGGTGGTTTTACAAGTGTGTTTTTCTTTAACACATACTTCGTGGTACCCTAATTTGAGATCCATATTGGTTAAGTAATTGACATGTTGCGACTAGTCTAACAAATCATTGATCCTAGGTAAAGCGCATTGGGTCTCGAGTGTTTTTTTTTTTCAAATATCTATAGTCGATAGAAAATTTCAAAATTCTATCCTTACTTGTTACTATGATGATAAGTGACCCACAAGGTGAGGTGCTTGGTCAAATTACTCTATGCTCTAATATATGCTACACTTGTTTCTTCACTACATCCCAATATTTGGTAACATGGTGTGAGGCAATGACTGTATCTCATGCTCCACTTCCCTCTTATGTGGTATTTATTTAAGCTCATAGAACACTCCCATATGCTTGCAAAACCTCCTCCAAATGGGTTTTATAATCTTTTCTACATCCTTCCAGTGATGCCTTCATCCTTACTGATTCATGAGTCACTTTATTTTATCTTAAGAAAAGAAATACATACTTCTTACTAGAACTAGTTAACTTTTACCATTGGTTGGTATTTACAAAGTGATATTTGATTGATCCAAATATTTTCACTTTAATGATGCATACATAGTTGCATATAAAAGGGCACGTAACCATGAAATCATATCACATAAAAGAAGAATAAATAAAATGCAATCATGATAAAGAAAGACACTCAACAACTTGATAACAAAATTCACCCTGTGTGGGTTACGTATTCGGTCCTTGCTCAATGTGTGGAGGCCTCTTTCATTAATCTTCAGTGAAAATAAAATTTCAATTGAATGTACAAAAGACACCTTATACCTCCACTTCTGGGGATGTCCTGAAAATGAACCCCTCTGCTAAAGAAACAGACTGCACCGTTGAGTTCCTGGTGAGAAATAGTGAAAAATGATTATAAAGTCGACCCCATTCTACCTCGGTCAAATACAGACACCTGGGAATCTCAAAGATTCCCCAAATATTCTCTTCTCTAGATGGGTGATAAATCCACTGCTCAGATGAAGAAATGGCTACACAACTAAACTCATGGACAAATTCAGGTTCAAATGAGTATAAACTTGACCTTGTTCCATGCCGGTGACCTCTGGAGCTCTAGGGAATCATTTAGATTCCTCACAGATTCCCTCTCAAGAATATTCAAAGAATATTCCTAGAATATACCAATGAATATTCCCCTCATACAACATGCCACAAGGTTCTGCCCGGGCAGAGTTCCGCGCGCCTGGTTCTATAATGCCATATTTTGTTAAAATTATGCAACTGCAGCCAAATTCCATTTTGAACAACTCATATGGTCAAGATCATAATTGCATTAGATTCCTATTTTTGAGAGGACCAAAATTGACCTATATATCTCCCAAACGGTTAAGCAGAAGTTAAATTTTGAATTATTTTGTTTATTAAAGTGAAATGGAATGGGTCAGCCTAAGCACATGTGGAATTAGTTAAGTCTTCCTCGACCCCAAGTGGACCCTCATGAAAGCTATAAATAGAAGAGAACTAAAGCTCATTCACACAAATTTGCTGAAGTGATTTTCTTCTTGCACTCTTTGTCTTGGTTCGTCTAATCTGTTTTGGCTTGCATAAGTTCAACATAAGAAGTTTGCACAAGGTTCAAAATCATAGGTGATGGGCTCGCTTTGATCTAGTGCTTCTGGGATATAGCCGCAAGCAAATAAATAGATAAATCGGGCCAGAGCCACGAGAACAACATGTCAAGGTAGCGGCCAGGGTTCCATAATTGCAGGAAGTGTGTGGCAAGGTAGCAGTTAGGGTTCTGAGGCCAGATTGAGTTGATCCGGGCTAGATCCATAGGCAAAGAGTGTCCTACTAGCGGCCAGGGAGATATAGTCATGAGAAAAGTGTCTTGAGGGTGCAGCTAAGGGTTTCTAGGTAGATCTAGGCTTCATCAACTTCCGATGCTCGTGAATATGTTTGTAGTAATCTTTGACAATGTCCTAGATTCAGATCTAGGAATGAATAGTTTTTTTTCTAAGAGTTTCAGTGATAAGTTGTATCTGGGGTCTCTTACTATTGTAGATCCGCATATTTTTAGATCTACTCTATATACCCTGAAAATATGTATCTACATTTTTCACTCAGTATCAACAAGAATTTAGATCTACTCTATATATTTCCCCTGAAAATATGTATCTACTTTTTTCACTCAGTATCAACATTTTTCTTCAATATGCTACAACCAGTGTCAATACATCTCAGTTCTCAGAATCAAGTTCCTTCATCAGAAGTACGTTGAAGGCCATATTATGCATGTGCTAGTTGTTTTTTTACAATATGAAGATATGGTTCGATGGATCATTGTACTCTTGTTTTTTGAATCATTTGATGACTATCTAAGATGAATAATTTGTAAATGTTTACCCATAGTGGATTTTTCCCTGCTCTCGGACCAATCCTGATGTCTATATGTGTGCATGCTTTTATTCTTATGTTTCTTTATGTTCCGCTGCATAGATGATGATGATGCTATTGTTATTTCTACATAGTTGCACACCCTTATGGATACTAATGTAGATCTAAACAATGATATAATGATATGGGGTGAAATTATCATGTTATTGAAGAAATGCATAGCCCTATAAAAAATTAACATGGTTTCAGAGCTGGGATGAAGAAAATCCATGGAGATCACCCCATGGAGACACTTTTTATGGAAGTAATAAGAAGATGGTAGAGAACTAAAATAATTCTAGGGTATGAAGGAAACCCTAGGTAGTTAGTGCATAAGGGTTTGAGAGAAACCCTGTTTTATGCTAAAGACTTGATATTTGATGTATGCAACCCTAACATGATCTAGATGCTCAAGCACTTTGGATTGATTTGATGAAGCCCTAGATGGATTTGTTGTTGAAATTTAATTGAAGGAAACACTATTATGTGGTATGTGGATGGCTCTTGAAGGTTGGTTCAAGAGGGAGAGGATCGTCTCTCATTAAAGATGAATATTCCTTGAATTCTGAATTTACTCTTGCTTAGACTTATGGATCTGACTATTGTTTTGATCATTGCTTATACCTCCTGCATATAAATTTTTAATACCTAGAATTTTCTAGCCTTCTTGATGAGATGTGATAAGTGGATCCCTCTTAAGGATCATTTGAGATGCAGGAAATAAAAGCTAGACATGGAAAAGGGTAAAGAGGCACTTGATGAAAAGGTGAAAAGCACTACAAGTTTCCTATGTGAAGGTGCAACAGGTATCTAAATACTACAAGGTATGCAAGGTATAATGTTATGTTTCAACTATAACATTGGATGGTTAGGTAAGCCCTATGGTATGTTGAGAAATTTTCCTTCGCAAATGGCTCATGCATGCATATGAAAGTGATTTATGTTTCTTGTGATGAAATAGTGCACCTGGTATTAAATATTTGATCATGATGATATTTTTTATTCTGTGAGGCTACTTATTGTTGATCTTGGATTTAGTGGCATAACTTAATTATTGGATAACATCTATTGTTTTTGAGATCCTGATTATAAATCTAGTAAATGGTAATATTGACTCTTAATATCCATAAGTCCTGTTGGATCTCTTATAGAAGGTTACCACATTGATATGGTATTGATAATGCTTATGATAAGCATGATTAAAGCTCATGGAAAGATATATTGCACTCTATTAGTTTATTGAATAACCTAAATTGATCCTATCGATCATGAAAATAATGGTATTGATGACCATAATGATATAAGTATATCTATGATATTGATGTTCTAGATCACTTACTACCCATGGTCATGTATATAGTGAAACTGATGGATTGAATTGATAGAAAATGGTATTATGTTCATGATATTTGAAGTATGATGTCTCACCTGTCCATTGCCCTATCATGGAAATCCAAACCTCGATGAAATGTTGATATCATGATGTGATAGCTAACCATGATGGATATATGTTATGATGTAATAGATCTGTAGTTTCATGACTCTATAAAGATAGGTTGATGACATGAATGAAGTGGGTTCTCATTTAGAGGGAGAATCTCTCTCCTAAAATATTCTTACTCATATTTCCAGTATATGTTTTATTGAAATATGATTTATGGGTATTTGAAATTGTTAATACGCATCATAGGTTTGAGCCTCTCTCGCACAATGGAAGGCCCATAGGTGCGACTATGCCTATCAGAAACAAAATTGAAGTTTTGTGCACGAAATTCATCTATATTGTGAATAAAGGGAACTATGAAATATCCTGCTAGTGTAAACTAATTTCTGAATTTTTCGGGGTAAACTTGTCACCACAAAGAATAAAGGATCAAGAATGAAATCATATGGTCACTTGGAAGATGTCTGTTCTACAGATGTGTTGCAGATATCATTGCATATGTTTGAACCAAACTTGTGTTTGTAGGTATCTGATACATTCATAAGAATATGTCACTATTTTTGTCTTTGGATTATATATCTTGCTATTTGGACTTGATCTATTGATTGTTGATTTTCCCAATTGATAATGATATGTGGGCATATTGACCTTCATTTTCTTATGTGAGTATTCATAATTATGGTTATGCATTTTCCTCCTTATTCCTAACACAATGGTTGTTGTGATTCAGTATGAATATGGAACCTGCATGACTTAACCTTGATGTATGCACTTGCATCTAGTAACGGAAATGGCTTGTAATGGCATGTTGAATGACAAACTTGATATGAGCTCTACCTGTTACCTGGTTGAAATAATTCATACTATTACATCAATGTCTTTGATAATAGTTTTTGTCTGGCTTTTAAAATTTGATGAGATGACTTTGTTGACACAACATTGATTTATGTAAGGCTACATGTGTTGGTCTAGTAAGACATTATGCTTACAAAGAGAATTTCATGATGCAATCTTCCCGATTTAGATTTGTCCATATTTGAAAATTATCTGACAAAGTTAGGATAATGAGCTCCAAGGTATGGCCTTGATTTTTTATTATGGATTTGTTTTTACATACTAATGCTATACTCTTGAAAGGTGATGAGGATCTGACGAACTAAGTAAGAGGGAGATGGTTTTTGAATCTTGAAATGATGTATCATGGCATGATGAATCAAGTTTTGGAATTTGGGAAAGAAATCCCATGTTTCAAAACTATTGAAAAATGTCTTTGTGTAATGGAAATGTAAATCCTTGGAAACTCTGATTTAAAGTTCAAATGTTGTTGAAATTAACATGGCATCTAGAAGTTGATTGAAGTATTGATGTTTTGTTTTGAATATCCATCTGTATATGATGTGTATGGAACATGATTAAATTTATGATTGCATTGCTTCATTCATAATTTCCACCAAACATATTTTTGAAATATCTGCATGAAACTTTATACTTTTAAAGGTTGAGATATTTCTGCCATGATATGTAGATGCATGAATGAAATGATGATGTTTTGGATTAAAATTGATGAGCATATTTGGATGTTGCCTTAATATAATATCTTGCATGATATCTTGGATTAGAGGTACATAACACGATCGAGGTCAGGTACAATGTTGCTAGCATGGATAGCTGTGAGGCAGAATGAAGAAGCTCCTTAGAGAGTTATCTCAGCATTATCAAGATCTGACATGGATACATTGTGATGATAGAGAATCCCATATATATACATATTTGGGATTGGAATTCTTACATTGAGCCAGTGCAACACTTTGAGATAAGAATAAGGTTTGTGATTGACACATCCGTGAGAGGGAGGATGATTATGGTATCTTGTTGTAATTTATATGATTATGTATGTTATAACATAAAATTTGATTTGATGTCATGTATGAACATGATACAACTGTTATTGAGACAAGAAGATACCATATGTGAGTATGTTGAGAGTAGCGCTAATCAAGGAAATTGAGCCAAATCTTCCTCCCTGTCTGAGCTCTCAGGATGAGGAATTGAGTTAGAGGGCTCCTGGGGTTGAGAGAGCTCTAGAAAGTAGGGCATCTTCCCTATATGTTACCCATAGGGTTAGATATGATTCTACCCTATATTCATAGGGTGAGAGAATTTTTCTCCCTCGATTGGTATTTGGAGAGTATACCCCAATTGGAATCATACCCACAAGCATGGCTTGTCAGGAATACCACTCCTCGTTTGGCCAAACCGTTGAGAGTGTAATTTGGGTGTACAAACCAATTATATTATGATGTATGTGTTCTACCACATGACTATTCAGCGACATCAATGGGAAGATCCGTAGGAAATAAGATGGGTTGAGATAACCCTATACAGTTCTTGGTTAATATTGAGCTCCTGGATGTGATACCAAGTTCGAGATGGGCTCCCCCGCGTGGATGAATATGATATTTATAGATATGGGGTTGTAGAGGTATAACTCCCCCATGAGATTCTGGGTCGATATATGCTCCCCGATCCGGTTACAAGTCGAGATGTGTTGCTTGATGATATTCTCTCTGATGATGATTAATGATGATATTACGAGTAGTAGCCCGTAGGCTGAGATTTCGAATGATATAATGATGGAGGAAAGGTGGTAGCCTAAGCTCCCCTCTGGTGATAAATTCTTCTTATTTTAGATCCAATAATGTTCAGCATACGAGCAAGAATAATCAAGAGATAAGTAGGAATAAGCATGTGAAGCACATTGATGATTTGTAATGAGAAAGGTTCACAACATGATGACTACATGATAGACATAATTAGTGATGATACATGATGATGCATGAAGATACTAGAATGGTATATTGATCAATGAACATATATTGGTAGGTGGAATTCTCCCTGGTTGAGAGGGAGTGTTAAAATTATGCAACTACGGTCAAATTCCATGTTGGACAGCTCAGATGGTAGAGATCATAATTTCATTAGATTTATCTTTTTGAGAGGACCAAAATAAACCTATAGATCTCCCCAATTGGTGTTGTATAGACAATCCCTGCCGTGGACAACAATGATCTCTCTAGTCCTAAACAGAGGAACTAGCAACAAACCAAACAAATACACACAAATATTCCTAGCTTATATTAGAAAATACAAAACTACAAAAATGGCCTACCTTGCTCTGATGCTAACAACCATTAATGTCGTTTCCCGATCTTCTTGCTTCCAAGTTCAATCCTTTAAGCGTCATCATGGATGTTTACCTACAGGGAAGATTAGACCAAATCGATAAAAGTAGACATAACATAACTCAATCTAACATAAACTATGTGAAAGACCAGAGAGTAACACACTAAATGTATAATCAATTACAAATTTATGGAAGGAAAACGTATAATGTATTATTATTAGAAATAAGGGAAGCATACAACCATTTAAGCTCTTGTTGGAACAGGGTCTCCTACGAGCTGCGAAACTGGTCCGATTTTGTATATTTTTTATTATATTTAGTCTAGCACAGGGGTTTTGGGGTGGGTCAAAGCCCCAAAAGCATTGTAATGGGAAAAAGGGTAAACCTGGGGTCTGAAAACCACGGTTTGTGGACCATGGGAAAGTTTAAGATAGATTTTTATAAATAGAGGAACATTTTGAATTGTAAGGTAGAGAAATGAGGAGATATTGATGCGAATTGTGGTTTAGGAAAACTTTTTGGGTGTTTGGGAAGGACTCTTGATGGCTGTGTGCGTGGAGATCTAGAGTCTTGTTGTGTGCAGACCCTGCTGCTATGTGCATAGGCTGGGATGGGTATTGTAAGAAGGAATTGATGAATAAGAAAGGTTGTTGAGAATTGAATCTATGTGTATTGTTTATGCGAATCATTGGTAATTTTTGTATTATGTGTATTCTGTATTTAGCTGCAAAAGTTCTGTGTAAGTGTTTTACTACATCTAGATTTGTTTTGTTCTATTTTATGCAATATTGAGCTATTGTCTTGGAAGTATATGATTGTTGAGTACCATATCATAATTGACCGTGCGCATGTGGATGTGAAAAGAGACCTATTAGCCCTGCTCGGGAAGATCTGGACATCTCGAGGCAGGGCACAGCTCTGCTTGCATTACCTATCCTTTTTCAGGGGGTGAAAACCTAGTTCCAGCACCCACCCATACTACTTTGGGTGAGACTTTGACCTGCGGAAGTAGGTCACTGCCAAAAGGTCCAGTAGTATAGGGGTTTGTTGGAAAACCTTGAACTTCGAACCTGGGTCAGGACCCCTCGAGCCAACAAATAGTTTTGTTGCTGGGACCCGAAGCATTTTGAGAAAGGGATTGGGTAATGAAAAGAGATTACTGGAACCCTGAAAGGAATGAAATTAAGGAGTCGTTCAAAAAGCAGATCTAGGAATTTGCAGTAAAACAAAATCGCAGCACGAAGTTAACGGTGGAAAAGTGGAAAAATAGGTACATTCTTACAGAAAGCTACGAAATATTCTTTGTGACATTTGCAATCGATCTTCAGGAGTGGTTGGCTAGGCTTGTAGAATTCTAGAAGTGTTGGAAGGACGAATGAGTCACTAAGTGGACCCCAGAGCTGATCCAGCAGCTGGAAAGGACTAACAATACTATCACGCGCATGGTGGACCACTGGGTGGACATTGTGCTAGGAGGATTTGTGACAGAATTTTCCATTTATCAGTTTGTCTCCTACTCTGAGGCTGAGCGAAGATTCTTTAAATGGTTCCGGGGCAAGTTTCTGAAGACATTACCTTTGATGATTAAGATATTACTGTGCGAGAAGAGTATTCTGTGTAGTCATACCGACTGAATGACCTCAGATCTATATGGGAGCACAACGCGCAGTGGTAAATACTATCAGACCAACCTTAACGTGGAAATATCTACCTATAACCCTCTACGAGAGACGACTACGTAAAGCCCCCTGGCTACACCGCCGTCCAGGCCGCATAAAGGTAAGAAATCACTCATACCCCCACCTCCTCCGGACAGTGATATGGCTGCGCACCTGAAGCTACCTACCTTCAAGGGGGTAGGAGATGAGGATATGGACCGATTTTGGTTTGTTGCAGATTCTGTATGGACTGTGCAAAATGTGACAAATGATACAGTGAAGAGAACGCAGCTGTCCCTGGTGTCAGAAGATAGAGCATTAGACTGGTATATGCGATACGTCTTTCAGAACGGGAGTGCATCTATTCAAGATATTAAGGACGCTCTGAAGAAACAATTATGAAAGCCAAAATCTTGCTCTCAGTTGGTAGTAGAAGTGAAGGACTTCAAGCAAGGTGTGTCTGAGTCTGTATGGGAGGATAATTAGAAATTGAAGAAAGCAATCAGGGAAGGAGGATTTGAGTATAACGATAGACAACATACGGAATGGTTCATCGCTATGTTGTTGCCCCACCTGCATACGCCAATGAGTCACCAAACCTTTGAGTCGCAGGAAAAAGCTGTGGAAGTCGCTATGAAACTAGATGTTGTGCCCAGAGAAGATACTTCGTTAGGAGTAGTACAACAAATTCAGGAGCAACTTGGAGCTATGCACATGGAAATTCAGAGCCTGCAAAAGGAACGAGGAAAAGGAGCCAACACAGATATGTGGTGCATATGATGTTGGGTATCTGGCCATACAAAGGATCAGTGCTCGCTATTGGCAGATTACATGCAGGTAGGGGGACCTAGTCCGATCCGCCCAGGAGCAATTGGGGGACCCATATTATCACGACTAGGCTCGAGCGGACCTGTGCTATGGTGCGATGACTGCCATGTAGCAGGGCTGCATGATATGGACCACTGCCCTCGGCTGGGTGCGTATGTACCAGAATTGAAGTAGCAATGGTGCAGGTTTTGCTGGTCAGTAGGACACGATGAGCAGAACTATCGCACTTACGACTTAATGATAGATCGGGGAAACTTGTATAGGGTACAAGAAGACCTTGCATCACCAAGATCTCTTGTGGACTTTGGTGGCTCTCCAGCAAGGGGCAGAGGAGGTCGGGGAGGAACCACAAGTCGAGGGCATAGAAAAATAATCTGTTATAATTGTGGGGAAGTAGGACACTTCGTAAGGGACTACCCAAATCCCACTAGGAAATCCTGCAAATATTGCAGACAGTTGGACCATGCGATCGAAGATTGCCCAATATTAATAGCAAAAATGCAGGAAAAGCATCCCACCCCTATGCAGAATGTGCAGAGAGTTAAAGCCAAGCTAAGGAACATAGACCCAAGTGTGAAAGTCATAACATGCAGTGGGATGGCCACCCAGGGATCGAAGGAGGATGCTACCAGGGATCCTCTGACCTGTCAAGGAGGATTGAACTTAAAGAGGTGACAAGAAACCATGGCCATAACTGACCAGGACCTCGCTCAGAGGGTAGTAGCTATTGTGCAGGTACCGACACACCCTAAGACAGATGAGAGGGTTGAGCCCTTTCTGTAGGCATGTTTGAAGCTGCTACGTAACCCAAAGGCTATAGAGAACCTTCAGGCATTAATGAATAGTTGCGCAGCGTGGCTCGATCCGACCTCTGGGACCAAGGATGTACACAAAATATACAGGTATAAAAAGTACACTAGTAGAGAAATGCGGCTGACTGCGTAGATTGGTGACTATGAGATGCATCAAACTATGTTGGACCTCGGATCAGATGCGAACGTGTTACCTAAGAAAACCTAGCAGTGAATGGGAGAACCTAAATTGGAATGGTCCACCATCCAGCTGCGCATGGAAAATCAACAAAATATCATCCCTCTGGGAAGGCTGGCAAAAGTCATGGTAGATATCGCAGGAGTAAAGGGTCAAGCTGACTTTGAGGTAATAGAAATCGTGGAAGATGCGGATCCCTACCCTACACTCCTAAGACTGGACTAGGCTATAGATATGGGGGGTGTCATCAACCTCAAAAAGCGCAGCATGGTATTTGAAAATAACGGTACACGAGTAATAGTACCACTGGATCCTGCGGAAGGTGTGCGATATACAGAGCCAGCGCGCGATGAGGAGGAAGTAGATCACATTTACAAGTTGACTACACAGGACGAGGACTGGATTAACCCCATGGCGGAAGGAGTGATCTACTGGGAAAAAGAAAGTGAATGCTTTTTCAACTCTGATGGGGAATTGGAGAATTGGCAAGGCTGGTTACATGAGGTTTCGGCTCTAAGATGTCTTTAGGTCACAAGGAACCTCCGCTGCATCTCCGCTGAGGTAAGAGACCTACCCTACTTTGGGGACTCGGATGACATTAAGGAATTTTTACGCACATTAGAAGCAAAAGTTCCCAAGGGATGCAGGCTAGGGGCCCTTCAGCTACCCCTGCGCGGACTGCCTGTGCATTGGTGGGATACGCATGGGAAGGTATTCCACAATTGGGAGGAATGTCGGGATAAGATGATCCTGTGATTTGGAGCCCCAGCTGGGAGACGTATCCAAAATTTCCTTTGGTTAGAAGACCCACGCAAATATTTTCTTGCATGGGAAACACAATGGGGTGAAAAAAACCCAAACGAATAGGTTCACCTATTTATTCATGACCTAGGACTGTGTCCAGCTGCATGGTATCTAGATGTAGAGCAGCATCAGCACACACGCCTTTGGGAGAATTTGCGAGATGAATTTTTCTGAATCTTTAGGGTGGAAGATGGCTCAGGGGCACTCGGCGTAGCTCTGCAGAACACGAACACCTTAACTGAGGGAAGAACACACCTGTTCATTGCACCTGGATCAAGGGGAATGTTGGTACCACACACGGTTGAATACTGGAGCCTTGGCTCGATAGAAGGAAAGATTGATCCCCAAACTGTCCCAACCGCAGCACTGGACGGGGTGCGTACGGTGGCCAAGTTAATTGAGTGGTACCTGAATCACATTACAACACACCCGATGTTGGCTTTAATTCAGATACGCAAGCAGCACAGAGGCGTGATCCAAAGTTATTAAATCCGTAGGAAAGCCCTCAGGTGCGAATAATGGTCGTCAGAACACTGAACTCTGATAAAAAGGGAATCTTACCATTATGGAAAATAGGCGGTTGGCAATCAATGCGGCAATTTATGGTGAGTTGTTACCAGTTTCTTGATGGTAAGTTTCGAGTTAGATTTACTCTACCATTGGATAGCCCCGTACATTATAAGGAAAACATGATAACTCCGCTCAAGGCTCCATATTGTCGCTGTAATATGCCTTTGTTATTCTACTGCTTGATTGTCTGGACCTTTAGCATTTGCGTCATACCCCATCAACCTACCTCCACTGTCTGCAAGTTTCCCAATTGGGAATCCTATCCTTTTGTTACTATGGCAGCCCCTAACCTATCGAACGCTTCGGCACCTACCAGTCTAGTGCCTGCAGACATTGTGTTGAGAGGTTATAGGGATGCCAAGATTGATAAGATGATTGCCCTCTGGCTCCCTGCAGGGAAAATTGACTTTGAACCCTATGCAGAATGGCGCCAAAGCTACACAATGGGAGTTCCTGATCTTTACAACCCTGGGATGATCACAGGCCCCATCCGGATGGCCTCAGAAGATGCCACGAATAATGATACGCAACTACCATAGCTCGCTATAAGAACTGACACAGTCGAGTCGCAGCTAGTCCTGTGCACGAAAGGGATGACTAACAAGGATACTCCATCCCCCCGGGGGACAAATCAATATAGGGATACGCTGCGACTTCTCCGCAGTTCCAGACTACCTGCCAGCGAAAGCCATGTTTGTTCGCTACCTTGCACTATCTTGGTTGGTGAGCACCTCCCAACAGCTACAGAACTACAAGTAGACTTGGCGCAGCTGCCTTGTGAGGTGTTACAGGATTTACACACCGCCATGCTGCAAGATATCCATCATCGCGACTAGACCACGTAGCAATAGCTCGATGTGGCCACACCGCTCCTCACATGCCAGACCGAAGATATCTCCCGCATGGTGCAACTTGAAACAAGGGTTCACCAGCTCGACACAGAGATCCTTGATGACATCCCAGCGTCAGCTCTATTCCAAGCTACCATACAAGGCTTGGTTGCAGCACTCAAGGCATCCCAAGCCGAAGTAAAAACCCTCAAGACCCAAATGGCCCCCCAATTCACTGCGTGTCAGGCCCAAGCACAGCCTACCATACCCTCGGATGTACGGGCACAACGGGCTGCATTGATATCAGAAGCAACGGATATTATTAAAGGATAGCTTACTCTAGGTACTCAGCTGCTCAAGGCAGTCATGAAGCTCTGGATAGCGATCCAGTTCAACCCGATGCTTCTGCGTGTCAAGGAGGACTTGTGACAGAAGGAAGATGCTTTCAATCAAATCGAAGCTACCTTGCCCTCCCTCGTCCCTGCGTAGCGTCTGGCACTCTTGAAAACTAGCAACGCCTTCATAGACACGATTGCGAATCTCCGACGCGCTAAGCATTTCATCAGAAAGTGCTTGAAGCCATGGGGCAATGTTTCCTGACCTACCTCCCCGAAGCTTGTTGATATTGCAAAAAGTGCTACTGCCCAAAGTCAGGAAGTGTTACCTCCACTAATCGTCACCTTCAATACCTTACGTGCGCAGATAGAGACTGCACCACCACAGTGACTTGGGACGAGTCACAAGATTGTGTTGGGGGACTGTTGGAACGGGGTATTCTATGAGTTGCAAAACTGGTTCGATTTTGTATATTTTTTATTATATTTAGTCTAGCTCAGGGGTTTTGGGGTGGGTCAAAACCCTGAAAGCATTGTAATGGGAAAAAGGGTAAACCTGGGGTCCGAAAACCACGGTTTGCGGACCATAGGAAATTTTAAGCTAGATTATTATAAATAGAGGAACATTTTGAATTCTAAGGTAGAGAAATGAGGAGATATTGATGTGAATTGTGGTTTAGGAAATCTGTTTGGGTGTTTGGGGAAGGGCTCCTGCTGGCTGTGTGCGTAGAGATCCAGAGTCCTGCTGTGTGCAGACCCTGCTGCTCTGTGTGCAGGCTAGGACGGGTATTGTAAGAAGGAATTGATGAATTGATGAATAAGAAAGGTTGTTGAGAACCGAATCTATGTGTACTGTTTATGTGAATCATTGGTAATTGTTGTATTATGTGTATTCTATATTTAGCTGCGAAAGTTCTGTGCAAGTGTTTTACTACATCTAGATCTGTTTTGTTCTATTTATGCAATATTGAGCTACTGTCTTGGAAGTATATGAATGTTGAGCACCATTGCATAATTGATCATGCACACGTGGATGCGAAAACAGACCTATTAGCCCTACTCGGGAAGATATTGACATCTCAAGGCAGGGCACAGCTCTGATTGCATTACCTATCCTTTCTCGGGGTAGGGAAACCTGGTTCCAGCACCCACCCATACTACTTCGGGTGAGACTTTGACCTGTGCAAGTAGGTCACTGCCGAAAGGGCTAGTAGTATAGGGGTTTGTTGGCAAACCTTGAACTCCAAACCTGGGTCAGGACCTCCTGGAGCGAACAAATTTGATGTTGGAAGCCACCTTCAGATGGATTTCCAAGTCCTCACCAAATACCTTCAAGCACTCCTTTCTCCTTCAAAAAATGGAAGTATTTAGGTGAAATTGATCACAAGGTTGGGAACTAGCATTGATCAACATTTTGGGAAATAAGAACATTCATTTATAGGGAAGGACGAGAGGTTAGGGATCCACAAAAGGAGGAAGAAGGTCCAAAACTTAATACGAGGATCCCTTATTGTAGGATCAAAGGCCTGAAATAGGATCCCTCGACCCTATCCTTATTCAAATATTACCAACTCCTTGCCCTCAAAGCTTTTAGGAGGAGAAACTTCCCTTCCATTTTTAGAGAAACTGCTAAAAGAAGGGAAACACATTTTTTCACTTGAATTCTCATGCTGGAAATGTTATACACAGGTCATGTTGAAGGTGACAAGCCTGAGGGTTTAATTGAAGGGACCACGTTGGGTTTGTAAATAGGGTTTATCAAAAGAATTTTGCATAATTTCTTCAAGGCATTTCTCTTTTAGTCTTCAGGGATGCTCTAATTATGTTTTCGTGGTGAACATATTAGCAAAATTTGTCACTTTGCGACATTTCAGGCAAAGTTTGAGAGCTTAGGAAATGAGACAGGGAGTGCGACAAAATACTGTACAACAATCGATTAAGCATAATTTAAATTTTGAATTATTTTATTTATTAAAGTGAAATGGAATGGGTCGGCCTAAGCACATGTGGAATTAGTTAAGTCAGCCTCAACCCTAAGCAAATCCTCATGAAAGCTATAAATATAAGTGAACTCAAGCTCATTCACACATTTTTTCTCAAGTTATTTTCTTCTTGCACTCCTTGTCTTGGTTCAAATATTATGTTTTGGCTCGCAAAGGTTCGACGGAAGAAGTTTGCGCATGGTTCAGTATCACAGGTGGGGGGTTCGCTCTAATCTAGGGTTTCTGGGCCATAGTCTCAGGCACAGAACTAGTGAAATCGGGCCAGAGCCATGGGAACAATGTGGAAAGGTAGCGGCTAGGGTGCCATAGCCATGGGAAGTGCATGGAAAGGTAGTAGCTAGGGTTCTGAGGCCGACTCGAGCTTATCCGTGCCATAACTATAGGTACAGAGTGTCCTACCAGTGACCAGGGAGCTATAGCTACAGGAACAACGTCTTGACATCGCTGTTAAGGGTTTTTGGAAAGATCTGGGCTTGATAAGCTTCCAATGCTCATGCAAATGTTTGTAGTCAGCTTTGAAAGTGTCCTGGATTTAGATGTAGGACTGGAAAATTATTTGTAAAAGAGTTTTAGTGATTAGTTGTATCCGGGGTCTCTGAATGTTGTAGATCTGTAGATCTACTCTATCTATTTCCGCTGCAAATATGTATCTACAATTTTCACTTAATATCAACAATGTTCTTCAATATGATAAAACTAGTGTTAGTACATCTCAGTTCTTAGAATCAAGTTCCTTCAACAGAAGTATGTTTAAGGTCATATTATGCATGTGCTATTTGTTTTTCTACATTATGAAGATATGGATCTATGGATCATTGTACTATTTTTTTTTGAATCATTTGATGATGATATACCAAGAATAATTTGCAAGGCTTTTCCCCATAGTGGTTTTTTCCCTGGTACCAGACCAATCCTGGTGTCTATATAATGTGTGCATTATTTTCTTCTTATGTTTCTTTATGTTGTGCTGCATAGATGGTGATGATGTTATTTTTATTTCTACATAGTTGCACATGTTTATGGATAATAATGTATATATGAATAGTGATATAATTATATGGGGTGAACTTCTCATGTTATTTAGGAAATGAAACTATCAAAGCAAAGAACAATGTAGCCCTATGGAAAATTAACATGGTTTCAAAGATGGGCTAAAGAAAATCCATGGAGAACACCCCATGGAGACACTTTTTATGGAAGCAAGAAGAGGATGGTAGATACCATAAAGAATTATAGGATATGATTAAAACCCTAGGTAGTTAGTGCATAATGGTTTGATGGTGAGTATTTGAGAGAAACCATGGTTTATGGTAAAGACTTAAGATTTGATGTATGCAACCCTAGCATGATCTAGATGCTCAAGCTCTTGGGATTGATTTGATGAAGCCCTAGATGAATTGGTTGTTGATAAAGTTGATTGAAGGAAACACTGTTATGTGGTCTATGGATGGATATTGAAGGTTGGTTCAAGAGGGAGAGTATCATCTATCATTAAAGATAAGTAATCCTTGACTTATGATTTTACTCTTGTTTAGACTTATGGATCTGACTATTTTTTTTATCATTGTGTTGGAACGGGGTCTCCTAACATGCTGCAAAACTAGTCCATTTTGGATATTTTTTGTTAGATTTAATCTAGTGGAGGGGTTTTGGGGTGGGTCAAAACCCTGAAAGCATTGTAATGGGTGAAAGGGTAAACTAGGGGTCTGAAAACCATGGGTTGCAGACCATAGGAAATGCATTTTGTATCTTAAAGGATAGGATATGATGAGATATTGATGCGAATTGTGATTTAAGCTATCTGTTTGGGTTTTTGGGAACAGACTCCTGCTAGCTGTGTGCGCGGAGATCCAAGTCCAGTTGTGTGTGGACCCTGCTGCTATGTGCGCAGGTTGGGAAGGGAATTGGAATTGTAAGGAAGAATTGATGAATGAATGAATGTGAAATATTGTTAGAGAAATGAATCTGTGAGTACTTTTATGTGAATTACTGATAACTGCTGTATTGTGCATTTTCTATCCTTACGCTGCGAAAGATCTGTATACTGCATTCTTGGATCTAGATATGTTATGTTCTGTTTATGTATTGCTATGTTGATGTTATAACAAGCATATAACTATAGATATAGTGCACGTGGATGCAAATAGAGACTTAATTAACCCTGCGCAGAACAAGGTAATCTGGGAATCCCAAGATCTAGCGCAGCTCTGCTTGCCTTACCCATCCTTTCTCAGGGTGCGAAAACCTGGTTCCAACACCCACCCATACTACTTCGGGTGAAAATTTGACCTGCGCAAGCAAGTCACTACCGAAAGGGCCAGTAGTAGAGGGGTTTGTTGGCAAACCTTACACACCAAACCTAGGTCAGGACCCCTCAAGCCAAAAAATGGTTCTGTTGTCGGGACCGAAAAAATTCTGAGAGAGGAATTAGGTAATGACAAGAGAATACTGGAAACCTGAAAGAAAAGAGATCGAAGACTGGTTCGAAAAACAGATCCAGGAGTTCGCAGTAAAATAAAATCACAGTGAGAAAGTAATGGCAGAAAGGTGGAAAAATAGGTACATCCTTACTGAAAGCTATGAAATATTCTTTGTAACCTTTGCAATTGAACTCCAGGAGTGGCTAGCCAGACTTGTGGAATTCTAGAAGTGTTGGAAGGACGAGCGAGTCACTCAGTGGACCCTAGAGCTGCTTGAGCAGCTGGAAAAAACTGATAATACTATCACACGCACGGTGGATCACTGGGTGGATAGTGTGTTGGGAGGATTTGTGATGGAATTTTCCATTGATCAGTTTGTATCATACTCTGAGGCTGAACGACGATTCTTCAAAGGATTTCGAGGCAAATTTCTGAGGACGTTACCATTGCTGATCAAGAAATTACTGTGCGAAAGGAGCATTCTGTGTAGTCATACTGATTGAATGACCTTGGATCTAGATAGGAGCACGACACGCAGTGGTAAAAACTATCAGACCAACCTTGACAGAGGGATATCTGCTTACGATCTATTGCAAGAACCAACTGCGCAAGATCCCCCAGCTACATCACCACCGAGGCCGCGCAAAAGTAAGAATTCGCCTATACCACCACCCCCCCTAGACAGTGATATGGCTGCGCACATGAAACTACCTACATTCAAGGGGGTGGGAGATAAGGATATGGACTGATTTTTTTTCATTGAAGACTCTGTATGAACTGCACAGAATGTGGGAAGTGATACGGTAAAAAGGGCACAACTGTCATTGGCCTTCGAGGACAGGGCCCTGGACTGGTATATGCGGTATGTTGCCCAGAATGGGAGTGCATCTATTCAAGATATCAAGGATTCTTTGAAGCACCAGTTCAGGAAGCCAAAATCTTACTCCCAGTTGGTAGAAGAAGTGAAGGACTTCAAACAAGGTGCGTCTGAGTCAGTATGGGAGGCTGATCAGTGATTGAAGAAATAAATCAGGGAAGGAGGATTCGAATATGATGATAGATAGCATACGGAATGGTTCATTGCTATGCTATTACCTCACCTACACACGCCAATGAGTCATCAGACCTTTGAGTCATAGGAGAAGGTTGTGGAAGTCGCTATGAAACTAGAGGTTTCCCCCCGAGAGGATACGTCAGCAGGGGTACAACAAATCTAGGAAAAACTTGGGGCTATGCATATGGAGATACAGAACTTGCGAAAAGAGCGAGGAAAGGACGGTTGCACAGATCTCTGGTGCATACGATTCTGGGTGTCTGGCTATACGAAGGATCAGTGCCCTCTGCTGACGGAATACATGCAAGCAGGAGGACCTAGTCCGGTACACCTAGGGGAAAGTAGGGAACCCATCCTGTTACGACCAGGTTCAAGCGGACCTGTGCTATGGTGTGATGATTGTCGGGTAGTAGGACTACATGATACGAACCATTGCCCTCGGCTAGGTGCATATGTCCCAGAACTAAAGCAACAATGGTGCTGATTCTGCCAATCAGTGGGACATGATGAGCAGAACCGTTGTACTTATGACTTAATGATGGATTGTGGGAAATTATATAGGGTACAATCGGACCCTGCGTCGCCAAGACTTTCTGCACACTTTGCAGGATCATCGGCCCGAGGCATAGGAGGTTGGGGAGGAAGCGCAGGGCAAGGACGTGGGCAACTAATCTATTATAACTGTGGAGAAATAGGGCACTTTGTCAGGGAATGCCCAAATCCCACCAGGCCATTATGCAAATATTGTAGGCAGTTGGACCATGAGGTAGAGGACTGCCCAATTTTAATAGCCAAGATGCAAGAAAATCAACCCACCCCTACGCAGAACGTACAAAGAGTTAAAATTGAGCTAAGAATGGCGGATCCCTGTGTAAAAGTCATGACATGCAGCGGGCTGGTCACCCAGGGAGCAAAAGAGGAGATTTCCTTCTGGGAAGGAGTGCCTTTCAAAGAACAACCACCACTGGCAGTCCCGACGCAACCGCCGACACAACCTCAGATAGAGGAAGGGGTTGAGCCATTTTTAAAGGCATGTCTGAAGCTACTGCGAAATCCACAGGCTGTAGGAAATCTCCAAGCACTACTAAATACCTACACAGTTCTGTCCAATTTGATCCCCAAGACCAAGGATGTACACGAACTATACAGCTATAAGAAGCGCACCAGAAGAGAGATGCGATTGACTGCATAGATTGGTGATTGCGAGATGAATCAGGTTATCTTAAATCTGGGGTCCGATGCGAATGTATTACCAAAGCAGACATGGAAACGAATGGGAGAACCTAAATTAGAATGGTCCACCATCTAGCTACGAATGGTCAATCAACAAAAAATCATCCCTCTAGGGAGGTTACCAAAATTCATGGTTGACATCACAGGGGTAAGGGTCCTAGCTGACTTTGAAGTCATAGAAATTGTGGAAGATGTAGATCCCTACCCTGCGCTCCTTGGACTAGACTGGGCAATTGACATGGGGGGTGTCATCAATCTCAAGAAGCACATCATGGTGTTTGAAAGCAAAGGTACGCATGTCATAGTACCACTAGATCCAGCAGAAGGTGTGTGGTATATAGAGCTAGCCTATGAGGAGGAGGAATTAGATCACATTTATAAATTAACTACGTAGGATGAAGATTGGGTTAACCCCATTGATGAAGGAATGCTCTGTTGGGAAAAGGACAGTGAATGTTTTTTTGACTCTGATGAGGAGCTGGAAAATTGGCAAGGCTGATTACATGAGGTTTCGACTCTTTGAAGTCTTCAGACCGTCAGGAATTTTCGTCGCATCTCTACCACGGAAAGAAACCTGACCTGCTAGGAGGATGCAGATGATAGTCAGAAGATAGTTGAACCAAAGATTCCCACAGGACGCAGGCTAGAGGCACTGTCACTATCACTGCATAGAGCACCTACGCAAGGACTGGTATTCTTCACTCAGGAGAAGTATTGGAGAAGGGTGATCCTGCGCATAGGGACCCTAGTTGCCAGATGGACTCCGAGGTTAGTCGACCTACACAGATACTTTTTGACATACAAAACTCAAGGGTGTGATCAAACCTTGCACGGACAGGCTTGCTGGGGTACCGCTGACCTAGGCATGCGTTGGGTTACGGACCTACCTGGACCCACGTGTAATTTGGAGAATTTGCGGACGCCTCAAGTAATAAATTGCATGAGGATGCGTGGCGCAAATTTATCATGCAGGGACGTCCTGACCAAGGGCGAAGCGCATGGCTTGAAAATACTGATGGCCAACTTGCAGACACACCTCGCGCCGACCTTCATTCAGGGTACACAAACGACATGCATGCATCATCCGTGGTCTGACATTCCGTGGAAACGACCTCAGGCACGAAGGACGCCTGTTAGCACATCCCGATGTGATAAAAAAGGAATCTTACAAGTATGCAAAAGGGGCGACAGATCATGAATGCAGCCATTTATGGTAAGATTGATCCACCTGATCAATGGTCAGTCTCACGAATGGGCTACTCCGCCATTAAATAGCTCCGGACAGTGTGCTTTTGGCTGGATCACTTCACACTAGGCTATTTATTCACCTTACAACAAACTCCTGCTATCTGCGTACTATTTTTTTGCGCTCATTAACATTCTTTGGGATGCCCATTTTCTTGTTGCTCGGATGGAACCTAACTCACCGAATGATCTAGTCCCAGGCTACTCAGTAACTGCAGATATCATCTTAAGAGAGTCTAGGAATGCTGAGTGCAGTCAAAGGAATGAGTACTGGCTTCCTGTAGAAATAATTGTCCGCGAACCACAAACAGAGAGGCACCAATATTACGCAACCAACCTTCATACTCTAGGGAGAGCCACGGGACCTAGCCGGCTAGCCTTGGAAGATATAGCAAAAGAAGGTCTGCTAGTTCCGCAGTCCCCTGCCCATAGTACCATGGTCGCGTCCCAACTGGTTCTGCGCCAAGAAGGAATGTTGAGATACAGGGATATGCTGCGACTTCTCCGCAACTCCAGAGTTTTTCCCAACAGAAGCAATGTGTGTTCACTCCCTCACCTTGCCCTATTCAACGCTCCTGACCCAACTATTGGGGACATCCAAATAGATTTAGCGCAGCTATCTCACATAGAGCTCCAAGGAATATACACCAGAGTGTTGCATGAAGTTTGCCACCGTGACTGGGCCACGCAACAGCAGTATGACATACCTCTGAATGTACAGGACCAGCTGATTGCAGTGGTCACAAATGCAATGAATATTATTCAGGAGCAGCTGGCGCAGGGTGCACAATTGGTCGAAACAACTACCCAACTATGGACGACTATCCAAAACCATCCTATGCTTCATCATATCCAGAAGGAATTACAGCAGGTGGAAACTACTCTGGATCAAGTTAGAGCCTCCACCACCTCCGCGTAGTGTCTAGCCATCTTGGACAAGCTTGAGAACCTTCACCACAATAAGCATGTCATCAGAAAATGATTGAAACCATGGGCCGACACCACACTCTAGCTCACCGAAGCTGCTTAGTCTACCATTGCGCGCCCCCACTGGTTGTTAGAAAGGGTTACCGTGGCTCCAGACGGCCCTGCCTCCCTGACACTTGTCAACATTGTGCAATGAGATGCAGCCCAGAGTCAGGAAGTTCTCCCTTTGCTCGTCTGCACTCTAGCTACCTTGCGCGCACAAATAGAGGCCGTGCCACTGCAGTGACTCGGGACGAGTTACAAGATTGTGTTGGGGGAATTTTGGAATGGGGTCTCCTGACATGCTACGAAATTGGTCCATTTTGGATATTTTTGATTATATTTAATCTAGTGGAGGGGTTTTGGGGTGGGTCAAAGCCTCGAAAGCATTGTAATGGGTGAAAGGGTAAACTAGGGGTCCGAAAACCATGGGTTGCAGACCATAGGAAAGTCGAAGCTATATTGTTATAAATAGAGATTCATTTTGTATTTTAAAGGATAGGATATGATGAGCTATTTATGCGAATTGTGATTTAAGCTATCTGTTTGGGTTTTGGGGAACGGACTCCTGCTGGCTGTGTGCGCGGAGATCCAAGTCCAGCTGTGTGTGGACCCTGCTGCTGTGTGCACAAGTTAGGAAGGGAATTTGAATTTTAAGTAAGAATTGATGAATGAATTAATGCGAAAGATTGTTAGAGAATTGGATTTGTGAGTACTTTTATGTGAATTACTGATAATTGTTGTATTGTTCATTTTCTGTCCTTAAACTGCAAAAGATCTGTATACTGCGTTCTTGGATCTAGATCTGTTATGTTCTATTTATGTACTGTTGTGCTAATGTTATAAAAAGCATATAACTATAGATCTAGTGCACATGGATGCGAATAGAGACTTAATTAACCCTGCGCAGAACAAGGTAATCTGGGAATCCCAAGATCTAGCACAACTCTGCTTGCCTTACCCATCCTTTCTCAGGGTGCGGAAAACTGGTTCCAGCACCCACCCATACTACTTCGGGTGAGACTTTCACCTGCGCAAGAAGGTCACTACCGAAAGGGCCAGTAGTATAGGGGTTTGTTGGAAAACCTTGTACACCAAACCTGGGTCAGGACCCCTCGAGCCAACACATTTCTTATACATCCTACATGTACACTTTGAATACCTGGATGTTTCTAACCTTCTTTGATAATAGTTTGTGTCTGGATTTAAAAATCTAATGAGATGACTCGATTGACACAAAATTGATTTATTTAAGATTGAGTATGTTGGCTGGGAAAGACATTATGCTTACAGAGAGCAGTGCATGATGCAAGCTTCCCAATTAAGTTTTGTCCATATTTGGCAGTTATTTGAAAAATTCATGATAATGGGTTCCACGGTATGGCCTTGATTTTTTATTATGGCTTTGGTTTTACATATTGATGGTCTACTCTTGATAGGTGATGAGGCTCTCACAAACTAATTAAGAGGGAGATGGTTTTTGAATCTCGAAATGATGTATCATGGCATAATGAATCGATTACTGGAATTTGGGAAAGAAATCTCTTGTTGCAAAATTGTTGAAAAATGTCTTTGTGTAATGGAAATGTAAATACTTGGACACTCTAATTTGAAGTTCAAATGTTGTTGAGATTGACATGGAATCTGACAGTTGATTGAAGCATTGATGTTCCGTTTTGAACATCCATCCGTATATGATGTGTAGAGAACATGATTAAATTCATGATTGAGTTGCTTCATTCAGAATTGCCACCAAATATCTTTTTGAAATATCTGCATGAAACGTTCTACTTTTAAAGGTTGAGATATTTCTCCCATGATATGTAGCTGCACAAATGAACCGATGATGTTTGGGATTAGAATGATGAGAAAATTTTGATGCTGCCTTAAAATAAGATCTGCCATGATATCGTGGATGAGATGTTCATAGCACGACCAAGGTCTTGTGCAATGTTGCTAGCATGGCTAGCTGTGAGGTAGGATGAAGAAGCTCCTTAGACAATTTTCTTAGCATGATCTAGATATGACAGGGATACATTGTGATGATAGAGAATCCCATATATATACATAGTTGGGACAAATATTCTTACATTGAGACAATGCAACTGTTCGAGACAAGCATAGGCTTGTGATTGACACCTCTGTGAGAGGGAGGATGATTATGGTATATTGTTGTAATTTATATGATTATGTATGTTATAACATAATTTTTATTTAATGTGTTCCGTTTGAACAAGAATCAACTTCTATTGATACAATCAGATACTAGACGTGATTATGTTGAGAGCAATGATGATCGACGACACTGAGCCAAATATTCCTCCCTGTTTGAGCTCTCAGGATGAGGAACTGAGATAAAGGGCTCCTGGGTTGAAAAAAATCTGAAAAATAGGGCATCTTCCCTATATATTACACATAGGGTTAGACATTCTGCTCCCCTATCTTCATAGGGTGAGAGAATGCTGCTCCACTGATTTTTATTTGTAGAGTATACCCCAGTTGGCATCATACCCACAAGCATGGCTTGTCAGGAATACAAATCCTCATTTGGCCAAAAATTTGAGAGTATACTTTGGGTGTACAACCCAATTCGATTATGATGTAGTTGTTCTACCACATGACTATTTAGGTCCATTGATGGGAAGATCAGTAGGCAATAATATGGGTTGGGATAACCCTATAGAATTCTGAGTTGAGATTGAGCTCCCAGATGTGATACCAAGTTTGATATGGGCTCCCCTGCGTGGATAGATATGCTATTGATAAATATGGGGTTGTAGAAGTATAACTCTCCCATGAGATTCTGGGTCAAGATATGCTCCTTGATTTGGTTACAGGTCGAGATGAGTTGCTTGATGATATGCTCTTCGATAATGATTAATGATGATATTACGGGTAGTAACCCTCTGGCTGAGATTCCAAATGATATCCTGATGGATGAAGGATGGTTTCCTAAGCTCCCCTCCAGTGATAAATTATTCTTCTTCTAGATCCTAGAATGTTCAACATACGAGAAATAACAATTAAGAGATAGACAAGAATAAGCATGTGAAGCACATTAATGATTTGTAACGATAAAGGTTCAAAACATGATGACTACATGATAGATATAATCAGTGATGATACATGATGATGCATGAAGATACCAGAATGGCATATTGATCAATGAACATATATTGGCAGGTGGAATTCTCCCTGGTTGAGAGGGAGTGTTAAAATTATGCAACTGCGGTCAAATTCCATTTTGGACAGCTCATATGGTCAAGATCATAATTGCATTAGATTACTCTTTTTGAGAGGACCAAAATTGACCTATATATCTCCCCAATTGGTGTTGTATAGACAATCCCTGCTGCAGACAACAACGATCTCTCTAGTCCTAAAAAGAGGATCTAGCAAAAAACCAAACAAATACACACAAAACTTCCTAGCTTATATTATAAAATACAAAATGACATAGATGGCCTACCTCTCTCTAATTTTAACGAACGTTAGCATCATTTCCCAATATTCTCACTTCCAATTTCAATCCTTTAAGCATCGTCACAGATGTTTACCTCCAAGGAAGATTAAACCAAATCGACAAAAGCATACATAGCATAACTCACTCTAACATAAACTCTGTGAAATATTAGAGAGTAACACACTAAATTTATAATCAATTACATATTTATGGAAGGAAAACGTATAATGTATTATTATTAGAAACAAGGGAAGCATACAAACATTTAAGCTCTGATTTTGGAAGCCACCTTCGGATGGATTTCCAAGTCCTCGCCAAAGACCTTGAAGAACTCCTTTCTCCTTCAGAAAATGGCAGTCTTTAGGCGCAACTAATCAGAAGGTCGGAAACCAACATTGATGAACATTTTTGGAAAGCATAACATTCATTTATAGGGAAGGAGGAGAGGTTAGGGATACACAAAAGGAGGAAGAAGGTCCAAATCTTAATAGGAGGATCCTAGATTGTAGGATCAAAGGCCTGAAATGGGAGCCCTCGACCTTGCACGCGTGAAAATGTTGCCAACTCCTTGCCCTCGAAGCTTCTAGGAGGAGAAAATTCCCTTCTATTTTTAGAGAAACTGCTAAAAGAAGGGCATCACATTTTTTCACTTGAATTATTGCGCTGGAAATGCTATACACAAGTCATGGTGAAGGTGACAAGAATGAGGGTTTAAATGTAGGGACCATGTTGGGTCTGAAAATATGGTTTATTAAAATATTTTTTCAAAATTTCTTCAAGGTATTTCTCTTTTGGTCTTCAAGGATGCTCTGATCATGTTTTCATGGTGAACACATTAACAATTTTTGTCACCTTGCAACATTTGGGGAAAAGTTTGATAGCTCAAGGCACGAGTCAGGGAGTCCGACAAAATAATTTATAACAATTGGTTAAGAAAAATTTATATTTTGAATAATTTTATTTATTAAAGTGAAATGGAATGGGTCAGCCTAAGCACACGTGAAATTAATTAAGTTAGCCTCAACCCCAAGCGAACCCTCATGAAAGCTATAAATAGAAGAGACCTCAAGCTCATTCACAGACTTTTTCTGAAGTGATTTTCTTCTTGCACTCTTTGTCTTGGTTCCTCTATTATGTTTTGGCTCACATATTTTCAACGAAAGAAGTTCACGAAGTGTTTGGTATCACATGCGAGGGGCTCACTTTGATCTAGGGCTTCTGGGCCATAGTCGCAGGCACAGAACTAGTGAAATCAGGCCAGAGCCGTGGGAACAATCTGGCAAGGTAGCAACCAAGGTTCCATAGCCACAGGAAGACCATGACAAGGTAGCAGCTAGGGTTCTGAGGCCAAATCAGGCTAATCCAGGTGAGAACTGTAGGCACAGTTTGTCCTGCCAGCGACCAGGGAGCTATAGACGCAGCCACAATGTCTTGACGGTGCGATTAGGGGTTTTTGGGCTGATATTGGATTGATAAGCCTCCAGTGCTCATGCAGATGTTTGTAGTCAGCTTTGAAAGTGCCTTGGATTCAGATCTAGGACTGGACAATTTTTTTTCAAAGATTTTCAGTGATCAGTTGTATATGGGGTCTCTTAATTTTATAGATCTGCAGAAATGTAGATCTACTCTATATATTTCCATTGCAAAGATGTATCTATATTTTCACTCAGTATCAACAATGTTCTTTAGTATGCTACAACCAGTGTTAGTACATCTCAGTTCTTAGAATCAAGTTCCTTCAACAAAAGTATGTTTAAGGTCATATTATGCATGTACTATTTTCTTTTCTACATTATGAAGATATGGATCTATGGATCATTGTACTCTTGTTTTATGAATCATTTGATGGCGGTCTAAGAAAAATAACTTGCAAAGGTTTTCCCCATAGTGTGTTTTTCCCTAGTCTTGGACTAATCCTGGTGTCTATATGCGTTCATGATTTTCCTCTTATGTTTCTTTATGTTATGTTGCATAGATGATGATGATGTTATTTTTATTTCTACATAGTTGCACATGTTGATGGATAATAATGTATATATGAATAATGATATAATGATATGGGGTGAACTTATCATGTTATTGAGGAAATGAAACTATAAAAGCAAAGAACAATGTAGCCCTATGAAAAAATAACATTGTTTTAGAGATGGGCTGAAGAAAATCCATGGAGATTACCCCATGGAGACACTTTTGATGGAAGAAAGAAGAGGATGTTAGATACCATAAATAATTATAGGATATGAATAAAACCCTAGGTAGTTAGTGCATAAGGGTTTAATGGTGAGAATTTGAGAGAAACATTGGTTTATGGTAAATACTTAAGATTTGATGTATGAAACCCTAGCATGATCTAGATGCTCAAGCACTTGGGATTGATTTCATGAAGCCCTAGATGAAATGGTTCTTGATAAATTTTACTGAAGGCAACACTGTTATGTGGTCTATAGATGGCTCTTGAAGGTTGGTTCAAGAGGGAGAGGATCATATCTCATTAAAGATAAGTATTCCTTGACTTATGAATTTACTCTTGTTTAGACTTATGGATCTGACTACTAATTTTATTATTGCTTATACCTTATGCATGTACATTTTGAATACCTGGATGTTTCTAACCTTATTTTATAATATTTTTTTCCTGGCTTTAAAACTCTGATGAGATGACTTTGTTGACACAAAATTGATTTATGTAAGGTTGAGTATGTTTGTCAGGTAATGCATTATGCTTATAGAGAGCATTGCATGATGCAAGCTTCCCGATTCATATTCGTCCATATTTGAGAGTTATCTGAAAATTCAGAATAATGGGTTCCATGGCATGGCCTTGATTTTTTATTATGTCTTTGGTTTTACATACTGATGGTTTACTCTTGACATGTGATGAGGCTCTAATGAACTAAGTAAGAGGGAGATGTTTTCATAATCTTGAAATGATTTATCGTGGCATGATGAATCAATTACTGGAATTTGGGAAATAAATCCCATGTTGCAAAATTGTTGAAAAATGTCTTTGTGTAATGGAAATGGAAATCCTTGATCACTCTGATTTAAAGTTAAAATGTTGTTGAATTTGACATGCCATCTGACAGTTTATTGAAGCATTGATGTTCCATTTAGAACATCCATTCGTATATGATGTGTGTAGAACATGATTAAATTCATGATTGAGTTGCTTCATTCAGAATTGCCACCAAACATATTTTTAAAATATATGCATGAAACATTCTACTTTTAAAGGTTGAGATATTTCTCCCATGATATTTAGCTGCATGAATGAAATGATGATGTTTGGGATTAGGATTGATGAGAAAATTTGGATGCTACCTTAATATAAGATCTTCCATGATATCTTAGATGAGAGGTCCATAACATGACCAAGGTCTGGTACAATGCTGCTAGCATGGCTAGCTATGAGGCAGGATGAAGAATATCGGCAATTTTCCGAGCATGATTTGGATATGGCAGGGATACATTGTAATGATAGAGAATCCCATATATATACATAGTTGGGACAAATATTCTTACATTGAGACAATGGAACTACTCGAGCCAAGCATAGGCTTATGATTGACACCTCCGTGAGAGGGAGGAAGATTATGGTATCTTATTGTAATTTATATGATTATGTATGTTCTAACATAAAATTTGATTTAATGTGTCTTGTATGAACATGAATCAAATGCTATTGAGACAGGTGGATACCATGTGTGATTATGTTGAGAGCAACGCTAATCGACAACACTGAGCCAACACTTCCTTCCTGTCAGAGCTCTTAGAATGAGGAATTGAGATAAAGGGCTCCTGGGGTTGAGGGAACTCTAGACAATATGGTGTCTTCCCTATCTGGTACCCATAGGGTTAGATATGTTGCTCCCCTATATTCATAGGGTCAGATAATTCAGCTCCCCTGATTGGTCTTTGCAGAGTACACCCCATTTTGCATCATACCCACAAGCATGGCTTGTTAGGAATACCACTCCTCGTTTGGCCAACAATTTGAGAGTGTACTTGGGGTGTAAAACCCAAGTCGATTATGATGCAGGTGTTCTACCACATGAATATTTAGGGTCACTGATGGGAAGATCAGTAGGAAATAGGCTAGGTTGAGATAACCCTATGCAGTTTCAGGTGGAGATTGAGCTCCCTGATGTGATACCATGGTCGATATGGGATCCCCTACTTGGATGGATATCATATTGCTAGATATGTGGTTGTAGAGGTATAAATCCCCCATGATATTTCAGGTCGAGATATGCTCCTTGATTCAGTTACAGGTCAAGATGTGTTCCTCAATGATATACTCTTCGATGATGATTAATGATGATATTATAGGTAGTAGCCTGCTGGTTGAGATTCCGAATGATAGCCTGACACTTCGATAGGAGAACATGTGGCAGACATCCTCACTAAGGGTCTGGGAAGAAAAAAGTTTTTTTTTTTATTTCAGAGATAATTTGGGGATGATTAAGAATATGTTTCAGTAGTAGAAACAGATAGGTGCGGTACTTAAGAGGGAGCTGCAGTACAAATGAGGCAGTGATGGTGAAACTATCATGAGTAGTAGTGCAGATAGAAGCAACGCAACAGATTGGGGGTAGTACACCAAGCATCAGCAGTGCAGAGGAATGATGTCATGGATTAGGGTGATGCTTCTAGTGGGAATTATTGCTAGAGAACTTTCCTCGCTAAGAGGGAGTGTTGATTTTTGGGTAGCATCGGATGTGCTCTAGCTCCAAAATTTTGTGGAGGGGCTACAACACATGAGACCTCCAAGACTCGGAAATCATTTGGAGAAATTCCACCAGGAATGAAAGTTATTCAAATAATTAATTATTTTTACTGAAGCCTAAGTTAAAACTTAGGGAATTAAAATAATTAAATTAAATTAAATTGAATGTGGGTGAGAAGCTTATAAGTGACGAGGATCAAGTTTTTTTTAACCCTAACCGTTGATTAAAGATTAGATCACGACCATTGATTTATGAACGAGAAGATTATAAATCAAGACTTGTGGGTCCGTTGAAAATAAGTCAAGAAAATACTTAGTAACTCGAGGGAAGTTGATTCTTCAGAATTTAGAATTTGATTTCAGAGGGAGAGTTGTAGGGCAAAGGAAAAGGATAGTTTCAGCATCAGTCAAAGCTTGAGGAAGGACGCAGAGCAGCAGAGGGGCAGCGCACTGGGAAAACATAGAGGAACAACACAGAGAGGTAGCACAGCTAGGATGTAGTCCTCACATAGTCCCTGTGCAGGAGGATCACCCAAAGGTGATGCAGTGGAGGCCAAAGAGCTTCGTGGGTGTAAGAATTTCTCCGAAGGTTAGGAGAAAATTATCTCAAGTGTTTTCTTGGAACTTTCTTAGTTATTCTTCCAGTCATTCCTCGTAAAGGGATTGTTGTTGAAGATTAATAAATAAACCCTCATCTGCTACACCGATTTTCATGCATTGGGTTTTTTCGGGGACAACTGTCCAAAAATAACTGTGTTGATCTGATTGATTCTTTTGGGTATATTTCACTATTATTTTCTCTATGAAATTTTCTGATAAATGTAGTAGAATTTATTTTTGTGTTTGCTGAAGGGTTTTTGTAAATAACTCATTGTGAAGAAAAAGTAGGAGAAATAAATCATTTACTATAGTATAATTTCAAATTTGAATTTTTTACACCTAAGAGGGAAAATGCTAGGTTAAGGGCAACGATGGAGACTTGGCCCACTGTCACCACAACTAAGGATCCATGCTCTTTACGAACTTTCACTATTGGGAAGAGACCTGATGTTTTAGTAAGTCACTTATGGAGGATATATCAACAAATATATGAGAAGTGACCCCTTATATCCTTTCCCTAGGATAGGATGACGAATGGGGGCTTGATTTTCTAGGGAGAGGAGATGATGATTTGAGGTTTGAGGAGGAAAATATGGCTTGTAAAGGTGTTTCTATTGATCTGTGGTTGTCATTAATGTTAACCCAAGAAACACCAGGGGCTACCCCGATCTTGCATGGGAATTTTGACCTACCAAATTACTATATTCCGAGTCAAGGATATTTTTTATGGTTTCTACTTGTCGAGATGTTTCCGTTGATATATGGCTTGCCACGTAATTCTTCACGGTTTGAGAGATATTCATGTTTGAAGTTTCTAACCCCAGTTAGTGGGCTAAAACCCAAAGGGTGGTAGCCTAAAATCCCCTCTGTTGACATATTATTCTTCTTCTAGATTTGAGAATGTTCAACATACGAGCATTAACAATCAAGAGATAAGTAGGAATAAGCATGTGAAGCACAATGATGATTTTTAATGATAAAGGTTCACAAGATGACAACTAAATGATAGAGATAACCAACGACGATACATGATGATGCATGAAGATACCATAATGGCATATTGATCACTGAAAAAATATTGGCAGGTGGAATTCTCCCTAGTTGAGAGGGAGTGTTAAAATTATGCAACTGTGGTCAAATTCCAATTTTGAAAAATCATATGGTTGAGACCATAATTGCATTATATTCGTCTTTTCCAGAGGACCAAAAGCGACCTATAGATCGCCCCAATCGGTTAAGCGAAAGTTAAATTTTGAATTATTTTATTTATTAAAGTGAAATGGAATGGGTCGGACTAAGCACATGTGGAATTAGTTAAGTTGGCCTCAAACTCAAGCAGACCCTCATGAAAGCTGTAAATAGAAGCAACCTCAAGCTCATTCACACATTTTTTCTCAAGCTATTTTCTTCTTGCACTCTTTGTCTTGGTTCGTCTATTTTTTTTTGGCTTGCACAGGTTCAATGGAAGAAGTTCACGCAGGGTTCAGAATCATAGGTGAGGGGATCGCTCTGATCTAGGGCTTCTAGGCCATAGTCGCAGGCACATAACTAGTGAAATCCAGCTAGAGTCGCAGGCACAAGGTGTATTTCCAGCGGCCAGGTAGCTATAGCCGTGGGTACAACGTCTTCAGGGTGTGGCTAAGGGTTTATGGGCATATCTTGGCTTGATCAACCTTTGGTGCTGATGGAGATGTTTGCAGTAATCTTTGAAAGTGACCTAGATTCATATCTAGGACTCGACAATTGTTTTTCAGAGAGTTTCAATGATCAGTTTTATCTGGGGTCTCTTACTGTTGTAGATCTACAGATCTGTAGAAATGCTCTATATATTTCTGATGCAAATATGTATCTACAGTTTTCACTTAGTATCAATAGTGTTCTTCAGTATGCTACAACCAGTGTCAGTACATCTCAGTTCTCAGAATCAAGTTCCTTCACCATAACTATGTTTAAGGTCATATTATGCATGTGCTAGTTGTTTTTCTACATTATGAAGATATGGATCAATGGATCATTGTACTCTTGTTTGCTGAATTATTTGATGACGATCTAAGAAGAAGAATTTGCAAGGGTTTTCTCCATAGTGGGGTTTTTCCTGGTCTCAGACCATTCTTGGTGTCTATATGTGTGCATGTTTTTCTTATTATGTTTCTTTATGTACCGTTGCATAGATGATGATGATGTTATTGTTCTTTCTACATAGTTTCACATGCAGATGGATAATAATGTAAATATGAACAATGATATAATGATACAGGGTGAACTTGTCATGTTATTGAAGAAATGCAGCTATCAAAGCAAAGAAAAATGTAGCCCTATAAAAAATTAACAAGTTTCGTCATGCTCCCGTATGTCGCTCATCAAATGTGTAGGGTTTATATACAATATCTTTCAAAATTATTTCCAATGGAGATTGTTGGCCCAACGCTCAACGAATATTTGTTAGGAAAAGTGGGCAGGGGGAGGTCAGGGGTTCAAACCCCATGATGCGCCTCATTTTGTTTATTATAAATAATAGTGTTGACTGCAACTTTGACTACCCAGTGTATCACTGACTGTTAACCATCGCCGCACTAACCATTTGGTTTAACCATTCACCGACCATTGAGTTTATCATGTTTTTGTTACATGGTGTGTTATTAACCACCAATGAAATATCGGTTGGAAGTTTATTCGTCGGCTGGTTAAAATCTCGCCAGCTCGACTGTCAAATATAACAGGTGTTTGGTGGCTCCTCCAAAAATGTGGCCCTCTAGCCAAACTTGGCCATTGGTCTAACAAGTCGAAACTTGTTTGCCAAAATAACCACCAAAATTATCCAATCACCAAATTAGTTGTTTCCAAGTGCCTCTGCCATATCTGGCCTAGTACAGGCCCACTGGCTAATCGTGGCATGCCACATGGCACCCTGTAATTGGGAAACGTCGAGGCCCTAGATTGGGACTTATATGGCCAATCCAACCCTACAATGTGGAAGCACCATATTGTCCTAGAATATTCTTTAGATGCTCTGACTAGGTTGTATATATGTGCCACATGTCATTTTCGGATTATTCTATACGTCTGACTGAGTTGTTGACTAGATTGTTGATTTCATGCTAATGTCAACTACCACATGTCATCTCTTGATTGGCTCCATCTTGACTGTACTACCACATCACCCTGCTGACATCAGCAGTCGTATGGATGACATCAACATCCATACTGCTGATGTCATCACTACGTGTCATCCCTGTGGATCTCGTTTTCAAAATTTTTAGTTGTTTCTCAGAAACTTCGGCGAGCCATAGCTTTCTCATACGATGTCAGATTGAGATGTCATTCATGCCATTGGAAGAATGACAAGCTTCAATTTGAGATAGGTTTCATTGCATTTCAAGGACTTCTAAAATTTTTTCTTTTAGGATCCTCCTCGATAATTCCTCCCTAGTGAGGGGCTTTTGGTCCTTCAAAAGCATGAAAACAATATGCAATCTGTTGTACTCCCTTATCTTCTCAACAAGTTCCCTGTCAAGCCACACTTTCGTCTCCTTTAAATTTGTACTTCTGAGCCATAAGTGATGAACCAATACTTGCATACTATGAAAACTTGTAGTATATTATTTTCAAATTACATACAAGACCAATCATGACCTAAAAAAATCCCATACTTGTCAAGATTTTATATCACAATCATTGGTCAAGTTTACATCAAAATCATATCAGATACCATACACAAGTTATCAACGAAAAAGGCCAAAGAAATAATCATGTTGCATTCATAAGTGATGTCAAACACTTCATCACTTTTATAATTTTTTCGCAACATGTGATTTACAAAATGTGTCCATGTTCAACTATTTAAAAATTCTACCCATTTTCTACCCAACCCGGTGAATGGATTCTCTTCTTGAAGTTGGATTTCTTCATTGAATTGTATTTCTTCCTTCACAAGTTATTTCTGGTCATGGAGTACCTCACATGTGGCTCTCTGATGTCTATCCTTGTTATAGTGGTTGTAATGATTCTTTCTCCTCCAAAATTTCCGAACCTACTTTGAATGCTTTTTCTTGGTGAGGAGAACATCTTGTGTAATCCTCACTATCACTGGAATGTTGTGATGTGCTCCCTTAATATGTGGTTGATTTTTCACTAATTGAATTGGAGCATTCTCCAAACTCCTTTCTGACATAACAAATTCCTGCATAGCGAAGCAATTACTCCACTTTTATGGGATTCACAGTGCCCTAACCATTAATGTCGAGGCCCTTGCCTTGATACCCCATTTTCTTCATCATTTTTTATCCAATTCCTGCAGTATGTTTTTCAAAAGTAGAAAAATCATCATCATAAAGAGAACATGAAATTGAAGAATCACTTTTTAGCTTAGGCTTGTTATGGTGTAACTTTTTCAAGGACTCCTCCTTGGATTGTAACTGATGTTGTAACCTTTGTTTCTCCTTCTCTGCTTCTTGTAGGAGTCTCCTTAATTTGACATTCTCCGCCTGAATGCTTTGGTTGATCTCCTCAAGTTCTTGGAGCCATGTTTTCTTTGGTTCCCTTCTCATATTTGGCACAACATCTACTAAAATATTTGTCTCATCACTTGATTAGAACCCAAGTCAATAGGTCCATCTTCTGCAATCCCAAGGGTTGCAATCTTCATCTCATCACCTGAGTCAGATCCCAAGCCAACTGGTCCAACACCTACAAATCCTATGGCTAGAACCTTATCATCATCATTTGATTCAGATTATTGGCCTTGTTTCATAGTTGCAGTTGTATTATGCCTCTCCTTTCTGCCATTCTTCTTTGGCCTCAATTCCTGATGCAACTTCCAGCAATGCTCCTCATCATGTCCTTATTTCTCATAATGAGTACAAGAAGGATTTTATTCATTTCTCTTAGTTGTTGCTATCCTTTTTGGGTGTTCATCTTGCTTATGCTTCCCCCTACTTTCAAGATGTACAACCTTCACACTAGCTTCATCAATATTTTTATCTTTAAATAATAACAATGAATAACGCAAATAACCATGCAATGAGACAATGTATTTCATCAGCGTTTTAGGAGAGTATAATGGAACATTCAATGCTAATGCTTGTTTCCTAAACTCCTCTGTAAAATACATTTTGACCTTTACTTTGTTCCAAATGTTTCCATTCCATCATGGCCTTCTTCCTGTAGCCCAATGGGTAAAAATTTCCTCGTAAAGTAGAAAAAAACTCAGACCAAGATGAAATAAGTTTATGATTACTTTTACCACCTTTCCGCAACTTGATTTCCCACCACATGAGAGTAGTTCCACTCAATAAAATGGATGTTAAATCAATCTTGGCCTCATCATATTTGATTCAATGTATGCAAAAATATACTTCAACCTTTCTGATCTAGTTATCTAGATTTTTTGCATTATATTCTCCGCTAAACATAGGAAAATCGAACTTGACATGCTGCTCGAAAAATGGATTTTTATGAGGTTTTCTACCTCTATAGTAATGAGAAGAGGAGGAAGAAGAAATTTCACTGGAAGTTGGAGAGGGAGGTTCATGAGGGGGATCTTCTCCTCCACCTTCATGACTTACAGAGGCATGATCATATGTTCCTTCTTTCTTCTCTAGTTTCACCATTGCCTTCTCATATTCTATAAACAATTTGTCCACTTTTTCTGCCATGGTTTAGAATATCTTGCAATAATTTCACTCTTCCTCCAACCTAGCATCTTCATTTTTCATTTCCTTTCTTCGTGTTGCAGGCCCTACTTCTGGATCAAAAGAATTAAGTTTTCTTTCACGTCTTTCGAGTTTTTCCCTGGTTATCATACACTTGTAATTCACATCAACAAAATACCCACTCTGATACCAAACTTGATCTAGATCTTTTCACTTTAGAGATGCATAAAAAATTTCATATAAAAGGGAACATATCCATGAAAGCATATCACATAAAAGAAGCGGAAATATAACACAACCATGAGAAACAAAGGCACAAAACAACTTGATAATGGAGTTCACCCTGTGTGTGTTACGTCTTCAGGCCTTGGTCAATGTGGGGAGGCCTCTTTCATTAATCTTTATCAAAAATAAATTTTCAATTGAATTTAAAAAAGACACCTTATACCTCCACTTTTGGGGATGCCTTGAAAATGCACACCTCTATTAAATAAATAGACTACACCATTGATTTCCTAGTGAAAAATCCTAAAAAATGTATATAAATTCAACCCCATTCCACCACGATCAGATCTGGACAATTAGGAATTTCAAAGATTCCCCAAATATTCTCTTTTATAGATGGGTGAGAAATCCACTACTCAGATGAAGAAATGGACTGTGTAGCTGAACTCTTGGTGAAATTTTGGTTTAGATGAGTATAAACTTGACCCTGTTCTGTGTTGGTGACCTATGGAGGTCTAGGGAATATTTTAGATTCCCTATAGATAATATTACAAGAATATTCTTGGAATATACCAAGAATATTCCCCTCATATGGCACACCACAAGGTTCCACCTCGGAAGAGTTCCATGTGCCTGGTTCCATAGTGTCGAGTTCCGTAGTGCTCTCGTTCGTTGCTCATCAAATGTGTAGGGTTTATATACAATATATGACGACATTATTTCCAACAGAGACCATTGGCCCAACAGTTGGTGGTGATTTGTTAGGATAAGTGGGTAGTAGGAGGACAGGGGTCAAACCCTCCGACCCACCCCTGTTTGTTTTTTATAAATAATAGTGTTGACCATCACTCTGACCACCCCATATAACATTGACTTTTAATCATCTCTACTTTGACCATCAGGTTTAACTATTCACTAACCACTGAGTCTATCGTGTTTTTTTTACATGATGTGTTATCAACTGCCAACATGTGATCAGTTGGCGGTTTATCCATTGACGGGTTCAACTCTCACTAACCCAACTGCCAAATATAATAGGGCTTTGGCGGTTCTGCTAACTTGGCGGCCCGCGAGCCAAAATTGGACATTGGTCTAACAAGTCAACACATGTCCACCAAAAATACTACAAAAAATTATCCAACCATCGAACTAATTGCTTCCAAGTTCCTCTACCATATCTGGCCCGACCCAGGCCCATTGGCCAATCATGGTGTGCCATGTGGTAGCCCTAGATTGAGCCTTATCCATCCAATCCCATCCTACCACATGGTAGCATCGGATTTGCCCAAAATATTCTCTAGATGCTTTCACTAGGCTATATGGAAGTGCCATGTGTCATTGTTTGATTGGTTTGTATTTTTTATTGGGATGTTGATGTCATGTTGACGTCAAATGCCACATGTCATCTCCTGATTGGCTCCCTGCTCGCTATACTACCACATCGCCCTAATGATGTCATCATCCATACGAATGACATTAAAATTTTCTTTTTTGACATCATCGCCACGTGTCATCCTTGTGGGTCATGCCTACAAAATTTTTATTTGTTTCTTAGAAACTTCAATAGGCCATAACTTTCTCATACGATGTCAGATTGAGGTGTCGTTCACACTGTTAGATTCAGAATGAAGAGATATTCGATTTAATGTAGGTTTCATTGAATTTTTAGGGCTTTCAAAAATTTGTCCTTTTAGGATCCTCCTGAATCATTGACTTACCTTATGCATGTTGATCATGTAAGATTTCCCTTCCTTGATTAAGAAATATTGGTTTGCTCTCCTTGTGAATATTACATCCCTCATATATATATATATATATAGGGGATTCCAAAAATTACACCACATGCATCAAGCGATGTTACATCTAACGCTACTACATCAATAAAATATGCACTTACATACAACTTAATATTACATTTCTTTTTTCCACCTTGAGCTTTACATCCTTGTTTACCCATCCCAATTGATATGGGCTAGGATGATCATGAACTTACATCCCAAGCTTGCTGACAAAATCAAGTATATGATGTTGGCATATGAATTGGAATTAAATAGAGCATCTATTTTGGTATTTTTGACTTGGATATTTTTTGCTCCCGAAGAAAAAACCTGTAATTCTATTAAAAAATAAAATTACATTTTCCATGTGCTTAACACACGCATAATATCCTAGTTACATGTACCCATAACGTGAAAAATTTCACAAAAATATAATTACATTTACCTAGATGAACTGAGTTTCACTTTTTTACTTTTCCTTTTTTGAACTTTTTTCCAAACCCCATCATTTGGATTGAAATTTACAATTTCCATCTCTTCTCCTTCTATTTTTTTCGACACTTCTTTACATGAGTCTAAAATTTCAAACGCATGGGTTCACTTTGTTTCAGATTCTCCTCAGCTATTGTGTATTTCGTCATGTTGTTTTCCTAGAGCTTGGATTGGTACTAAATCATTCTCTTTCTTAGCGTGACTTTGAGGATTATTTTGCTTCTTTTTGTCCTCTACTTGGGATCCATGTTGATTTTTTTCTTCTATTTATTGATGATTCTCTTCCATTTCTTCATCTTCCTATTACAAATAAAATGAATCTAGAAGTTTCCATCCCTTAGGCTTATGCAATAATTTATTTCCCCAATTTTTTTCTCGGGGACATGTATTCTCCAAGTTCCCTATTTGATGACAAATCCAACATTTCAAAGCCATATTTTTGAATATAGCAATTGAGTCCACTTAAAATATTTATGAACCAGATGAATGTGATCTAGAAGGCCTCCACTAAGGTATATCTCAATGTGCATCCTGGAAAAAGTAAAAATACATTTTTCCATTCTGTCACTGATCCATTTTTAGAAATTTCCCCAGCATGTTACTAATACCTTCCAAAAATTTATGGTACCAAAAAAGGAGAGGTAGGTTATGTAGTCTCACCCATACCCGAGTCTTTGTAACCACTATTATTATAGCATCAAAATATGGAAACCATGGAGTTAATAAGAGACCCTCCATTCCCCAAAACCATGGTCTCTCATTTAAAACGAAATCTAGATCCCCTTGATTGTCGAATTGAACCACAAATAACCCCATAGAGAACTGGTATATATCACATTTATTGGTCCAAAGGGTGAATAAACACTTATGTAGATCTTCAAATTTGGGCCAAAAACCATTAAATATACAAATAAGATCTCTGGTTTGAAGAGTTTTAAAAATACCACTTACTTCTGAGAAATTTACTGACAGATCTGGTTCAATTTCCATCTATTCAACTAAATATGGACTTGGAATTGACAGATTTGGGGATTTTCTATTTGGTGAAGCAAATTTCCATTTCAAGACATCCTTGAATGACATAGGACCCTTGATTTTTTGGAAAATGTTGTTGATCTGGATGGGTTCTCATTCCTGGAGCTCCACCCTTCAACCTAAAATTTATAATATTTGTCTTTTGACTTGGATCTGAATATGGAATAGTTTTATCATTCCATTCCCTTCCTTGTCATGAGTATACTCATACACACTTCCTTATACAATGAATTAAGAAAAGTTTCTCACCCACATCTGAATTGATCTCTATCGGGTTGCTTGAATACATGGGTAGCAAGTTATTCTTCTTAGTATACTTATTACTGTTCTGTATATTTTTCTCTAGATGTAGCTTCCAACACTTATCTTTAGTGTGACCGTCAATATGGAAATGGTTGTAGTGCTTATTTGAATACTTGAACTAATTTTTAGTAGTTGTCAGCTTCTTGTACTTTCCTTTTCACTTCTTCTTCCCCTCCTTGGAAGCATCTTAGTGGTATTTTGTATAGAATCACTTAGATATCCTTTCTTATGGCCTATGTTCTCTAGGTTAAATTTTCTTGAACCAGAGCCTCATTAATATTCATTGGTTTGAAGAGAATAAATTTCTTTCACAAATGAATGTGTAGACCCCCTAGATACTTTAGGAGTAAGTTTGGGTTCGTAGGAGGGATGCCCAACATGATCACCGTATTTCCTAATTCATTGTTGTACTCTTGCATACTCTATCCTTGAATCTTCCTGAGGTGATGCCAATGAATCTTTCGGTTCTCTACATACCCAATAGGGTAAACCTAGGACTTGATGATGTTATTAAAAACCTCCCAGTTAGTTACTAATGGATTCTTGTAGGATATTTATACTTCATTAGTCTATATTTCTACATCTATTTCCAACACTTATTTATCCCTTTATTTGGATTGTATTGATACTCCTTCACCCTAGCTACCTCTCAATGGGATTCCTTCTATTAGTATTTTTCTCCATTTTAACCATGAGCTGGTAATCTCTCCTTATCCTCTCAACTTCCACAACACTTTTATCCTTCCGTCATTGTGACCTTCATCATTAATTGGATTCTATAAATAATCATTTCTCTTTCTTACCACATGCATATATTTTTTTTCCATGAATCTAGATTCTATAATGGCCATTCTCTTCAATGCCCCTCATTTATCCCTCTCACTAGTCATTCATTTTACCACCATTGTATAGTATTCCTACAACACACAACTCTCTAACATCATTTCAACCACCCCCCATTTTTTTGAGGAATTAGTTAGCCATGTATTCAAGGGTGCATGGAAACATAACCTCTTCTACCAAACATATATTTATATAGAGAGGGATTTATTATACTAGTCCACACCAATCACCTTTCTTAAACACCAATTATACTTTATAAAAAGGTGTTGGATTTTTGCAATGAATTATATAGTATACCATTATATAGTATTCTCAACCTAGAAATCCACATTGCACAACATGTTTAATTTAGTGATATTCTTGTTGTAATGCAATGAGATTCTAAACAATCCATTGAATTTTTTTTATCTATTAAACCTTATACTCAGGAGCTTCCTCAGGCCTCTTAAATCACTTATGTAGACTCACAGGGAATTTTAACAAAAACACATCATATTCGCCTTTATAAATGCCATTATGCATTGCATATTCTCTACATATAGAATGATCCTAACCATGAAACTTGATCTCTTGTGCTACAAAAATTTCAAAACTTTTCTCCCACCAATTTTGGATCACATAATTATAAATTCTTCCAACTATTATGCATATATCTCTTGCAAATGGAACCATTTTTGGTGTTATATGGAGACCAGGGTTCTCATGGACTACCAATAAAGCCTATGATATTATCTATAAGGGGTGGAATTCTAATATTCCAAATGGAAATAAGATCTTACTTAAAGTGTTTCATTGAGTGTTAAAGATATAAGGAGATAAAACAAGTCTTATGCAACTCCACATACATGGCTACACTAACATGCAATCATTACATCTATGTGGAATGAAGCATTAAACAATAGAACTAGAAATAAAAACCATAATCACATACAAAATATGAATTACTTAGGATTCAAGAACATACAAAAGAAACAACATAACTCCAATATTATTCAAAACATACACATGCTCATAATTTTTTTGAAAATGGGGGCCGAAAACCTCATTCATTCAAATAAGATTTAAAATGGGGTTCTACAACATCAGAGTGGACAATATCAGATCTCAAAAACGTGTACGATTTTCAATAACTAATCATCTAACAAGCTAACACTATCAATAATGTTAATGTCAATGTCAAATCCTTTTCCTTTTCCCTAAAATAATTTTATACAGTGGCTAAAGTTGGCTATGTCAATTTAGTTACAAAGGAATAAGGATGGTTATATCAATCCATTACTTAGGTAAACTCATTTGTTATGCTTCTTAACTTATATCCATTTATAGCCGACTTATACCACATTTATTTATTCCTTTACATGTTCTTGCATTGATCTCATTCCTCTATCATGGTGCATTCTCATCCACCCATATTTTGACATCTTCCAAAAAAATAAAGAATCCAACATGTGGTGTTTCAACTAGGAGTTATGTCTTAGAAATCATATTATGTGGAATTGATATGGATTTTATAATTATGTTATTTTTCATGAATCTTTATTCTTTCAGAGTGGAAAAATGGAAGAATAAACTCATGGTACCATTTTTAGCAACGATTCCTAGTTTGGAAAATTAGGGTCTGTAACCTTCCAAAAGTAGTTTGAGTAATCAAATGTCAATTTTTAGGGTAGAGATTTACCACTTAATATATGCACACCCTAGAGATATTATACACACATATACCTTTCCAATGATGAAATAATTTCCTCAATCAAAGTCCATATGTAAAATTTATGTCACTTGGAAGTTGACCTTCCTGTTTTGACCACCATGATTCAATAGGATGTTGCATCAACCCCCATTATTCATGGAAATGGGGATAGACACATTGTCATAATGAATAAGGCTCTAGAAGAGTTTACTGAATCTCTAGTTAATATTTTAAGGGGTTAAACTTAACCACTAGTAGTATAATGGGATGTGTTATAACCAGGCCACTAGAAGGAAACTTGGGTTCCATTCTATTGGAGGGATTTTTTTTCCATAGATAAGCAGAGTAGTTGTGAGTGGACAGGGAGAGAGAAAAACTAGAGTTTTTTTTCATTTTAGCAACCCATAGACCATATGTCTCACTTCCTTGTACTTTCACCCATTTCCCATTTAGATAAAGAGAGAAAAGAAACCTCACCTTCCAGCTGGGTTTTCTCCTGAAAGAGTTTCTCAGGTTATATTTTGTGTTAAAAATGGCTTGCGAGTTTTATTTTTCTATTCTATATTTTTATACATATTTTATCAATTTCATGCATAAGGATAGCATAGTAATTAATGATTTCAAAAATATAAGGATAAATTATCCCTCATATTTTATATTTAAAAATTTAAGCATATATTTTTAGATCTTTTGTGACAAACTATCCAATGGAATATCCATTGTAGTTTGCATATCATATTGGTATAATAAAAAGTTTCTTTGGGAATATTTTGGGGTGTTGTAGGGGATACATATAGGCTAAGGCGAAAATTATCAAGCCCTAGCCATGACTAATGAATCTATAAATAACCCTCAAGATTCTATAGAGGAGATGTTTGCACAATTAGAAGCAAAATTCACATATATAAAAAATAATGTGATCCTCCTCATAATGCTATATTTACGTAATATGGATATTCTAAAGTGGAGTTAAGATCAAAGAGGAAATTAATAGATAAGGAAGAACTAGAGAGGGAGTCTAAGAATTGAACTTGAAAAAGATCTACCCAATTCGAGTGTTGTGAACCATTCACAGTATCTGTTTAAAATGAAAGTGAAGGTTGATGTAAAGTGGTATCAATGTGAGATTGATGCTCTAAATTTAAATCATTGGTTACAACAACAAAAAATTTATTTTATTTTTCATCATATAGAGGATGAAAAAATTGTTCCAGCTACTAGGTTGAAAGTAGAGGGCCATTCCTTGATCTAGTGGGAAAACCACATAAATACCCTGAAGTTAGATGGATATAATCCAATTAATAAGTGGGAGGATTTAAAAACTCTCATAAATTCATAGTTTTACCCTATTGGTTATGTAGAGGACAAGTGGATCTGATGGAATCAGTTCAAGTAGAAGTGGGGGAAGAGCGTACAAGAGTACACCATAGGATTTAGAAATATGGCAATAATATTAGGTATATCCCCAAAAAACCCATACATACTCCTCAAGTATTTGGGGGATCTACATAACCATATGAAGAAGAAAGTGACAATTTTCAAACCTAAATTAGTGGATGAGGCTTTTGTACAAGCATAGTACCTATAGATAATAGGCTAGAAGAAAAGGAAATCAAGTGGGTCGAAGTGGAAGGAGAACAAAGATGCTTCTAAGGAGGGGAAGAAGAAGTAGAAAGGGGAAAATATAAAAATACAATGGCCACAACACATCATTGCAAAGATCCCAAGAACCACTACAACCACTACAACCATTGTAACAATGATGGTCATAAAGAGGAGAATGGTTAGAAGATGCATCCTGAGCTTAACTCAAAGAACAAAAAGGAATTTGCTTAGAAAAATAATCTCACAACCATTGATTTGAATAACTAGGTGGAAAGTAGGTTAGATATGGATGATGATATTGTATGTAAATTAGTGTAGAAGGAGGTGAATATAAGTAGCCTTCAACAAAAAGAAGAGAAGGAAATGACCAAGCAATTCCATATAAAGATACAAGTCAAGAAGACAACAATTAATACTCTGTTTGACCCAGGGTCACATGAAAACCTTATTACAGCGGAGCTAATCAACTAACTAGGATTAAAAGTTTTTGATAATCCAATACCATATCCATTGGGATGAGTAAATAAGGATGCAGAAGTAAAGGTAACCAAAAAGTACAAAATCAGATTTTCTAATATTTCTAATTTTATTGATGAATTAGAATTATATATAGTTCTCATTGATGTATGTGGAGTGGTGTTTGGAAGTGCATATATATACATATGGGATGTAATATTAATGTGGAGAGCCAATGAATATTTCCTAACCAAGGATGGAAAATCCTTCACATTAATGCACACAAGGGAAATTATAAAATTTTGTTATTAAGTGCCAACCAATACAAAAAATTGATCAATTCTAGCAAGAAGTATGCTTTAGTAGTTTTAAGAGAAAATAAATTTGTAGAAGAGTTAATGAGAGAAAAACCATTCCTGGAGGGGAACACTAAGAAACATAAAAAAAAATTAGAAGAGTTGTTATAGACATTCAGGGTTATGTTCCAAAATCTTAAAATGATACCACTCAAGAGGGAAGTGAAGCATGAGATTCAACTATTATTGGAATCCCTGTTACCAAACATTGGGTTGTGCACGTAGTTTTTTATAGAAGCAAGTGAGTTGAAGAAGAAATTTTAGTGGATAATGGAACATGGTTTCATTCAAAAAAATACCTCACCATGTGGGTCTCCCATCATCATTGTTCCAAAGAAGGATGGTACTTGGTGGATGTGTATTTACAAGGTGTTAAAAAAAATTGCACTCAAGAACATGTAACCACTTCCTAGGATAGATGATCTGCTAGATAAAATTCTACAAGTCAAATACTTCACCAAGTTGGACTTAAATTTTGGTTATCACTAGGTTCGAGTAAGAGAAGAAGGTACCTAGAAGTATTCCTTCAAAACTAGGGAAGGTTTGTATGTGTGGTTGGTCGTGTCATTTGGCCTATGTAATACACCCTCTACATTTATGAGTTTAATGAATGATATACTACACACTTTTATAGATTCATTTTTTATTTTCTATTTGGATTATATATTGGTATTAAATGCTACCTATGAGGAGCACATATCACATTTGATTCAAGTACTAGAGACATTAAAGAAGTACTAGTTTCTAGAAAATATCAAGAAGAGTGAGTTTGCACAATAATATTTGGTGTATCTAGGGTATGTGATAGATGGAGGAGAGTTAAATATATATCCTTCCAAGATGGAGACCATAATGAAGTGTCCAATTCATACTAATATTTTTGAGGTCAAGGCTTTCATTGGGGAAGCAAAATACTTGAGGAAATTAATGGTCTCATTTTCAATAGTCGCAACGCCATTCCACACTATAAAAACAAGTGGCAAGAGTTTCCATTGGGTAAAGGGTAAACAAATGGATTTTGAATGGCTAAAGAAAAAAAATAGTGAAAAACTAATTCTGGAATTACCAAATTTTCAATAAACCTTGAAAGTGTAGACAAATGCAAGCAGGTATGTTATGGGAGAGGTCTTGATGCAGGGACGAAGGTCTACATGCTACCATTCTGAAGCATTTCATGGGGAAGCTCTAAAAAAGTATCTCTATGCCCTATTGTAAGCTTCAAATAAGTGGAAACATTATTCAATAGGAAAGGAGACAATAATACACATAGATCACTAGCCACTATAGTATCTGTAGATCCATAGTAAGCTACAACAAACCAGAAATTATATGTAGATGCAATTTTTACATCACTTTCATTTAGTGAGAAAGTATAATAATGGTAACACAAACAAGTTGGTTGACATGCTTTCAAGGCCACCCACACTAAATATCATATATTTTGGAATGTTGGTGCATAAGGATCCATTCACACATGATGCATAAAAATAGGCATATTAAGAGGATGAGGAATTCAAGGGGGTGTTTTAATAGTTGCAGAGTCAGAGTCATGTGCATGATGGTGAAAACATAGTTTGTACCATATCCAAGATAAGTTACTATATAATCTAGAGGTGTTCTTAAAGGTGAGTGATTGAAACTAATTAGAGAGGCTCACACCTCCAAGGTTGCAAGGAATTTTGGTGTAGGGAAGGCAACCCAACTTGCAAAGGTATGCGTATTGGCCCAATGCGTAAGAACATGTAGCTAGGTTCATAAGAGGACGCATGATTTCTTGAACCAACAAGCCTAGTAAAAATAAATAGGGTCTATATCATACCTTTCCTGTACCCACTTGTCCTTTGCAAAACATTTCCATGGAATTTATGGGAGGTTTAATAAAAACCAATAAGGGACATGATTACATGTTCTTAGTAGTTGACAGTGATAATTTTTGCAACTGGAGTAAAATTCCACTTTGGACAGCTCATATGGTTAAGATTATAATTTCATTATACTCCTCCTTTTGAGAGGACCAAAATTGGCCTATAGATCACCTCAATTGGTTAATAAAAAGTTAAGTTATGAATTATTTTATTATTTTATGGGTAAGCCTAAACTCAAGTGGATTTGGTCAAAGCCCCAAGTGGTCCCTCACAAAATTATAAATAGAACCGACTCCAGGATAATTCTCACACATTCACTCGTGATATCTTCTTCATGCTCTCTTGGTATTGGTTCGTATTTTTATGTCTTGGCTCGCACAGGTACGTCAGTGTAGTGTCCCTTCTTGGTGAGATAGCTTTGATGACACTTACAAAGGGTGATTTTTATACAATGATATAATATTGTGCATGATTATATGTTATAGACCTTGTTTGGGTCACCTGGTTGTTGTGCTCTTATGATAATATCTATGGTTTTGTGTATATGAACTGATTTTGGTTAAGAGCATATTAGCAATGTATTATCTTTTGGTATCCTAGTTTGGGCATAAGTGTATGACATGGATGGTGATCCAGGATTAAGACACATAGATCCATGGATGATCATGGTTATGTGGAACATATGGTTAATTATGATTTATGGATGAAACATGATTTGTATGATTATATGTGCTTAATATCGTACTAAGCATGATGTGGCAAGAGACTTGGTTATTTCCAACAAGGATGCTCGATTTATAAATGACTGCGGAAGTCATTTCTCCAAAACCAAAATGACTGTGGAAGTCATGCACAATCCTTGGTAAAATGTGAATAATCTAATTATGAAATTCATTTGATTCCTTTTATCTATGAGATTGTGATGTCTATAGGTCTTGGAAGAAGACCTTACCAATGAACCATCAGATGGGTATGAGCTCACAATAAATACCTTAAGGTGAAGCATGGAGTTTCAAAGTAGAGTAGATGAGAAGCCATGGAAATTAGGGCGGAGTCCTAAATCCATGAAATATAAAGACATGGAGTCTTGGATATATAATAAAATGATTAGGGAGCGGAGTCCTAAATCCATGAAAGATAAATACATGGAATCTTGGATCTATAATGAAATGTTTAGGTTTTGGAGTCCTAAATATTTAAAAAGATCAAGGTGTGGAATCTTGGATCTTTAGAGTAGATTAGGGAACGGATTCCTCAATATACTAAGGCACAGAGATGCATGCAATAGGAGTGTAGAATCCCTATTCTACGAAAGAAAAATACCACTCATGGGAAGCTTAGGGATGAAATTCTTTAATAAAATCTCATTCCTAATAATTTCAGAGTGGCTTTATAAAAATAGAAAGTCATATCTAGCATCTCAAGTATGAATTTCCAAAAATAGTAAATCACCTCCAATTAATAGGTAATTAAGTGTACTTGAAGTAAAATCACTTAACTTATCACTGATCAATCATAATAGTTCAATATCGAATTCATCCTCAATATTATTAATATTATTAATATTATTATTATCTTTTATAAGACTATAATATCATTATTAAAAGAGAATTATATCTCCTCAATCACTTGACACCTATCTCCTTGATGATTCTCATAGCTCTATGTAACTCTCTCTCTCTCTCTTTTAATAATACATTACATTCTATTTTATGAACTCACTAAATAATGACATATTCTTCTTACACTCATTAAGGAAATGTCATAAAAGGTTCCTCTTACACTCTCTTTAATGCATATGTTACATTCTCCTTAACTAAGGCATGCATACCTCTCCTTAATGGCATGAGTTATACCCCTCTAAATGGAATACAAGGCATGCATATTACTCCTCCTTTATGACAAGAATTTGTTTCTCCTCTTATATATGTGTCTCATGTATTCTCACTAGGGGAGGAGGTGCATTATGATACCAAGAGTTGGAGAGATTTATAAAATAAATAAGAAAGATTGTGAGAGGGAGAGAGTTGGAGGGTAGCCAAATGATAATCTAAATTTCTAAGTAGCTCAATCCAATGGAGTTTACCATGAGTGGTATTGAGAGGAAGTGAAACTTTTCTTCTTCAACTTGCATTGTATATCTCTCTACTGTTATATTTTGGTACTGCTTGTGATCTCTTATGACTCGGGGGTTCAAGGGGGAGAAGTTCTCCTTGGATATGGTTGGGTGGAAAATCGAATGGTTCAAATGAGTTGGTTAAGGGATAAAAGATGGATCATATTCTCAGCGATTAGATTTGAATATCTCTTTAGGTATAATTTTCATTTTCCTAAAATTGTAGTATAGCTTTAGCATAAAACAAAAAATAGACATTTAAATTTTTGTAAGCATCAAATTTTGGTTTAAGCTTATGTTATCTAGAATCTTATTGGCTAGCTGAAAATAAAGACTAAGAGTGGCCTATATGTATATATGTTTAGATCTCAAGATTTTATGGAATTATTATTTGTGTAGTTTATTGTCCTAACCTTGGTATTGTATCATTTGAGAAAGGAAAGCCAAATATTGATGCAAGTAATTAAGAAATTCCAAAGGAATTGGGTAAGAGTTTCATGAGTTATGGTTTTGTTTTAGGTAATTAGAAGCATGTTTTAAAAAGGGTTTTAGGATATTTTTCAAAGTGTTTGAAAAAATCTCTAAATGGGAAATGCTATTATTATTTTTTAATCATTATGCATGGATAAGTGTTAACTTGCAGCCTACCATAGTATGAAATGGATGTGTAACCGAAATATACATGGAGGATTCACTAGATCAACCCCTAAAGTAAAAATGAAAAAACAAAGATGACAACCAGTAGTTTCAAAGAGCATCATTCAGGGAATTTTCAATCAGTATGTATTGCAATAGTTCAGGATGCTTGCCATGAGTTTGGAAGAATGATAGAATGAAAATAATGTTGGATTAATCTCAAAGCCCTTCAATTCACTTACAGTGAATGAAATGATTTTGAAAATCATTTAGATTATACATAAGTAATTATAATTTAATTCAATGTTGTTAATTGTTTTATATACCTGTAGATTCAAGCTTGCATGTCATCTGTTTGACATAATTTATAAATGGAACTCTTGGGGTCAACATATTTTCTAGTTTAAAAAAAAAGCATCTACGCGTGGTTTTGTATTGATTAAGGAAAACATCAGGGGGTATCCATGCCTAATGTACTTGTAACCCTTGACTTGATTTAAAAAAAAAAACGTTTTAGAGCCGAGATTGTAAATATGGGTGATTTTGCAGATTGTTGTTGTCAGTTATGTGCACCCGTTGTTGAGTTTTTTATGAAAGACTAATATTATTTAGTGCCTATTTTAAGATAAAACATTTAAAGTTTCATTTTTTGAATTTTATGAGATAAACAGGTTGAGGAAGAATCTTAAATTCATTGATGCCAAGTGTTTGAAAAAAATGTCTCAATGGCTTTTGATTGCATGCTTGCAAAGTGTTTGTCATAACGGCTCAATGAATGTAGGTTCCATATTTGCAAAGTGTTTTGTGCATATAAATTGTTAGTGTAATAGTCTTAGTTACCGTAGTTTTTATGTACTAGAAATTATAAATAGAATATTTAATGGGTGTAGCTTCCTATGTCTGCAAGTTTTTTGTATGAATGTTAAAATGAATTAAATAATTGGTGTAGCTTCCTAAGTTTGCAAGTTTTTTGTATGAATGTTAAAATGAATTAAATAATTTTCTAAAGTGTGAATAGAGAATAAGATAGTTGTTTCTTGTATTATCTAAAGTTTTCATAAAAAAAGGCTTATTGTTGGAAACAATTTTACAGTGATTAATTCTATAAGATTTTGTGCAAATGAGCATAATGAGTTTCATATCAGCTGCATTAGGGGAATTTTGAGGTCTAAAATGGGCCTCCTAAGGAAAATATACAATCAAAATTCACTTTATGAGAACCAATCACATTTTAGGAGATGACATCATCCTCAATGGTTGAGGTGGCATTGTTTGAGTTAAAGATACTTACTTGTTATATTCTTAATGGTGGATAAAAAATCATGGTTAATCATGGTAGTGCTCTAAGTACTTTTAAAGCCTTAAAGTGAAGTACTAATAATAAATGTCATTTCACATTTTTTGAATAAAATATTATTATTTTCATTTCATATTTTTTGAAAAAAACAATGCATATCCTTACATAATCTTTATGTCTTTACACATTTTTCAATAAATATTATATTTGTATATTTTCATATATTTATTTTTAAATTATATATTTATCTTATTTTATTTAATATTATAATTTCAAATTAATTATAAGTTAATATCTATACATATATATTATACATATGAAATCAAAATAAATAAAAATGTAACCTTGTAATTTTATGATAAATCAAATCTATGAATAATGATATTATAATATTAATAACAATACAAACATATTAAAATTAAGGAAAAAAATTATATTAGTTTTGTATGATGAAAAAATGTACATTAGTTTTGTATGTTAAAAAAAGTATATTAGGTTCAACATAGTTTGGGGCAAAAAAAGGTCTAAAATTTCAATGTATATAAATCTTATATTATATTTATAAATATAAATTAAATCTGTTTCAATATTTTTTTTTGTTTACTTTTAAATACAACTAAATTAATTTCATTATAATTATATTAATATTATATATTATTATATATAATATTATGAAAAATAATATAAATGTTATAGAATATACATTATATTCATTTTTATATTATATATTATTTTTTCTTATGTTATAAATCAAATCAATTCAATATGTAATATAAAAAATACATAAAATAATATATTACATTTATTTTATTATTTTATTTTATTTTTATATAGTATATTAATTATATGTTATTTATAATTTAAATAATATAAATTTTAATTAATAGTATATTATACAATTAATAATTTATGAATTTATATTTATAATTTATTTTAAGTTATTTAAGTACAAAGGACAAATACATTAGTTGTTCAATGATAATGACACTTTATTGAAAAGCTCATTCTTATTTATAGTCACATCAATACAATTTTTTTATTAATTTTATTTTGGTACACATTTTCAATTGAATTTAACCATGGTTATATGAATTGTCGTGTAAAAAGTAAAATGCAAATTTATAAATATTATTTTATTGGTTTAGCTATTATTTTATTATTTCCTTAGGAGGCCCATTTTAGACCTCAAAATTCCCCCTAATGCATGTATGCATGGGTGCATTATTGTGCTGCCTAATTTATACAGGTCCTTTATTTTAGTTGGCACTTTTTGAATACTAATATTCTTCTGAATTGGTAATAGTAGTTTATCTTGTTGCAACATTCGTTATGTAATTCTCATGATTGAAACATTGGCTTGATAATTGGGATTGAGAATTTTAATTAATGAATTTTGAAATGTTGTTAGATTAATATATTTTGTGATCTCATTTCATAAACATATCATATTTATTAAATTTACTGATAAAGAGAGGAATATTCTTCCTTCAGTTTCCTTCCTATAGATAGGTTAATATCCATACACTTATATGTGATATTTATAGTAGAAGCATTATACTTTTGTGGTTATGATATCAAGGGTCAATATGTGGAGCTTATTTATCCAAATATAGGAAATCAAATAGGTTGACCTAACTTAATGTTCACACATGGAATTATGGTGGAATTTATTTCCAGTCTTACTCAGAGTTCATCTAGAAGTATGAGAAGAGTGCATGCTATCATCTTTTAAACTTGATAGGAAATGTGTTTTGGAATTGGTTTTAAGATAAAGTTATCCCTGACTTCTTATGTGATATTCTTATATTGAAATAGATGAAGGAACACGATTACATGATAACTTAGTTAGTAATGTTAGAAAAAAATTTGAATATTAGTGATTAATGTGACCTCTACTTCTCTATATTATTGATTGTGGGTGAGGTGGGACCTTACATATGGTATCAGAGTGAGTTACAATACTAGGGCCTACTGGGCCAACATGCTTACTTGTAGTTTGATGATGTATGAATGTTGATTTTTCATGCATGTTGAGTTGTTGTATATGTTGACTTGGAAGCATATTGGTTGCATAGGGGATATTATTAATATTATTATTATTATGTAATTTAGAGACTCATGAAAGAAAAAGAAAAAACGAATGCTTTCTTATATTCCTTTATATTTTGTGAAGACAAATTATTAGAAATATGTTAAAAGGCTTAATGATATGCACAGAAAGGATGTGCTTGAGAATCTTGGAGTTAAACCCAAGCATGTGAATGGCTTTATTGTCAATCGATGAGTATGATAGGTAGATTGTATGCATGATCGCGTATATGTTTAAGGCATCATTCTTAATGTGATGTGGGCCTAGTAGCCATATTTACTAGCTGAAATCATATCTACCGAGGAAAATATTGGATTAATTTGGACTATAGTATGATGAACTTGGTGTGTATGCTTTGAGAATGTGTAACAAGTGCAAGGTTGAGAGTCAATTAACGTGATGATTGAGTTCACCATATTAATTTTGACTCTCTTCTTATCTACACTAATGGAAACTTAATAGAAGCTACCTTGAAAGATGTCACTTTTAACTATGAAAGTAGATTCACGAGTAATGTATGTGCGTTAATTTGATGTGTTAAAATATGATTTGGGAATACATTCTTAATAAGTAAGAATGGAATTCCTATGATTTCTTTGAGATGAGTTTGTGTAGTTTGGGTTGACATTATGCATCAAATAACTTGAAATTACTCAAATACTAGGTTGTGGTATGACCTTCCTAATAAACAAGATGCTTAAATGACTTGTGCATGAATGGTTATAGAATCCATTTTAAGGATCACTTGAAGGTTATGTTCTCCTAAAGTTATGTATGGGTGTGGAATCCATACTAGCCATTAGGATAATTTTGAGGTCTAAAATGGGCCTCCGAAGGAAATAACAAAATAATAGCTAAACCAATAAAATAATATTTATGAATTTGCAATTCACTTTTTGCACCACAATCCATTTAACCATAGTTAAATTCAATTGAAAATTTGTACCAAAATAAAATTAATAAAAAAATTGTGTTGATGTGACTATAAATAAGAATGTTATTTTCAAGAAAAAGTCATTATCATTGAACAACTAATGCATTTGTTTTTTGTACATAAATAAATTAAATTAAAATATAAATATACATTATAAATTCTTTATTATATTATATGTTATTAATTAAAATTTATATTATTTAAATTGTATAATAATATGTAATTAATATACTATATAAAAATAATATAATATAATAAATGTATAGGGATATGCATTGTTTCTTTCAAGAAATATGAAATGAAATAATATATTTTTATTCAAAAAGAGTGAAATGACATTTATTGTGAGTACTTTACTTTGACTTTAAAAGTACTTAGAGCACTACCATGGTTATCCATGAATTTTTATCCACCATTGAGAATGTGACAAGCAAGTACCTTTAACTCAATCAATATCACCTCAACCATTAGGGATGATGTCATCCCCTAAAATGTGATTGGTTCTCATAAAGTGAATTTTGATTGTAAATTTTCCTTAGGAGGCCCATTTTAGACCTCAAAATTCCCCTAATGATATATCTATGAGCTAATGTATGGGTGTGGAATCCATACTAACATATATATATATATATATATATATATATATATATATATATATATATATATATATATATATATATATATATGAGTTAAGTAGGTAAGGTATGGGTGTGGAATCCCTACTAACATTTATCTATAAGCTAAGAAATTCTTCTAGTTAGAATGAAAAAATTATTCTTATGGAATCTCATAAACATGAGTAAGGATGAGTGATTATGTGTAATTAAAGTTAAATGGATATAGATTCGTAACATGGCTTTGCTTGAGATTTAAATCCATTATTTTATTTTTATTACAAATGAAGATACTAAGATTGGTATACTAAACACCATTAGGTGAATTAGAATGTTTTGAATAATTGATTTTGATATATGGAGTCAAGTGTGAGCTAGATATATATCCTCTAGTATTGTAATAATTTTGTATTTGTCGAATTTAGGTAGAATTAAAATGATTTTCAAATTCTTGAAATGTAGAAAAAGATTATTGTGATAAGTTGATGAAATATCTTTTCTTTTGGCTTAAGACAAATTAGGTCTAGGAAATACCATAATAGTCTCCTTAATGATTTTATCAATCGCTTATTGCTTGAATTTTATTTAATGAAATTAATTAGAGAAATCATGAGGATTGAACTCATGAACTGCTCTAAACTATTTTTAGTTAGGTGATCGAGTCAAAATTCATATTTTTTATCAACTTGATGAATTGCTTTCTTGGAATTTGATTAACTTGTAAATTGTTAAGAGAATAACATGTTTAGAAGATAAACATTTTCTATGTTGAGAACTTTGTTTTATTTAAAAAGATATGTTATTAATGAAAATACTATTTGAGTTCTTGTTTTACAAAAATATGGGCTTGTGATATTTTTTTTGAGGGAGAAATTGAAGGAGAGTGAGATCAAATTTTGATGAATTGGAATTATTGCATAATTTAGAAGCCTAAGATGATTGTATTGTATGTCGAATGGAAGAGATTGTTGGATTTAGGAATTTTGTGCTTGGATGTATAGTTGTATGAGTATTTATTATTCCTACAAAATATTGTAATCATTTGAGATAGTGGTAATTATCTTTAAAAAAAAAGGTTTACCTTTAGGATAGAAATTCCCTTGTGATAGTCTAAATTTTATTTAAATTCAACAAGATTCTTCACATTTTGAGAAATTTATGGTTTTCATAGCTTGTTTTTGTGTACCTATTAATAGTAAGGAATCAGACTTGAAACAAAATTAATTGAATAATTATTGAATAGAAATGCTAAGCTATTTTATAGTTGGAAAAAAAATTGACTTACATTTATCAAGGTAGATTCAATAATATAGATATCGCATTTGTATAATTATGATATTTTTTCTTGATTACAAGCTGCTTTAAAAAAGATATCATAAATTTTCTTTCGGAATGAAGATCTTCTAATAGAGTCATTCATAATTTATTCTCAAGTTAGATAATTCAATAATAATGAATATTATGGAAACAAAAGGAATGGTCTATAATACATACGTGGGTCAATGAAGACTGTATGGAACCTTATCTTCTTAGTTAAATTTTTTTTTAAAAAGGGTGCCTTGAACCTCAAATTGTGAATTTTCCTAAATTCAGTAAAAACTATAGGTAGATCCTAAATATTTTGATTGCAAGGATGTCTTAGGGAATGAAAAGGGTAAACTTGGATTGAGAAGACATAATAAGGCGGGATGTAACAATGGGTTTTATACATGACATCATGTTTTGTTGCGTAGCTTCATGGGAAATTGTATGAGGATGATTTTTATGCTTATTGCATGAAAATTTTATTGTGAGATGGGATGGACCATCACTGTTGTTTATAAAACCAATGTGGGAGCTATTTATAGCTTGGAAAGATCAACATACAATAGAACCAAGAAGATGACACATGTAGGATTCATGTATACTATGAAAAAGAAAAACATGTAGAATATTAAATTATTATAGATAACTTAAGTAGATGTCATATCAATTACATAAAATATTATTTTGATATGGTATTATAAATTGTATGGTTGGTTTTGATATAGAAATATTTGGCATTTTATATCAAAACATGCCTAATATGGCATGGATATATCATCTACTTGACTAAGAATGGTATTTTTCAATTTTCATGGAGTTGCTTCAAATTTAGCAAACATTAAATACATATATATAAGGTTAACACCTTATTGATAGGAGAATCGAAAAGACCTAAGTATCTTATGACTATAGAAAAAAAATTCGGGCCAAGTTTAGCCCAAGAGGGGGGAGTATGTAGTGTCCCTTCTTGGTGAGATAGCTTTGATGACACTTACATAGGGTGATTTTGATATAATGATATAATAGTATGCATGAAAAACTTATGTGCATGCTTATATGCTATAGACCTGGTTTGGGTCATCTAGTTGTTGTGTGCTTATGATAATATATATGGTTGTGTGTATATGAACTAATTTTGGTTAAGAGAATATTAGTGATGTATTCTCTTTTCGCATCCTAGTTTGGGCATATGTGTATGACATGGATGGTGATCCAGGATTGAGACACATAGATCCATGGATGATCATGGTTATGTGGAACACATGGTTAATTATGATTTATGGTTGAAACATGATTTGTATGATTGTATGTGCTTAATATCGTACTAAGAATGATGTGGCAGGAGACATCACCATTGCCAACAACGATGCTTGATTTATAAATGACTACGGAAGTCATTTCTCCAAAACCAAAATGATTGTGGAAGTCATTCACAATCCTTGGTAAAATGTGAATAAGTTAATTGTGAAATTCATTTGATTCCTTTGATCTATGAGATTGTGATGTGTGTAGGTCTTGGAAGAAGACCTTACTAACTAACCATCATATTGGTATGAGCTCACAATCAGTACCTTAAGGTGAAGCACAGAGTTTCAAATCAGAGTAGATGAGAAGCCATGGAAATTAGGGCGCAGAGACCTAAATCCATGAAATATAAAGACGTATAGTCTTGGATATATATTTAAAGGATTAGGGCACAAAGTCCTAAATCCATGAAATATAAAGACATGGAGTCTTGGATCTATAATTAAATGTTTGGGGTGTGGAGTCCATAATATTTAAAAATATCAAGGTGTGGAATGTTGGATCTTTAGAGTAGATCAGGGCACAAAGTCCTCAATCTATTAAGGCACGAAGATGCATGCAATAGGGGTGCAGAGTCCATATTCTACAGAAGAAGAAAACCACTCATGGGAAGCTCTAGGATGAAATTCCTTAATAAAATCTCATTCCTGATAATTTCAGAGTGACTTTCTAAAAATAGAAAGTCATATCTAGCATCTCAAGTATGACTTTCCAAAAATAGTAAATCACCTCCAATCAATGGGTAATTAAATATACTTGAAGGAAAATCACTTAACTTATCATTTATCAATCATAATAGTTCAATATCGAATTCATCCTAAATATTATTAATATTATTCATATTATTATTATCTTTTATGAGACTGTGATATTATTATTAAAAGGGAATTATATCTCCTCAATCACTTGACACCTCTCTCCTTGATGATTCTCGTCGCTCTATGTAACTCTCTCTCTCTTTTAATAATACATTACACTCTATTTTATTCACTCATTAAATAATGGCATATTCCTCTTAGAATCGTTAAAGACATATCATAAAAGATTCCTCTTACAATCTCTTTAATGCATATGTTACACTCACCTTAACTAAGGCATGCATATCTCTCCTTAATGGCATGAGTTACACTCCACTAAATGGAATACAAGGAATGCATATTACTCATCCTTTATGACAAGAATTTGTTTCTCCTCCTATATATGTGTCTCATGTATTCTCACTAGGGGGGGAGGTGCATTGTGATACCAAGAGTTGGAGAGATTTATAAAATAAATAAAAAATATTGTGAGAGGGAGAGACTAGGAGGGTAGCCAAATGATGATCTAAATTGCTAAGTAGCCCAGCCTAATGGAATTGACCATGAGTGGTATTGAAAGGAATTGAAACTTGTCTTCCTCAACTTGCCTTTTATATCTCTCTACTGCTATATTTTCGTACTACTTGTGAGCTTTTACAGCTCGGGGGTTCCTGGGGGAGAATTCCTCATCGGATATGGTTGGGTGGAAAACAGGATGGTTCAAATGAGTTGGTTAAGGGATCAAAGATGGATCATATTCAAAGCAATTAGATTTGAATATCTCTTCAGGTATAATTTTCATTGTCCTAAAATTGTAGTATAACTTTAGCATAAAACAAAAAGTAGAAATTTAAATTGTTGTAAGCATCAAATTTTGGTTTAAGCTTATGTTATTTGGAATCTTACTGGCTAGTTGAAAATGAAGACTAAGAGTCGCCTATATGTATAGATGTTTAGATCTCAAGATGTTATGTAATTATTATTTATGTATTTTATTGTACTAACCTTGGTATTGTAGCATTTGAAAAAGGAAAGCCAAATATTGATGCAAGTAATTAAGAAATTCCAAAGGAATTGGGTAAGATTTTCATGAGTTATGGTTTTGTTTCAGGTAATTAGAGACATGTTTTAGAAAGGGTTTCAACCTATTTTTCAAAGTGTTTGACAGAATCCCTGAATGGGAAATGCTATTATTATTTTTAATCATTATGCATGGATAAGTGTTAACTTTCAGCCTACCATAGTTGGAAATCGATGTATAACCAAAATATATGTGGAGGATTCACTAGATCAACCCTTAAAGTAAAAATGAAAAAAAAAAAAATGACAACCAAGAGTTTCAAAGAGAATTATTTAGGTAATTTTCAATCAATATGTATTGCAATATTTCAAGATGCTTTCCATGGGTTTGGAATAATGAATGAAAATAATGTTGGATTAATCTCAAAGCCCTTCAATTCACTTAAGTGGTTGAAATGATTTTGAAAAGAATTTAGATTACACATAAGTAATTATAATTTAATTCAATGTTGCTATTTGTTTTATATATGTGTAGATTCAATCTTGCATGTCATGTGTTTGATAGAATTTGTAAATGAAATTCTTGGGGTCAACATATTTGCTTGTTAAAAAAAAACATCTACACATGGTTTCATATTTATTTGGGAAAACATTAGGGGGTATCTGTGCCTATCGAATCTGTAACCCCTGATTTGATTCCAAAAAAATACATTTCAGAACCCAGATAATAAATATGGGCAATTTTGCAGATTTCTGTTGTCAGTTATGTGCACCTATTGTTGAGTTTTTGATGAAACACTAAGATTATTTAGTCCTTGTTTTAAGATACCAACATTTGAAGTTTCAATTTCTGAATTTTATGAGATAAATGAGTTGAATAAGAATCTTAAATTCATTGTTGCCAAGTGTTTGAAAAAAATGTCTCAATGGCTTTTGATTGCATGCTTGCAAAGTGTTTGTCATAAGGTCTCAATGACTGTAGATTGCATGTTTCCAAAGTGTTTGTCAAAAGTTCTGAATGGCTGTAGATTTTGTGCATATAAATTGTTAGTGTAAAAGTATTAGTTAATGTAGTTTTTATGTACTAGAAATTATAAATAGACTATTTAATGGGTGTAGTTTCCTATGTCTAAAAGTTTTTGGTATGAATGTTAAAATGAATTAAATAATTTTTTGAAGTGTGAATAGAGAATAAGGAAATTTTTTCTTGTATTATCTAAAGCTTTCATAAAAAAAAAGGGCTTGTTGTTGGAAACAATTTTACAGTGGCTAATTTTGTAGGATTTTGTGCAAATTAGCATAATAAGTTTCACCTGAGCTGCATGTATGCATGGGTGCATTATTTTGCTTCAATGTCTATAGAAAATTACTACTTGTTTATGTAGGTCATTGTTTTGGTTGGCACTTTTTGAATAATAATATTCTTCCAAATTGGTAACAATAGTTTCTCTTGTTGCATCATTCATTATGTAATTCTCATGATTGAAGGATTGGCTTAATATTTGGGATTGAGAATTGATGAATTTAGAAATGTTGTTGGGTCAATGTATTTTGTGATTCCATTTCATAAACATATCATATTTATTAGATTTACTGATGAATAGAGGAATATTCTTCCCTCAGTTTCCTTGCTATAGGCAGGTTAATATCCATACACTTATATGTGATATTTATAATAGAAGCATTATACTTTTGTGGTTATGATACCAAGGGTCAATATGTGGAGCTTATTTAGCCAAATATAGGAAATCAAATAGGTTGACCTAGCTTAATGTTTGCACATGGAATTATGGTGGAATTTATTTCTAGTCTTACTTAGAGTTCATCTAGAAGTATGAGAAGAGCACATGCTATAAATCTTTTAAACTTGAGAGGAAATGTGTTTTGGAATTGGTTTTAAGGGAAAGTTATCCCTGACTTCTTATGTGATATTCTTATATTGAAATATATGAAAGAACATGATTACACGATAACTTAGTTAGTAATGTTTAAAAAAAAAAAGAGTATTAATGATTAATGTGACCTCTACTTCTCTATATTATTGATGGTGGGTAAGGTGGGACCTTACAGTCAGGAGAAGCTTGTGCTAAGGGGATCACAGGCAGGGGCTCGCATTTGATATGGGTATTATGGGCCAGGACCGCAGGCAGGACGTATTGAGGTAGCGACTGAGCTGAGCCAAAGCCACAGACAAGCCTTTTCAATGTCGCGGTTGAGTTGTTAAAGCTGTGGGCATACCGTCTTCAGGGCGCGACTAGCGTTCTAGACTGATCATGTCCTTAGCCACGAGCACAGAGTGCTCAGGTCGTGGTTAAGGGAGCTTTAGCCACGGGCTAAGATATTTAAGGTTGTCGTTAAGATATTTTCTAGGTATATCGGATTTGGATCATAGTCAATTTCTTGTGTAGTGTCTTATATCATTTGTCGCTCAGTCACAGTCGCTTCAGAATGGTCATTAACAAAAACATTATAAATTGTGAAATGTGTGAAAATTATGAATGATTTCCCAGCAATTTATATTTTATCTAGATCTAGAACTAGGAATCTAAGATCACTTCGTTTTGGTTATACATCCGATCTGTATTTTTGATGTTATAGATTTGTAGATCTGTAGATCTGATCTATTTTTTTCCGCTGCATATATGTATTGGGCTCATTGTACTCTCGACTGAAAATTTTTTATGACGATCTATTGAAGAAGAATATTTGAAAGGGTTTCCCCCATAGTGGGGTTTTTCTTGATCTTGGAGCAATATGTTGTCTCTTATGGTTGTGCTATTGTCTTCTTTGTCACTGCATGCATTATTCTATCTTTAGTTACTGTTTATGGTTATTTACACTACTAATATTTGGATGCATTTTTAATGAAAAATAATTTGGGATAAAGTAATTGATTCAACATAGAACACTATGAAAAATTAACATGGAATCAGAGCTTAGGTGAAAGACAAGCCCAAGAGAAGACAAGCAGATCTACAAGCCTATCAGAAAGATTATCTAAAGCTAAGGTCAAGATATCTTCCTCTACCTTCAAGGAGCATGAGAAACTGGGTGACGTATCAAACTTTGCTACATGGAAAGTCAGATTAGAGATCATAGTTGACAACAATGATGTGCTAGAATACATTCAAGGAAGGATGCACGAGGCTCTAGAATATTCCTCCGCCACTATCAAGATCATATATAAGAAAGGTGAGTCCAAAGTTGTTAGAAATTTATATATTACAGAGCAATGGAACACATAAAACATGTGGAAACATAAATACAAAAATAACATATAAAAAAAGAGAGACAAATATATGTGGTTCACCCAACTTGGGCTACGTCCACGGAAACAACCAGTCCTTCCTTTTTATTATCCAGGAAAATGAATAGACGCAACATACAATAGATTAGCTATAATATCATCTACTATCTCACACAATCCCCCTTTCTTATTTTCGCTCAGAATATACACACGATACACAACCGCAATACAATACCCTCATACAACATAGGGGTTTCCTTATAGGGAAAAAAACCCTAAATTAAATATAGCTTCTATTGTCAGATCATCCGCCTAATGAATGACCCATATTGACTACGAAATTACAATATTTTACAAAGAAATTTTACATTTTTTTTAGCTTCAGGGGCACTGCCCCCAAAACCCCCCGGACCCCCTGATGGCAATCAAACGACGGGAGGAATTTCCACCCCATTAAGAAAAGGGTTCCAAAAAAACGATACATCTAAATAAAGAAAATAATCAAGCTCCACACCCAAAAAAAGAAAATAAAATCATAACTGATGGTTTACAAGGTCATTTACTTGCATGTGTTTGGAATTTAATAAAATATAAATACATGTATCTCAAGATATACGACATGTATGAAGTCAACAATATAAATGAGATTATCACCTTGAAATATCAACTCAAGGAAGTGAATATGAACAAAGGTGAAATTGTTCAGCCTTACATTATGCAGATCTCTCATCTTAGAGATCGACTCCAGAGAATTGGAGAGAATCTGTCTGGCATAGAATTGGTTTTTGTGACTCTTAGAGTTATTCATTCTATTTGGGAAACATTCATTAATATAATTAGAAACAACAACGTTCTTCCTTTATTTGATGAGATTGTTGGAAATTTTACTTAAGAATAATGGAGAATGATAGCAAGAGGAAGGATTCAAAAGCATTAAGAAGGACAGCACGTTGCATATGTCACCCAAAACAAAAGGAAAAGCTCAAAAGGAGGCCCTTCAAGAAGATCTCCTCCCCAAATATCAAAAGGAAGGAATGATAGGTCTCTAGCCCATATTGAATGCTACAACTGCCACAAGAAATGTCACTATACACGTGATTTTCCCGAAAAGAGAAAGAGGCCACGATACAACACTAGAAGCAACTACAATGATAAAAGAAGAAGAGACAGTCAAAGTTACAACGATGAAAAAAAATATGAAAGGAGAAGATATTCTTCAAGCGATCATTAAAAAGAAGATCATTCTCAAAAGAAGTAAAGGGATCCTAGGTATGAAAGTGATATTGTGAATAAAACTAAATAAATTATTATTTTTTCACTTATTAGTTATTCTTCAGTGGATTCGTGGGATAGTTGGATAGTTGACAGTGGGGCCACTCATCACTTATTATGATACAAATAATTCCTATCTAATCTGGTAGAGAGGGATACTAAGTTGAAAATAAGTTTTGGAGATAACTCCACTCATCCCGTAAAAGGTTTTTGATATGTTGAGTTTCAGTTGAACTTTTGGGGAATCAGTATTTCTACATGATGTTATGTATGTTCCAAGTCTAATGAAGAATTTTATTTATATATCCACTTTAGGAGATAAAGGGATGAGGGTTGCCTTCATCAATGTAAACGTCTTATCTTGGCCTACTAGTTCACATATGAAATATGCATTCACATTGGGTCTGAGATCTGAGGGACTCTACAAAGTCACAGGAAGGACACTTTTAGCATTAGTTCATAACACCAATCATCTCAATGAATTATGAAACCATAGGCTGGCTCATCTACACTATGATTCTCTTCCAAAATTGAAGAGATGGGTATCAGGTATTCCCAGAGTTAAAGCTCAGCATGACGGAGTTTTTCAAGGTTGTGTAAGTGGAAAGAAAACAAGGGGACCAGTCCCCTCCATTAAGAACAAAACAACTGGCATCCTCCATCTCATTCATTCAGATATATGTGGTCTGATGCCTGTGCACTCTATTGGTGGTCGTCTCTATTACATCACCTTCATTTACAATTTCTCAAGAAAGACATGGTTGTACTGCCTCAAGCACAAGAATGAAGCCTTTGAAATATTCCAGGAATTCAAAGCTTTGGTTGATAATCACTTAGGGAAAAGAATCAAAGTTTTCAGGTCTGAAAATGGAGGAGGATACATGCCAAAACAATTCATAACATTTTGCAAGAAATAAGGGATAAAGAAAGAAACTATTGTACCTTAAACACCTAAACATAATTTCTTAGCTGAAAGTAAGAACCAATTGATATTGGAAGCTACTCATGCCATGATTCATGATTAGAAGGTACCAAAGTTTCTGTGGGATGAAGCCACACATGCTATTGTATATGTTTAGAACTGAGTGCCTCATCAAGCATTGAGAAACAAGACTCTAGAAGAAATATCTATAAGTAACAAACTCGACACCAATCACCTTCATATATTTGGATGTCCCATATTCTTTCATGTGCCAGAAGACAAAAGAAACAAGATAGAAGCTACATGTAGAAAATGTATGTTTATGGGTTACTATGAAAACTCTAAGGCATACAAAATATACATTCCTTGTCAAAGTAACATTGAAATTAGTAGGGACGTAACCTTTTATGGAAATGTTTCACTTTGTAAATTAGGAGACCTTCCTTCCCTCCCAAGGAATATGATGCTGACAGAAATATTCTAGATGGTCCTTCTATGCCTGAGTCAGATGATATTGATACTCGCATGGAGCCTATGGATCCTTTAGATTCATCTCCCAGTGATCCTCCTACAAGGAAGATAGGGCTTTGGCTTTGCGACACTCTACAAGTTAGTGAAAGAAGTATTCGCATTCGTCGATACTTCAGAGAAAGGAAGGAACATTGTAGGTATCAGGTATGTGTTGCTACTATGAGCACCATGATTCAAGATGAACCATCCTCATTTGAAGAAGCATTTAAAGAAAAAGTTTGGAAGGATGTTATGGTCGAGGAATATGAATCTATTGCGAAAAATGATGTATGGGATGTTGTGCCGAGATCACATGGGAAGTATGTTGTGACTTCGAAATCGTTATATAAGATCAAGCATGGAATCGATGGAAGAATTGAGAAATACAAAGCGAGGTTCATAGCTCAAGGTTCCTCTTAGAAATAGGGAGAAGATTACGATGAAATATTTTCACCCGTGGCTTGATATACAACTATCTGTTCGATAGTTGCCCTTGTTGCTAGTCAAGGATAAACCTTTCATTAGATGGATGTAAAGACCACTTTCCTCCATGGTATGTTATAGGAATAATTGTATGTGGAACAACCACAGAGATTTAAAGTGGAATATCACAAAGCACATGTTTTTAGGTTGAAGAAATAATTGTACGAATTGAAGCGAGATCCCCGGGCTTGGTATGCTTGCATTGATAGCTATCTAATGAAACTAGGTTTCAAGGGAAAAAATGTTGATCCCAACCTCTATTTTAAAGTTTTCCAAGGTTTTCCACTAATTCTGGTTATATATGTTGATGATCTATTCTTAACAGGAAGTGAACCATTGATGATCAAATGCAAGAGGAAGCTAGCCTCTGAATTCGAGATGAAAGACCTCGGTATCATGCACTAATTTTTGGGCCTTGAGGTGTGGCAAAGGTCTGATGGGATATTTCTCTCACATGTAAAGTATGTAGTGAAGATGTTGGAACGTTTTGGTATGACTGAGTGAAAATCCATGACTACTCCGATGGAGATGAATTTCAAGAAGCTGTGTGGAAAAGAAACTGGACCTGATATGGAAAACCCAACACAGTACAAACAACTAATTGGGGCTATGATGTTGCTCATGAACACCGATCCAGATATATGTTATGCAGTTAACACATTTATTTATTTCATGACTGAGCCCATTCATGTGCATTGGCTTGCGGCCAAACATGTATTGAGATACTTACAAGGATAGATCACACTTGGTCTGAGATATTCTATTAGCGATATTCAACTTCATAGATACAGTGATACTGACTGGGCAAGTAATGTCACTAACATAAAAAATACATATGGATGTTGTTTTAGTCTTGGTTCTACCATGATATCCTGGATGAGCAGGAAGAAAAATTTGGTAGCTTTGAGCACCGCAGAAGCAAAATACATTGCTGCTAGTATGACTAGTTGTGAAGATGTGTGGTTAAGGAAGCTCTTTAGTGATATCTTTGGTCAAGACTTAGATACCACAATGATATATTGTGATAACAAGAGCGAGATCCATTTGGAAGAGAATCATGTATTTCATGACAAGTCCAAGCATATTGAGATTCGATATAACTTTATCTGTGACATGGTGGAGAGAGGAGTTGTTAGACTCCACCACATATCGACTAATGAACATATAACATATATTCTCACCAAGGCACTACAGAAAGGAAAGTTATTGCTCTTCATAGAACAACTTGGAATTATGGATGTATCCCCTTCGAATAATGGGAAACACTGATCAAGGGCACTGAGAAAGCTCTTCCTACCTCGCTTGAGCTCTCAGGGTTAGAATTGAGATGAAGGGCTCCTGGGGTTGAGGGATCTCTGGAAAATATGGAATTTGTGTATCTATTACCTAAGGTTGAGATGTTACTCCCCTATTCTCATATGGTTGGAGATGTTGCTCCCCTGTCTGGTCTATGAAGAATATACCCCAGTTGGAATCATACCCTCAAGCAAGGCTTGATGGGAATATCGCTCCTCATTTGGCCAACGAGTTGAGAGTGTACTTAGGGTGTACAACCCCAGTCGATTATGATGCAGGTTCTCTACCACATGACTGATAAGAGTAGATTGGGTTGGGATTTTCTCCCCTTTTATGATTCTGGGTTGAGATTGAGCTCCTCGATGAGATTACATGGTCGGAGATGTGCTCCACTATGTGATGAACTATCCTGTTGCTAGGTACAGGTGGAATCTATTGCTCCCCAATTCTTCTTCTTCTAGATTCAAGAAATTTTAAAAATATGGAGTTGAGCCGTGAAGACACTTTGAATTAAATATCTACAAGAAAATATTATCAAGTGGCATTATTCCTAATTGAGAGGGAGTGTTAATTTTTTCAACTAGAGTCAAATTCCACTTTTGATAGCTCATATGGTTGCGATTATAATTTCATTACACTCCTCTTTTCGAGAGGAAAAAATTGAACTATAGATCACCCCAATCAGTTAAGAAGAATTTAATTTATGAATTATTTTACTTTTTTATGGGTCAGCCTAAACTCATGTGGATTTAGTTAAAGCCCGAAGTGGTCCATCAAAAAGTTATAATTAGAAGCAACTCCAAGATCATTCTCACACATTATTTCATGAGATCTTATTCATGCTCTCATGGTATTGATTCATATTTTTACGTCTTGGCTTGCACATGTACGTCAAGAGAAGCTCGCATTAAGGATCAAGATCACAGGTAGGGGCTCACATTAGCTCTGGGTATTCTGGGCTAAAACCGCGGGCAGGCCATGTTGAGGTAGCAGCTGAGGCGAGACAAAGCCACAAGTAGGCCTTATTGAGGTCACAGTTGAGCTGGTAAAGCCGTGGGCAAACCATTTTCAGGGTGCGACTAGGGTTCCAGGTTGATCAGGACCTCATTCGCGGGCACATAGTGCTCAAGTCGTAGTTAAGGGAGATTCAGCCATGGGTTGAGAGAATTAAGGCCACAGTTAATATATTTTTTGGGAAAATATGATTTGGATGACAGTCAGTTGCTTGTGTAGTGTCTTCATTCATCTGTCGCTCAGTCACAATCGCTTCATAATAATCATTGACAACATTCTGGATCTAGATCTAGAACTGGGAAGATGAGATCACTTGATTTCGGTGATACATCGGATCTGTGTTTTTGATTTTGTATATCTGCAGATATATAGATCCGATCTATTTATTTCAGATGCATATATGTATTGGGCTCATTGTACTCTCTGCTGAAAACTTTTTATGACGATTTATTGAAGAAGAAGATTTGAAAGGGTTTCCCCCATAGTGGGATTTTGCCCTGGTCTTGGACCAATCTACTGTCTCTTATGGTTGTGCTATTGTCTTCTTTATCATTGTATGCATTTTTCTATCTTCAGTTATTGTTCATGGTTATTTACGCTATTAATATTTGGATGCACTATTAATGAAAATTAATTTGGGCTAATGTAATTGATTCAACATAGAACAATATGAAAAATTAACATACAGGTTCAACATGATTTCTAATGCCCTGTAAAAATACCATTAGTGAGAGAGAAGTGGTGAACTTATTCTTTTGACAGGTGGTGTAATTTGGGATACCAAGGATCATCTTTTCAGATAGGGAAAAAATATTAACTAGTGGATTTTGAACTACATTATGGGAGAATATGGACATGAAGTTGAAAAGGTATACAACATTCCATCCATAGAAAAATGGGCAAATAAAAGTATTCAATAAGACTTTGGTGAAAATTTTGAGGGTTTACAATCAAAAGCATCGAAAGACTTAGGGAAAAAATACAGTATATATACAACACTCTTATAACAATAGACCACACTTCTATTGGTAAGTCCCCATTTGAAACTTGTTTTGGATATTTTCCACCTTCACCTTTGGATATTGTATATGGGTAGCAAGGATAAGTTGGGGGATCTTACAAGGGATGCCTTAAGTGAGGAAAATTTTGTCGATAATATCAGGAAAAGCCGTATACTAGTACATGATACATTGTATAAGTCGTAGGAAACATGTAAGATCAGGCATGATCAACATAGAATAGATAAATTCTTCAAGGTGAAAAACATAATATTTAAATTTAATTCTTTAAAATTAAAAATTCTAATTATTAGATGGTTGGTCGGTTGGCATCCCTGCACTCTTAATTTATATATATACGATCTTTCCTCCTCTCTTTTCTACATGATTTGTCCTGGTGATGGGTCTTGTTCTAGACCCGAAACATAGATGTAAAAAATGCTCACTGTGGAGATTCCGAACTCAACATCTCAAAACTCACACCACAGAAATTTAAAATCTATAATATTGCTACAATTTAACAAGGAGAGGCTATAAGGTCCTGGTAAGAAAATCAAGGCTCTATGATATGGTCCCTTTGAGATACTGAAGAATGTGGGAGATAACACTTATATAATCAATCTACCCCCATTCATGCACATTTACTCAGTGATGAATGTAAAGAATCTGAAACTCTATGAGCCTTCCATGGTAAGAAGAGGACTAGGTCCTACCTTTTGTAAAGGATTTGGCACTAGATGCTCACACATAGTTTATAGAGGATATAGTTTTTAGAAGATTCCTAGAACTACAAGACATGGTTAGCATGACCTTTTGCAGATTGGGTTGAAAGAAAAGCTTCCATGAAAAGCTAAATGGTTCACCAAAGAGAAGGTGGAGGAAAATTTTCCTTACCTCATTAAGTAGAAGCTTTTGGGGACCAAAATCCTCCAAAAATTGGAAACTGTGATTTAAATTGGATCATTAAGTATTATTTTTCATATGTATTGATGCTTTTAGAGTGGAAAAGGTGGAGGAATAAGCTCATGGGACCATTTTTTCTCATGGGTCATAGTTTGAAAATTTAGAGTCTAAACCCTATGAAACTAGTTTGAGGCATCAAACATAATATTTTGGGGGTAAAACCTTGCCGCTTAAGTGTTGCACCCCATAGCACTATTCAACACATGGGTACCTTTCCAACAACACAAGAATTATATTAATCAAAGTCGTATGCAAAAATCATTTCAGGACTGGTGTTGTTAGTTTTCATAATGCCCCAATGCATTAGTTATACAAAAGGACCAGTGTTGTTAGTTTTCATAATGCACCGAGATGGAATAACATTTTGTAGGATTGAGGAGTTAGTTATATGAAAGCATTGGTGCGTTAAGAATTACAATTCACTACGACATTAATTTCAAACAGGATCTGTGCTTGAAGAGATAAACGCACTAGTGCTCTTATTTTCTTAAAAGGCATCGGGCATGCAAAAATATACCGTCATAGTTATTTTATATAACATAACGCACCAATCTGTTTTTATGTTATAGACACACTTGTTTTTTGAATGAAATTTTCTATTTTTTGGAAACATTGACCTATGACAGTGCAATTATTGTAATTTTTAAAATCTGTTATTCATCGAAAAACCGACATATATATTATAAAAATATTCATATAAATTAAAATTTGATTAGTGCATTTGTATATGATGTTTGGATTAATTTGTTATATCATCAAATTTCGCATATCTTCATTATAACATTTAATCATTCATATATTTAATCAGTGGTGTAGCATTTCACAACGACATTAGATAACACAATAGAATAAATTAAAATGTATTTTTTTATATATCAATAAGAGGCTCTTTGTCATACAAAATGGGATTGTTATTGGTAACCCCTTGTATTTCAATTGGGACACTATGCCCATCGGATTAAACAAAATGATTGATTTTTACACACAATTATTTCAAAAAAAACAATAGGTTGCATTTCTGTCCAAATCGATCGTCATTCTTTGCTAGAACTGTTGTCAGTGCTCGAGTTACTTCCATGAATTGGGTTATTTGGAGGAATATTTTGTTGATTACATTAAGTGTTTTCATTTTCTCGATCTTGTAGTTCCATCTGCAAACATAAAAATAAAGTGTAATGAGTGTATCTACATTGGTGAGCACTGCGAATAATGAAAATTGAAATAAATAATATTCATCAATGTAAATCGAATAGCAATGTACCATAGAAAGAAGTTACTCATAAAATATGCACATGGTTTCAAAACCAAGTCTCATGCCTTGTTGCACCAAGTCTTTTGTTAGCGTAGTTCCATACTTTCCTACATGTTTAAACTCCATTATAAATCATAGATTTAATATAAAGGATTTTTTTGTTCTATTCATTATAAACTCAGAGAAGTAAAACAACATAGATAATTAAAAATTCTATTATTAATTTTTCATATGCCAACATATACTCACAACATTTATTTAACCAATGTCAATCAATTATTTTGATGGCTCTTCTTTGTATGTTAGCACCTATCTGAATGCATTCAAGGACGGTTGTTGTAAAACAACTTAAAATATAAGAAAATGAAACCTTGAGTTTTTATAAGGAAATATTAACAATTTATACTCACAAAATTTGAAATCAAACATTTTCTTCCTTTCCATCCTATTTTATGTGATGAATGAGTTCCTTCTTATTTTATTTTCTGCAAGAAAATACTTGAAAATTAATATTTAATCCTAAAATATTTTTTATATGTACAAACTCAATCATGATTACATACATTTGAAGCACGTTGTTGTTGAAATGGCTCCTCCTGTGATGCAAGTATGTCCATTTCTTTGACCATATTCTTATACACTTTTTTGGACATTCCTACTGGCATGTTTCGCATATCAATGCATTGATCATTTGAGATCTTCATAATCTTCTTGAAAAAAGTAATAAACTACTTTTATAATGATACATGAAAACTAAATATAACTAAATTTATATTAATAAATGAATGGTTTATGTAATATATACATATCAGTATAGAAAATCATTTTATACAATTAGGAATATTACCTTTTGAATGATAATTTTTTGTTGTTTTATGTTTTTGCTATTGCAAGACTCGCGTGTCTCATTGGCCATTGCTCTCAAAATGTTTCATGTAGTTTAGATATAATTTGGTTCTTAGAATCATTGGATTGATTTTTGTATTGTAAGTAGAAAGTGCGTCTGTACATTCATTCCACTAGATTCCTCATAGTTCTGTAAAAAAATTCTCCATTCATTAACCTCTGACACCACTCTAGATGAGCTAAGGACCAATTCATCGTCATTTACATGTTCTATAATTATTTTTTTTTAGAACGACATTCATCTTTTCCTTCGTTGTTTCTCCATATATAACATTAAACATATATGAATTAATATATTATTTGAAACATCTTATCTAATATTCTTAAGTATATTATTAAGGAAAATTCAAAAAAAAAAACTCATATTGAATAGTATTTTCCCATTCACCTGATTCATCATTCTGCAATTTTTCTATTAGGCTTTTGTACTCTTCTACACTTAGATTAGAATTAATCTTATCAACCTTGTTGATTTTGTGGCTCTGCATGACACACACCAACTAATTCATATTAGTTAAACTTACATATAATTCAAACATATTAATTTTGTAAAGAATTTAAAAAAAACTTATCTTCTTTGATTTTTTTGATGTGCTATCATTGTGTCAATCAATATTTTTGTTACTTGAGACCTTCTGAGACATTTGTTTATCAATATACAACCTGGAACATTCAATATAGAAGCTATTAAATATATTTTACAAATAAATCAAATAATTTTCAGTAAAAAACGCTTTGGTAATTGGTGCACTTATTTATCCAAATAAACACACTGATGTTTTTAGAACATTAAACACACTAGATGTTTAATTGTTCAACACCATCACAGAAAATTAATTTTTAAAATTAATTTTAAATTATTACAGTGTGAGCGTATTGAAATTATTTAACGTTGTTATTTGGAAGAGGCACATCGATGTGTTATATTACACTGGGAGCAACGATTAACAAACCAAACATAATAGAGAGTATTGTAGTATATTGATGCGTTGTATTACACAGGGAGCACAGATGCATTATATTACAAAGGGCACGCCATGGAAAATATAGCCATTTAAAAAAGAAAACGGAGAGGGCCAACAGGTTTTGTATCTAATTCAATAATTGATTCCCCTACTTTACATGTTAAATGCCTTGTATATAGTAAGTACACAAACCCATTAAAGCTAAAATGCTTAAATTGAAAAACCCTAATTGTGAAGTGGTAGAGTAAGTTAAACCCTAAGGTGAAATTTTGTAGGCAGAAGCAATGGTTTAAGGTAAGTATTGATTTTTTTGTTTTTTTTTTAATTTTAATTAAATCTAAATAGGAAAGGAGATTTTAAAAATTTGTGGCTCTGCATGACACACACCAACAACTACATATTAGTTAAACTTACACATATTTCAAATATATTAATTTTGTAAATAATTTAAAAAGAACTTGTCTTCTTTGATTTTTTTTATGTGCTATTATTGTGTCAATCAATATTTTTGTTACTTGAGACCTTCTAAGACAATTTTTATCAATATACAACCTATAACATTCAATATATAAGCCATTAAATATATTTTACAAATAAATCAATTAATTTTCAGCAAAAAAACTCTGGTAACTAGTACATTTACCTAAATAAATGCACTCGTGCGCTTAGAACATCAAATGCACGAGATGTTTAATTTTTCAACACCATCATTAAAAAATAATTTTAAATTATTACGGTGTGATCGCACAAAAATGATTTAACGATGCTATTTGAAAAAGGCGTGTCGATAAGTTATATTACACCGGGAGCAACGATTAACATGTTGGACAAAATATAGGGTGTTATAATATATTGATGTGTTGTAATACATATGGAGCATTGGTGTGTTATATTACAAAGGACGCATCGTGGAACATATAGCCATTTAAAAAAAAAACAGAGAGGGCCAACAAGTTTTGGATCTAATTCAATAATTGATTCCCAATTAAATCTAAAATGCCTAAATTGAAAGACCCTAATTGTGAAGTGGTATAGGAAGTTAAACCCTAAGGTGAAATTTTGCAAGAAGAAACAAGGGTTTAAGGTAAGTATTGATTTTTTTTTGTTTTTTGTTTGAATTTTAATTAAATTTAAATAGGAAAGGAGATTGTAAAAAATTTTACTAGTAAAATCTATAGTAAATTTTTTATTATACAAGGTTTTTAAATTTTTTTTTAAATTGTAAATATATCTAACAGAAATTGTAAAATAATTTAAGAATAAAATTTAAGTTTTTTTCTATCTAGGGTTTTGAGTGAATCACCATACCTTTCAACTTCTGATCTTTTGGTGGATCCAAATTATTTTTCATCTCCATAGTGCTGTCAATATGTCTCTCTTGCAAATGATCTATCTTTTAATTAAACCCTAACAAAAATTTTAAATTTTTTTATTAGAAAAATAAACATCAAAATTTAAAATTTTTTACTATGTAGGTTTTTGAGTGAATCACTATACCTTTCAACTTCTGATCTTTTGAATAGTTATGTTGCTCCAAAGTATTCTGTTGTTGCATAGTGTTCCTTGTATGTATCTCTTGCAAATCACTCACTTGAAAATTTGGGTAAAATAATGAAATGGTGAACAACTTTTTACTTTTTAAAAGACTTTATGAAATTACATTTTGAAAAATCAATTGTCGCTCGGTTTTGAATTTTAAAAAAGAAAAAAAAAATCGCATTTTTCTTTCAATTTATCTGCATATTGGTGTGTTTGATAGTTAAATGCACCAATGGGTTTATACAAAAAGCATACCGACATTTCCAAGGCGCCAAATTTTTTCAGCACATTGACATGATACATTTTTATTTTTTTTCGAAACCCTAAAACGGTACGATTAATTTTTTTAACGCAATGGTGTGGTTTCTATTTAAAAGTAACGATGCTCTAATTTTTATATGAACACCGAGTTAGTTGAATTCATTTTTATTTTTTTTAAATTGGGAAACAAGTGCGTAGTGATGTTGCTGTTTTTTGAAATGCATTAGTGTGTTTTTGTAGAAGAGCGCCGATATGATAACATATTTTTTTTTTTGAATGTCAAAAGTTGGTGCGGACGTTCTTTGAATGCCCTGATGTTGTTAATTTTTTAAACATATTGGTGTACTTTGTTCTGATCAACACACTGATTGGGTTTAAAAACTATCTAAAATGTTAATTTCACATAAAATGGCATATTAGTCTCAAATTATCCTTCAGGATGCATCCACATGAATTATAGTAGTTCATAGTTTACATTTTCTACTTAAAGTCGCCTTATTCTTGAAAGATGGTTTAAAAAATATATTGAATTTTAGATAAAGGTTATATGGTTGTCGAGATTAATTTTGGATATGCACACAAATTTTATTTCTGATTTTTCTCAAATGCAAGGACAATTTATCAATAATATCAAATGGCAAATTCTTTAAATTCCAGCTCGTTCCATATTACTAATCAAAGTCCTTCACGAAGTTCTCCCTTTCCATCTCCAATAAGTTCAAATTTTATTAATATTTCGATTATCTAATTGAAATTATTTAATTTTAATCCATGTTAATTTGAATAAAAAAGCATCCAAATTTTGCAGGAACTTGATACAAAATCGAGTTTAGATGCAGAAAATATTACTCCATATTTTCAAAATTGTAAATAGATTTTATGAGGCAAAGCATATTGCAAGCAAATGGTAAATGAAAATGGATAACCTCTTCACTCTCCCAATTGGAACATGTAATCTTCTACTTGCAATTCTGAATCAAAGATAGTAATATTTTTTTCGCATAACATAATTTGAACAAATCAATTGCATTGACGTGCTTACTAATATCATTGATACTATACTAATGACGTAATTCAATATTTTTTGAAACTAAGATTCTAGTGATGATGAGCGACCCACCTATCATCTTCCGGAGCACCCACTACAATGTCAACTCAAGAGAATGTTGCATTAAGGTCAATAATTAAAGAAGAAGAATTCAAAAAATGGTTGAATCAACCACCTATTCATTTCCCACTATGCCTAGATTCACCAATTAGGAATGGCTACAACAATAGTAGTTCTTCATCACAAGTTGGAAACGGAGACAATAAAATGGAGGTTGGTATGGAGGATTTCTTTCATGATACGATTTCCATGGTGGTAATGTTGTTATATGCATTCCAAAACAATGAGCTAGGGGATGATGCTCATATCACTAATATCTTATTCGAAATCCTGAAATATGCTTCCACCACTGCTCTCTTTGAACCTAGCCGCAAGTCAAAGTCTCCTTAGTTGGAGACAATGATGTTGTTGTAAAACGTGAAAGCAAAGTTTGGCATGTGAAATTCATGTTTCACAAAAATATTGAGGTAATTAACCTGCATGATCAAGCAATTTCCTTATATTTTTCACACAATCAAAATTATAAATGGTTGATTTTATGAATTTTAAATATAAACATTGCACAATTATATTCCCCACCAACTATAGGATAATATAAGGTTCTTCCAAGTGATAATGTCTTGTCGGGTAGATGTGAAGAGGAAAAGTAATTGTAGAAAATGTTGGTTGTTGTGTACATATCATATCATTCATGTTAAAATGAGTGTATTCTATATAGAGGAGAATATGTAAACAGAGATTTATGTCTCAAATGTAGGCATGGCATGTACCGTAATTAAAAAAAAAACTGGTAATCACATGGTCCTCCTCATAAGATATTGAAGCACATGCCTATAATCCCAAGGATTCGAAGACCCTTTCGTTGCAAAGAATTAGCTATGTTGTAGAGATGGCATGCCTCACATAGAAGTGAGTCAGGAGTTATGTGAATCCCAACATATTCAATAGACATGAACCATATAAAGGATACATGTTCTGAAAGGTTCAAGGATGAAATATGGAGTCTATGACTCAACATATCCATGGATGAAGTCAATCCATATTCCCTCGAAACACCAACTATCATGTTTTTCCTATAGTAGTGATCAATAACAATATCCCCCCCATGGTTTTCCGTGAGGAATGAACATCTTATGTTGGCTCTCATAGTCCCTGGTAGAAGACAACTGAATAATATGAATGTCTACTTACAACCATAGGAAGATGAATGGAAGAAATTATGGGAAGGGATACATGTGTATGATGTATAAATACCCATGACAACGGAGAGGAGTTTTACGTTGTATGGAATATGTGCTTACACTATACATGATTATCCATACTTAGGAGTTTTCTCTGGTAAAATATTACATGCTTATTGATTTGTTTAGTAACAATTTTGTTTCACATATTAATTTAGTTTGCTACAATTGTTCAGATCTTCAGGGTTGCTAATGTGTCAACATGTATACAATCAAAGGTATTGTACCAAAATGGTATCATGGATGTAGATGTTGTGGACCTTATTTAAAGGCTTGGTGATCCGACCACTTACAAAAACCAGTGTATGAATCCTCCAGGGTATTCCTTGCAGAAGAACATCCTTATAGAATAGCAACATCAGATTTAAATGGTAAACCAGAGAGAACCCAAAGGCTTGCAACAATGACACCAACTAAATGGCTTAGATCATATGAAAGAGAAGGAGAAGGTGTTTTCATAAATGTTCGATTCAAATGGGGAGCCTATATTTGATGATCTATAATTCTTCGACACCTATGTTGAGAAATTTCCCATTGGGATGAAAAGGAAATTTTTTTTTGATGAGTTCCCATATTGGGAGCATCTTAATATTTCCCACTTACTGTATCCCATGCATATATTTAAAAATGTTTCATCTTCTTTATGGATGCACATATCATCGAAAGAAAGTGACACGTTGGCTATTAGGAGAGATATTATTTATTCAAAAACTAAAAAGAAACACTGGCCAAGACAAGAAACTAGAGGAGAGGTTGGTCCCTCTTGGTCTTTCATAGAAGGTGATGTCCCATGGATTTTAAGGAAAGATGATATTTCTTTGGCAAAAGAAATTATAATGAGTGTGGGGATGCCTTTTTTATATGGGTCTTCACTACGACGCTGCTTCACTATGGAATATTGTTTGTTTGGGTTGAAATCAAATGACTATTTGAACCTTCTAAGAGTACGTATGTCAGAAACATGATTTTATTATTTATTATTTATTATTTTTATGTAATGAGAAATTCTATAATTAATTTGTGTATCATTGTATTGTTTATTGTGCAACGTCATTATCCTCTGCTTGTGTGTGGGTGTGTGAACCATGAATTCCCCTAAGACCTACGACATGCCATATCTAGATTATCTGCATTTGTACATTGGATCACATCAAAGGAGATTCATATAGTTAGCATTCCACGATGGCTTCAAGAGATAAATGAGATTATTTGTATGTTTTCAAAGGAACTGCCAACGAGTTTCATGGACTTGCAGGTTCATATTCTAATTCACCTAGTAGATGAGGTTGAATTAGTTGGGGTCATTTCTTGTTGTTGGATGTTCTTCTTAGAGAGGTACATGAAGAAATTGAAAGGTTTTTCTAGACAAAGGGAGAAACCCGATGGCTCTATGGCAGAGAGGTATATATCGTAGGAGTCTTTATATTATTCCATTAAGTACATCAAGCAGATCGACAACACACTAGATGTATCAATTTGGGATGACAAAAGGGATGAAGACAAAAGAGAAGGGGAGCTTCTCAAAACAAATGGAAAGAGACACATGATAAAGAGTAAGTGCATGCTTATCATTTGTCAAATTACTACACACTAACTATTCACACTGAACTTCATATTAATGCCTATTTTGATGTCATATATATATGTTGGTTTGATTTCATCAACGAATTTAGAAATTGAAGCCATCAACAAATTCATTATTTACAATATGGCATTGACACAATCGTGGGACGCATTATACGAAGAGAAGAGGAGGAAATGGGACCGTGGTAGGAAAGAATTCAAATAGTTGAATGGTAGAAGCTTGCCTTATCCTGATCATTTAAAAGAAAATATGGAAATGACATGCCCTAATAGTTGGGTTGTTGAGCAAGTCAGAAAGAAATACGGTGCATCTGGTCATTACCCGTGTGCTAAAGAGGATGTGCTAACCATAGGGATATGGTTCAACAACTTGGTAATTATATTCTCTTTATATACATGAGTTTTAACTTCATATTGCACCTTTGAATTGTATAATATATATATGACAATGTGATTTTTAATTATGTTCAGATTATTAAACACATGACAATGTGATTTTTTTCACTTTTTTATAGGTGCGTTTGTTCCCATTTATGTGGGCATATGGACATCATTTTCACACAGATGATTCTCATAATGGATGCATGACACAAGACTGTGGATTTGAAGTCGAGTTCGACCAATCTAGTTGTGCTAGCCACCACGATCAAAACCTAATGCATGAGATATTAGATTACATTGAAAATATACAAAAGATCATCCAAGTGGACTTATCTTCATTCTAATGTGTTATTTTTAGGTGCAAGTGGTGGGACACCTTTGATCGAAATAATATAAAGGAATATCACGATAGTGGGTTGCTATCTATCAACTCTAGAAAGATGTGGGATGAAGATAGGGAGCCTTATGTTTTCCTAAAACACTGCAACTAGGTGATTTTTTACCCAGATGTATTGGATAGGGATTGGTGGTTCGTATTAAGACACAACCCTAGATCAAAATATATTTTTGAGAACAACATTATTATCATGCCAAGCAAGGAATATAGTCGGGGTGATGACAATGGAGAGTGATATGTACTTGTGTTATTTCATCATTTATACTATTGGTGTATGTTTTTTACTGTCACTATTTTCACTAATTATATTGTTTTTTATTCATCTTGTTGACATTTTATAATATAATTAGTAAGATTCATAAATGTTTTTACACATTTTTTTGCAATAGAAACAATTTTACAGTTCTTAAAACTAAGTATTTCCAATTGGGTACATTATCTATGATAATAAGGATTCAAGGTTAGAACCCTTCTCAAATAGGAAAATGAGAAAAAAATAGTGAATTTGTGATAGTGATTAAGACACATTTGTTTGACTTTCAAATAGATTTGGTGATGCATTTTCATTTCCTATTTAGATTATGTGAAATAAATATCTATTTTTATGTATTTATAACTAAATTATTTAAAGTAGACATATATTTATCATTGTGAACATGATGTAATATTAGCTAGGAAAAATGTGAAAAACATGAATTTTAGTGACTATCTCGTGATAAGTATGTGGAAAAAATATTATTTTTTGAGTTGTTCGTTAAGAAATAATCAATATATTATTTTTCAAAAGTTTCAATCTAATATATTATCATTTTTGTATTATTTAACTCATATTTACTATTAAAACGAATTGAATTTAAAGGAGTACAATAGTGAATAAAGAACAAAAATAACATCAAAATATAATTTTTTAAGTTGTATTAAATCTAAAGTAAGTGCGCCGAGATGTTGTCACATAATATAATATTTAAAAATAGTAAAATAATAATTTGAATTAACAAATTAAATATAGAAATAACAAAAGAAATTAATGTCGACCATAATTACAAGAAATAGTATTATTGATATTACATTAGGTGTAATTTATTCTATGTTCCATCTACATGTGATATTTAAAACAAAAATATGTTTATAACAAAAATAGTTAAGTAAAATATTTCAATGTCCATATTAAATAACAAAATTTTATAGATACTTTATATAGAGAAAAATAAGGTAATTTAAATTGAAAAAATTCTTATATTTTCACTTTAGTGAGAAAGATTGAGATAATTCTTATTCCATTAATAGTTGCTTTCTAATTCAATGTATGAGGGATATTTGTAAAATTTTCAATGTTTAATATGGATTTGATATGTAATATTTTCAAAAATAGTAATAATAAATATAACTAAATGTATACATACAGAACAAAAATTATGAGGGGGCATATTTTAACATTTTGTGGAGAATGTGAATTATAAATAAAATATGTAAATGTAAACTACATATATATTATACTAGCCTAGATCCATTTTAACTTCGGATCTACCAAGCACTAGGAAGGATCGATTTTTTCTCACTCTAAAATATGTTTGCATCTCAAGAGATTTGATCTCTCTTGGTGCTTGGTAGATCTAGAGTCAAGATGGATCTAGGTTGCAGGTTATAAAAAATTGTGACTTAAGCTTTTTAAATTTAACAATAGATTGAATTTTATAAACCAATATTGAATTCGTTAAATTGTAATTTTGAATAATCTATTATTAATAAAATTTTATATTAAAAATTGAATGAGTTACACATTTTATTCTTATTAAGAACTAACTAAATTATTTTACCTTTAATTATTTTTTCCTTGTCAGTCTCGAAATTTTTACTAATTAAGATAGATTGAATATCAATGAACTATCTAAGCAATAGAAAATGTTTATCATAATTTTACAATCATAGTTTCAACCATATTAAACTTTGTAATTTATAAAAATATCTTTGCATTTTTTTTTTTAGTAAGTCGTTTTGCATGCAATTTCATATATAAAAGTTTGATATAAGTTCACCAATACATAATCTATAATAAATTTGATATAATTTCACCAATACATAATCGATAATAAATATTATTTCATAAAAATAAGCATCACTATGATAACAATATAACAATCATGTGACATCACTAAGATACACATTCAAATTCACTACCATCATCTAATTATATACACCTATAGCACATATAAACATCATTTCCTAATAATATTACAGGGCATCATCATTGTGATCACATCTAACAAAACACAAACATTGTAATCGAACATCATCACCACAAATACCCTCAAATTAATATAAATATCAGGTCAAATAACTGCTATCACATACACATCTATCTATAACCACATTAAATAAACATATCTAACATGACCTAACAATAAACCCATCAACACCGACATATAATTTAAGTACATAAACATGAACAAAAAAATGCACCACACACACACACACATAAGCACACAAATACACACACACACACATACAAGTCAAATAACTACATCAAATCAAATAAGTGTAATCAAATATCCGATAAAATAGGCGTAGTGTCATCCAAGTCAGCAATAGAAGACGATGGATGGTAAACTACTGGTGCGTGATCAAATTATGTCAAACTCAATAGAGGTGGAGGAGGAGGTGACTGGTCTGTATGAGTAGAAAACGATGGATGGTCAACTACGTCTACTTCCGCATCGCAGTCTAATGAACTCTAAGGTGGAGGAGGTGGTTGGTCTGCATGAGTAGAAGACGGCAGATGGTCAACTACGTCTACGCCCTCATCTCGTTCTAATGAAATCTGAGGTGGAGGAGGAGGTGGTTGGTCTACTATGTCAAGAGAAACATGAGGCACATCCTCTAGCTCAGGCATCTCATCATCAAGCGACTAAGGAGGTGTACTTCTAGATGGATCATTGACACCTTTAGGACCATGATTCGATGGGGTGGTACTATTAGAAGCATCATGATCACCACCCTCATCATCATGATCATGATCATCACCCTCATCATCATCATCACCACCCTCATTTGATGTATCTGTCACTGCATGATGTTGCCTTGCATTCTTAGTAGTTGTCAATACCTTACTAGCTCTGATGATATGACGCATAAGAGACATAATCTCACGCAGATAGTCACTGTAAAAACCCACGAATATAGGATCTGTGGTGATATATCGAGCCCTCTTAGGGCAGACTCTGGACTCTGGCCAATCAGTCACAGTAGTCCATCTAAACTCACAAACTAGCCCTATGGCCCCGGACACCCACGCCCCCCCTGAGGATGTGCCTCACCTTCTTTGGAATCGCCCATCTCCTCATCTCCTCTGAAATTCGAAGGGGGAGGAGGCATGTCCCCATCGAATGTGTTGATGTTTACAAAATATATAGTACATAAAAATAATTAGATAATTTCATTAAACAATTTAATAGAACAAGTTAAAGAATGTGCTATAAAATTTATTTTAAATCATTAAAGAAAAAAAAAAAAATTAGATTAATTTAAAAAAAACACTAATATTACCTCTCCAATCACTATGGTTGTAAGGTGCTTTAAGGTTGAGCGCATAAATGGATGTCCTCTCCCGGCCATAAGAGCACCTCTCCCATCCGGTCGAGTGCATAAATGACCTCAAATTATCTAGAGGCTCAACCACTATGAAGAGGATGATGGGACACCCTCTCCAATCAATCCCCGCATATAGAAACGCCAACGCGACAAATGCATGGTTATACTCACTGGCCAGTAGTGCTAGTGCTTCAGGAGAAATCATGGCTATATACTTCAGCGTGCCCCTCTTGGGCATCATCTACCCACACATGTACATTCGGACCTCAATGATTGGCCTAGGAGGGCGATGGTCAAATGTGGGCCTCTTCTCTGGAAACCTCTCAAAAAATAAACAAAAAATCTATGAAGCGAAAGAGAAGGTCTCCCTCCCATGTCTCAATGAACGACATCTATCTAAACCCATGCAAAACTTCCTCAAAAAAATGGCAGACCATTTGATGCAATGTGGCACCTGAATCAAAGAATCAACATAATAAAAAGAGGGCAACTATTGCGCTGTTAATCACTACTAAAGTGTGTAATCACGGTGACTAATAACGAGAGGCACCTAGAATCCTCTACGGTAAAAGAAGAAATATTTAGTTTTCCATCACTGACTTGAAAATCTGATGGACAGACCACATGAAACCCAACATATCTCTAAGTGTACACAAGTTGAATCTCAGTTGTAATCCCATGGGGGAGATCAGGGAACTAGGAAAAATCCTCCCTTCTCCTAGATAGGCCAACGATAAAGTATATCCTTCTCATTAGGCCTATACCACACCCCAAGATCGACAGAGAAAGCCTTCTCTTGGACACTCCATCAATGGATCAAATGCGCCAATAAGAGAGTGTGCCTTCAGGGATATAGTCTCCTCATAGTACTTGAGGAGGCCTACATTCCTCAAGAGCGCTCAGGTCACTGTAGTAATAGGGAAAGAGTATAAATCTCTCTCCCTCTCTCTGGTCTGCCATGTTCGGACTATATTGTATGGGTCCACCTGTTGCATATGCTCCTACTGGTGCCCACTCTACTCACGTATATACTACATGATTGACATATAAAATACATCACCCTCATACATAAAATATATTTTTTTTTATTAAATGAAACATATATTTATAAATATGGAAACATAACTTTCAATTAAAAAAAAAACACCGATGCGCTAAAAACACAATCGTGTAGCAACATCAGTTCTCTTTCAACTATATCTGCAACAGTATCAGTGCACATATAAGTATGACACACCGTTGTTGCTTCAAAAATTTAACTTGTAAATGTGGTGTGGCATACTTGTGCACTGGTGCACACAAATAACCATTTTGCATTGGTACAGTATGTTCAGGTTATTAGATGCACTGAGCTACACCAATGTTTTTAAATATTATTTTTGTAGTGCATTTGGTAAATATAAATGCACCGAGCGTGATGCATCGACGTACAATTTGTTGCATCTTTCCTAGTGGGTTTTAATTTACAAAACGCACTGCAACAACGACAGTGCATTATGTTCACACACCGAAATGTGGTGCACCCTATAAATTTATAGGGCACACCATTATCGGTGCGAGCCAAACATATTGAGCACATCCCACAACGTTTTTTTTTTTTTAATTCCAAATATAACCTAATTTACAATTATAATTTACTAAAAAATTAAATTACAAAGAAGCATAAACATTACCTGGACATTTGGTCGTTAGAGAGGCATTGTGGACACGTAATGGAGAAAAACAAATTTTAGCACGGTTTGAAAAAATTGGAAACTCAGATAGTGAGCACAATAAAAAAGGATGGTGAGAAAGAGAAGCATCAATGTCATGGTGTTTTCATCTGGAAAGAGTGGCACTGTTGATTCAGAGCTCTCCCATACTGTAGATGGTAAAAATGAGAAATTATGATCATGAGGGTTTAATTATTAACCCTCCTTCGGTGTGTTCCTCCAACTGCATCGGTTTGGGATCTGTCCAAAAGCACCACATTTTTTGTACATTGAAAAATATTGTAGTGCATTTCCTGAGACGCCCCGTGGCATTTATATACAGATACCACACTAGTACTGTGTTTTTACCGCACCGGGGAGTAGTTGGAAAAGAGCACCACTTTTTCTAAAATTTAAAACTACAATGGTGTTCCTTATGGATATGCACTGAGATGTTTTACTATATGAAGGACACCAGTGCTATCGATTATGAAAATGTCGTTGCGTTGTGTTATTTAGCACACCGTGTTTTTTTATTTTATAAAAATAATTTTTCTATGGTGCACCATGTTATATGCAACACCGATGCTGGCATGGATAGTAAAACACCGATGCGTTTATATATTTTGGACACAATGTCCAAAAAATATCCGCTAAAACATTCATCTGCCCACCTCCATTACAAACGTTTTTTTGGCTTATTTTTAGAGGGGCTTCCGCAAAAACCTTCATTAGAAGGCCTTTTCCTTGTAGTGTAAATTCATTAATTAAAAAAAGACATATAAACAAGTGCCATAAGAATGAATTAAGGTTTTTTGGAGATGTACTCATGATAAGTCATGGTATTGTAACAAAGCCTATTTATAGATTAAAAATCTTGTTACATGTTTTTTTTTTTAAATGTATATATATTTAACTTATATATTAATTCTTTTTAATAATAATAATAATAAAGTTCTAATTTAGTTAATTTTTATTATTTCTTAAATTTTAGCAACATGAGATGTATGATGATGTGTTTTGATGTTTATTATGGATTGATGCATATTTTAGTTTACCAACCATTTATTTATATGGTTCTGCGAGTTATATAGAAAAATAAAATGATATGAAAATACAATGGAATTACACATCTCTTTTTTATTAAAAAAATATTACTCTGTATAAATATAAGGAGAAAAAAATTGAGTTGTCTTTAGGTGTGACTTTTTGAAAAGTTTTCTAGTTTATTTTTCAATCTAATTTGTCTAGAGTCCGGCAAGGATTCATTGAAATCACGAGTTTGATGGGTGAACTTTGGACAATTGAAGTGCCCAAGAGGTTTCGTGATGGTGTTGAATTCATATATGCAGTCAAAAAACTAATTTAAACAACACAAATCTAGATTTTACCATAATTTTTTTTTTCTCCCGGCCAAAAATCCATTGGAAACTCCAAAAAGTCACACACAAAGACAACTCCAAAAAAATTTATACAAAAATATTTTGTTTAAGATGGAAATTGAAATATTTTTATCTATATTGGACTTTTTTTTAAATAACATGTTTTGAATTTATATTTATCATTAAAAGAGAGCTTATAATCATCATTAAAAGAAATTTCATATTTCCTTTATAAATTTTTATTTATAATTTATAATTTATTTTCTTGTTAGATTTATCTAAGGATATTCGAACATTGAATCTCACAAAAAAATTTAAATATTTTTTTTAGGTTGGGTTCATTCAAGGGAATTTGAACATTAAATTTCATGGTTTACATCACACTTTATAACCTGAGATCCGCAATTGAACTGCCCCGTGATATACTTTTTAATTAGTTTATATTTGATATAAAAATATTTTATTTAAGATGGATTTTGAAATAATTTATTTATAGATTGAGATATCGGGAATTGTTCCATGGTAGATATGTTTGAGTGTCGACGTTTCGAGTCTACAACAGGATTCATCATCAAGACAAAGGTTGAGGAAGAGCAACAGAAATGGAGTGCTATAAGCATGAAGAGACAAGGGAAGAAATAAATGGCCGACAGAAGAATGTTACAAGAAATAATTAAATCAATTAATTAATTTAGAATTTATCTAAAAACTTGTTTTTAATGTATATAATTTTATACATGAAGTAAATATTTTTTAGAATGTAATATTTAATATTATGTTAAATTGTAATCATTTTTATTTATGGTTATTAAATAGTAATTTTTATTTTTATTTTTAATAATTTTTATGTATAGAAATATTAAATCTAATTTGAATATTTAAATCTAATTTAAATTAATTAATTTTTAATTAAATGTAAGAAGATGAAATGTCTTTCGGATTAATCACATAATTTTTTTATGAATCATAAATATTATGCTTTAATTCTTTTTTTAATTATATTTTAATTTGATTTAATTTAATTATATATATTTTAATTTTAATTTAATTTAATTTAATTATATTTTATTTATAGTTAAAATTAAAATTTTAATTCATTTAATTTATTAATTAATATTAATTTCAAACTATGATAATTTTTAATAAATAATAGTTTTAAATGGCTAATCCTTAATAAAATCTTATTTTATAACTAATTAATTTAATAATTAATATTAATTTTAAACCTTAACTCCGGATGCGGATGATATAGTGGAGTGACAGGACATTAGTCCCATGGCGGATCCCGAGGGCATCCGCATGCTACGGCCATATGGCCTTCGACGGCGCCATTACTATGGCCATTACTTCGCCAACCTGCATAGCATTCAAGTCACTTGTCGCGTCCGTCTTCCACCTCGTTCTGTTGGTTATGATACTTATGGCCTCTTCTCTAGAGAATTCTTCGAGTCTTTGTTTTGTATGCAGATCTCCTCCTCCTGTCTGCGGTGCCTGCCCACCAGCCTGCGCAGAACCGAGTGCACGCACCCACACTGGGCGGCGTTGCACCATCCTTGGCTGCTTGGAGACTCTCCCAGGTTTCCACTTTACTCAGAGTCATTTCTGTCATTTGGCTTCTCCGTTTTGTAATTCTTGCTTGCCCCCCCAGCTGACTGAGCTCCAAAATTCTTCGCTGCACTCTACCGGCTTCATCTGCTCCAACCACTCTTGCCAAAACCCAGTGGCGATGCCTCGTCTCAAACAGAAAATGCACTATAGGCAGGGAACGAGTAGAGGGCGCTCCACACGCCCACGACCCTCCATCAGCTCGCCCTCTAACTCATCCGCGGAAGACGTTGACCGGTATCTGAATTCTGATAGTAGAAATCTGAGGGGCCATCACTTCCATCCTGGGTGCTCCCACGCTGCTTCGCCTTCGCGGCCTCCCCCCCCTGCCTCTCAGTCGGCCTCCCCTGTTTTTAATTTTCCTTTCAACCTTGGCCTCTGCCAGTCCTCTCAGAGGGCGGAGTTTCGTTTCAATTGCTCCATGGACAAGCCTGTTCTAACCGCTTTCATTACAGTTACTGTTTGTGAAGAATCTCTCAGCTTGGCTCCTGTTCTTGCAGCCCATCTCGCTCCCCCCCCCCGCCTGACCCTCAACCCTCCCAAGCCAGAAATGACTTCCCAGCTCCTGTTGCGCCCGCTAGCATGGGGCAATCCATTCCTGGGATGGAAAATTTGCAGGTGAAGTGCTCTAGCAAAGATGGCTCGCCAGGGAAGAACAATGCAGATGGCGAAGACGAGTTCGATTGCAGGATCGTGGAAGAACCGGAGTCCCCCACCACTGAGCAGTAATCTTGAATTTCCTCAACATGTTTTGGTACAGTTTTTTGAGCTCTTGGAAGGATCTCTTGGTTTTTTTTGTATCTACATTCAGCTGCAAAAGCTGTAGGCTATTTCAGTTTTTGTCTCTTGTCAAACTACAGTGCATTAACTCTATCACCGGTTTACCTTCTAAGGGCAGTGGACCTTATTTTAAAAGCACTGGTTTCCCACTCTGGGCAGTTCAGTTGCTAAAGTTCAGCTTGGACATCAAGCCCAGTTCTCAGGCTCACACAGCTGAAACTGGTGCAGTTTTGTACCATTATGTTTTATAAATAGATTTAGCTTTACTGAGAAAAAACAAATTTAAACCTTAAAAAATTTTAATAACTAATTTTCAAACGACTAGTTTTAACAACTATTTCTTAATGGTTATTTCTAGGCAATAATACATCCCTATTTAGTCATTAAGATCGATTAACTTCAATAGTTAATTCAAAACATAACCAAATTCTAATAATATACTTAATCTAAAAAACATTTAATCTAATTAAAACATTTTATTGATCTATTACTTAATTAGAAATAATAATTCTTTTCTTACTCAAAAACGTCTATAATATATATGTAACTAAAAAATAAAATAAAATATCTTTACCATTTTAAAATATCTAATCTTTTTAAGATATAATAAATTAAAATGAGTCGCACTAATATTATTTTTACATTAAAGCACGTTTATAACATCACTTATCTATTGTTTTTTTTAATATATAAAAAATAACACTACCATTCACAAATTCTGTGAAATGAAAGATGTTCACAGTAACGACTTTAAATGGGAGAATAAACCCAAATATACACCTTACATCTTGAGCATATGCTATGCAACTTTGAAAATAGGTACCTCATGCATCTCACTCATATGAGATGACATCTTTGAAAATATATAGTGAATACAAAATACTTGGATTGATTGATTGATTCATATCTTAGACGGTCGGGTACACGCAGGCCCCATAGCCTGCAAGCAAAAGTCCAATCCGTTATTTTAAGATATAGGAAAAATAGCAATCCACTATGCCATACATTAAAAAATGGAATTTTCAAAAACTATGTTGAAAGGATGAATCATTGGATGTTGATTTTAAGTCTGAAATTAGATTTAATAAAAAAATTATTTTGAAAAGACTAAAATTATGTTTAAGCCACAAACTTTATTAGGTCAAAATCAGATAAATTTTATTTAGTGAATTTGAGAAAGGCCATTCCTTGTAAATTTTATTCACTTAAAATCAAATAAATTTTATTCACTTAAATTTGAGAAAGGTCATTCCTTTTCACGCTTTCGAGTATTCCTTGTACCACTATGATTGTGTAAAAGGTCATTCCTTTTCATGCTTTCGAGTATTCCTTGTACCACTATGATTGTGTAAGGTTTAGTGGTACAATTTCTATTCATTTGCATTCATTACAGTGAGTCTTTACTCTCTAATCCCTCAAATCTCGAGCTTTGAACTTATTATTTATTTGAACTTATGATGTAATAGAAATTAAATTTCACAAAAACTAACTGGTTTACTTTTCATGGGTAACAAATGCATTAGAATATGTAGTTAAGTTTATATACAATGATTTCTCGGATGGGGTGACTCTCAAAACAAATGGGGAGCTACCACCATCCCACCTGGTTGAAGAACCTAGGGACATGGCAACACGTCCCCAAGAAGTTTTAATGAATTTAATGGCAAACAAGACCAAATCATTTAATGTGATATCAAATGTCTAATAGAAAATCTATAGAGTGGAGGTGGTGGATGCCTAATAGAAAATCTGTAGAGTGGATGTGGTGGATGTTGTGTGTAGTTCTCAAGTCTGTAATTCGTATGGAAGAGGGTGTTTACAAGGCCTCTCTCATGGCTTTCTCCATGCACAACAACCTTGCTCACAGATTGTCGCTTACCTTCTTGCAAACTCTGGTGTGGGCGGGGAAGAAGAAAGGCGAAGCATATATGTTTTGGTGGCAACACAATTGCACTGGTTCATGGGAAAAATGTGTTGGACTAGGGGTAGTCCAACCGATTCTCCAATATATAGGGATGACTTTTTCTTCCAATAATCCAAAAAAACACCAACTTGTGGGTAAATTTCTTTTGTTTCTTGACTTTGGTTTTGGTATTATATATTTTCCAAATTGCAGGTCCATCAAAAGTTTGCAGCATGCAAGGAAAGAAAGCAAAGCTATCCCAGTTTTGAGGTGGGAGGAGTTTCTAGTTTCTGGATTCTAGTTTTGGTATTAACGATGTAGTCGCTGGCCCTCCAAGTGGTTTCTACTCCTATGCCTACAATTATCAATTTCTTTTTGTTTTTTTGAATTTGGCCTTTTCGGCCTTGGCCTGGACAATAATTTGGATATACTATGTGGAGATTTCTTGTAACCCCCTTTTATGGTGTTTGTGGAAGATTGGGAAGGAATGGTTTTTGGATTTTTCAATCATTTTCTCCATTGTGTTAGTTTATCTGATTTCATGTTTGTTTTATCTCCCTCTTGGAACCAACTGCCTTTGAAATTGGAGTGGTAGATGGAAGGAAGTTGTGTTGAGGTTTATTTGGTTATGGGATGTGAGGGAATTCAAGAGTCCAACTATTAATTTTTCTTTTCACGATGGCTTTTCTCCACCTAGTGTTTGGCTATATAATCATGTTCCCAACTCCCTGTTGTCATCTGGTTGTTCTCAATTTTGGCCGATTGGTTTTGTAGTGCGATTGAGGTTTTCTTGGGTAATTTGTGGTAAGGGTGATTTATGGTAGAGGCTAATTACCTTGAGGAAGTGGTGTGGGGAGAGAATTGCACCACCCTCTGTAGTGCGAGCTGAGCCTAGCTGAAATATTTTCTGAGTCTCCCCCTGTTTAGAAAAGGCCATAGGTTTGAGACATACTTGGGGTTCCAACTTCTCTGTGATTTAGAACTCTCTCATTGTCTTCAATATTTATTCTATGTTGCCAATCATCTGTCTCTAGAGCCAATTCCATGTCAGAGGGCGCATGTTAGGAGGGGGGAAGCTTATTATCAAGAACGAGCCCAAAGGGGGCACACTGACGTGCACCATTAATTGAATGAATTCTTTGGGAGATTTTGGGAACTAACACTAGGCCCTATTTAGGAAGAAATTGGTCGGGTTGAGGAAGAAGCATCCACGCACAAAGCCCCTCTCTCAGATCCAGAGGTATTAGTAGAATGGGTTGATTGGATCCCTAATAATAGGCATACCAGGGGTCATTTCAACTAATACATGCAAAACATAGGCTTATTGGTAGATGAAATTCATATTGGGGTGCACGTTGGTGGAAAATCACGAGCATTGGGAGGACGTCCTTCATGCATTGAATCACCTTCACCACCATCTGAGAAATGTGGATCATAGGTTAGACAAAATATAGAACCACCTTGGGATCCTCTATGACGGGAACAACTCATGAAGGCTCAAAGGACACTTTACAGATTGTAGTCTCAGACTTCGATCCCTTAGAGTAGCTATCTAATGTCTATGTCCTATTTATCTTATGATACTAGTATCTCAAGGTAGTGCATCCTAGGGCAAGACTCCAGTTATCTTTTTTTTTTTGTATCTCTTTTTGTATTAAGTTATCAATGTCCTCTCTACGGAAAGTTTTTTTTTGTTATGGCCAGGTCACCTGAGTGAGAGACTAAGAAGATAGATCTTTTCCTTGATGTAATCTCCAAATTTTATAGGGAATAAAATTCAACTTACAAAAAATAAAAGTCTATATACAGTGATTGTCCAAAAGAGTATAGTTGCACCAAGGAAAAAGAGAAACAAGGGGTATCGTGTTCCATTCTAATAAGTTATCAGATTTAGATGATGCATTTTGCATAAACGACAAAGAGAAACAAGAGAATGTGGAGTAATCCATTAACTCTTCGTAATTAGGAATTTAGATGCCGCATTTGATGTATTGAATATAATCACTTTTTTTTTTAAATAACCAGAATGAGAATTTTGTATTTATATGCAAGTTTGTGTCTAGATTGTAGCAAATACATCAAGTAGTACATAGCTATATCTTCAAAAAGAAATCTTGAGCCCTCTTATTCAACAAAACTATATATTTTTCCATAGGGACTTCAAACTGGACCCAAAAAAAACGAGGTTTTGTAGCTATATACTTTCAAAACTTACCCACTAAAAAACAAAATTTACATGTCCAACTATTACTAATTGATAATGCAATATTTCATAATTGTGCAATGTCAATTCATTTAGCTCTAAGGAATTGGAGACAGCCTAATTTGACAATTGATTTTTAAATCTCTCAATCTTAATTTACACCCTTCATTAACACATAAGTCTGCATTTTTATTGGGATCTGGAGAACATGGAAATATTGGTATATAAACAAAAATTCTTTCATTGCTTTCTTAATTCGTTTCATAAAAATTATAATGTTTTATCTCTCGGAGAGGAGACTTTCACCAAAATGCTAAATAATATTGAGGGAGTTCCCGAGAACATTGAGAGAAACTACTTGATTTTCTTTGGCTTAATTAAATTCTCTAATAGAAGACATAAGCTTCAGCTTGATTGTTTATCATACATCCTAAACTCCATGAATACTTGGCAACTTTAACTTTCTCGAAGCCATAAAACACCCCTTTCCTCCTACCACTCCCTATTAAATATAATCACTATTACGAAAAGGCCCTTTCACCTCAATTTTGATATGAAGTTCAATGTTTATATAATTTGTCAATGATTAAAACCTAAAATATCTTACCTCAAACTGAATAAAGGTGCAAATCAAAACATCAAACTGAATTTAGATAGGTCAAGGGGTGTCTAATGGGAGATTTTTTTTATTTTTTATTTATTTTTGGTTAAGTTGAGATTTTAACTAACTATGGGTTGAAAAGTCTACATCAATTGAGAAGTCTATATCAATCACCATTGGAACTGTTCGAAATAATTTACTAAAATGGATTATCAAAAGCTCCGATGGAAGGGGTTTAAAATAATTAAAGATTGATTTAACAAATTTCTGTGATCTTATTTTCTCGATGACCTTTTTCTTATTTTAATTGCAACCAATTCTTTTACTAAAATGGATTATCAAAAGCTCTGATGGAAGGGGTTTTAAATAATTAAAGATTGATTTAACAAATTTCTGTAATCTTATTTTCTCGATGACCTTTTCGATGACCTTTTTCTTCTTTTAATTGAAACCAATTCTTTTAATTTCCTAAATTTTTTAATCTAAGTGTCCTATGCAGAGAACTAGTAGACTGAGTAGTCAAGTCTAATGGAGTTTTCAAACAAAGAATTAATGGCCATAGAAAAGGGGATTTCGCATGCGTACTTGGATCTGTGGAAGTAAGAGTTCCAGTCTGCGCAAAATCACAATTCCAACTGTTCCGACCCGCAGTCTGATAGTATGCGTTCATGGCATAAGCAGCATGGCTTGCCACTGTATTTGGTGAATAGCAAGGACCTCCTTCTTGAATAGGCCTACAGTCAATGCCCTGTCCACAAACATAGTTCAAATTTGCCTCCAAAGTTTGCTCATCGGCGCCCGGCTTGGCAGTGCACCAAACTTTCCCTGCAGGAGGAGCTGTCACAGGCCCCCCGGTGCGTGGAGCAGGAGGAGATGGAGCTGCACTCTGCCTTATTTACAGATTCAATTAGAAAACAGATAAATTCTCAATGCATCCAATGTAAGACTGTTTAGCCTTAAAAAGAAACTACGATCAAGACCCACCCAGTAAGGCCTTTCAGAACCAACTCTAGTAAGTGTTGAACTTTCAGTCAGAACCAACTGCACTATCTGAAAAGAAAATGGAAACTATGAAGCAGTTTACTTACCGGCGATTGCAGCAAACCCACATCATAAGCCATTGTCATATCAGCTTTAAACAGCCCATAATTGCGCTCCGAAGTTGGTCCTGGCTTCAGATCCTCATTAAAGAGGGAAAAAATGTAGGTCTGAATGTACCTATTTGGCATCAATGGGGTCCCCGTCATGGAGGTCACATGCTTGATCAGGTTACCATTGTAAGCAATTGCATTCTGTAAGCTCACCCCTGTCTCCGTAGAATCCCCCACAGATGGCCATCCTGTTTCTGCCACCACTATATCAACACCAGGGTAACCCAGATATTTCATGGCTGAGTACGCTGCATCAAGCTGCGCATCAAACATGTTGGTATAGGTGAGCCCACTGTTTGTGTCATAGAAGCCCGGGTTGGGCTTGAAGAGTGCATAAGCCAGGGTTTGATCGGTGGGATTACTCTTGTAAGCAAAGTAGGGGTATGGGTTGATCATTAATGGGGCCCCTATCTTCTGCAGGAAATCAAGCAGGGATTTCATGTCAAAACTTTCATTGAAACGGCCAGCAGATGGGGGAACAGATGTAGAAAGTATGGCCATAGAATGAGGTGTGGAGACCTTAATTTGCTGGTCAAGTGAAACCTCAACAAGGGCAGTGTGTAGGTTCTGCAATGCAGGAAGGAGCTGGGAAATCAGAGTCCCATCCCCACTGAACAGAACCTCGTTCCCCACCGAGATTCCAATGATATCAGTGGCAGGAACAAAAGGAACGATATTGTTCTTAATCCAATTCTGTGCTACAGCCAGCTGGTTCAGAGATGGGATTTGGTCGTTACCAATGCCTACAACTAACCCAATTCCTGTGTTAGCAAATGCTTGAAGAATTGCAGGATCTGCTCCATATAGTCTCAACTTTGAAATACTTGTACTCTGAACCAGCTTTGCTACTGCAGATGGTGGAGGAAGATTGTCTCCAGTTTGTCCATAGTCAACGCCTAGGGCTGGTAAACGCTGCGCCAAACTCCTGCCCCTGCTTCCACTTTCTGCAACAATTCCCGTTTGCAAACACAAAATGAAGTGAAAATAGAAATCCAAATAACAAAACCATATAAATATCCACAATTAAATCATATAGGAAGTGGATTTTTGGGTATTATCCTCGTAACAATGACACTGCCAATAATGAAATTCATATCAACAGCGTAACCAGAGCATGCAATCCCAAACATATACAATCGTCCTGACAGAAAATATTGAAAATCCTGTCAACAACACAACGGTATGAATACCTACTCGTACAATTTCAGAAACCCACATCAGACCCAATTTCACACATCTGGTCAGCAACAGAATCATGTGAATACCAGCCAAAATAATTACATGAATACCTATCAACCATATCATTAACCAGTAACCAATATTGAAAATCCTGTCTACAACAGAACAGTAGGAATACCTATTCATAGTACATACAATTTCACAAACCCACATCAGTCCCAGTGTTGCAAATCTTGTCAACAGCAGAACAATGTAAATACCAACATTCATAATCACATGAATACCTTGCATAACCATATCAGTAACCAATATTGGAAATCCTGTCAACAGCACAAAAGTATAGACACCCAAATTCACAAATTCACAAACCCAAATCAGACCCAGTGTTCCAAATCTTGTCAATAGCAGAAAAATATAAATACCAATATTCATAAGCACATGAATACTCTTCATAACCATATCAGTAACCAATATTGGAAATCCTGTCAACAGCACAAAAGTATAGATACCCAAATTCACAAACTCACAAACCCAAATCAGACCCAGTGTTCCAAATCTTGTTAACAGCAGAACAATGTAAATACCAACATTCATAATCACATGAATACCCTTCATAACCATATCAGTAACGAATATTGGAAATCCTGTCCACAGCACAAAAGTATAGATACCCAAATACACAAATTCACAAACCCAAATCAGACCCAGTGTTGCAAATCTTGTCAACAGCTGAACAATGTAAATGAAAACATTCATAATCACATGAATGCCCTTCATAACCATATCAGTAACCAATATTGGAAATCCTGTCAACAGCACAAAAGTATAGATACCCAAATTCACAAATTCACAAACCCAAATCAGACCCAGTGTTTTAAATCTTGTCAACAGCAGAACCATGAAAATACCATAATTCATAATCACATGAACACCCTTCAGAACCATATCAGTACTTGTATAACTACAAGTATCAGCAAAGATATTTCACAAGACAATGACTGATGAAAGGTCACAATAGCTGCAATTACAGACATACAATTGTAAAAGCCTCCCAGTATCAATTGAAACTCAAATTTTAAGTAGCTTATACCATTCTGTGACAGTTAATAAAAAGGATAATTACCTCCACATGGGATGCAACATAGGATGACTGGTAGCAAGATCGTAATTGTAGTTGCTTTTACTATCATCTCCATTCTATGAGAAAGTGACTAATCTAAATCCTCCTCTCTACCATCCACTGTGCTACACTCCTTCAATACTTGGAACAAAATACACAATACACCGCAAAGATTAGGACAAGTTGCAGTGTTGAAGTTGCTAACAGGTCAAGAACTCGAGGAAAATATTTTGATTTCAGACTTAGGGTCCCCAAGCCAGGTGTCTTCTGCATACCAGGCCTTGTCAACTTATATTCAGACGATGTACACTGAAAACCTAAAGGAGATTGGTGGAGCCCTGGCAGGAGAGCACATCGACACTGAAAACCATAAATTAAATGACTAAGAGACTCGGTTGATGCATATTTCATGCCTATCATTTTCGATAATGACTGAAGTAATAATAATGGGACGTTGCCACAACGAACCTTCCTCTGTTTTCTGTTTTGGATAAGAATGCAAGTGCATGTGTATCTCGCGTCAACAGAGTCGCCCATGGTCAGAAACAATGGGAATTATGAAGTTTCCTGCTTTGCCAACTTCAGAAAGCACGTAGAAAGACCTGTGGGGAAACACATCTGTGAAATTGTGCATTGCATTCAAAAAGGGAGGGTAGGTGGAAAGAACGACTGGCACATTGCATCATTCCATTCCCCATCTGTGAAATTGTGCATTGCATTCAAAAAGGGAGGCTAGGTGGAAAGAACGACTGGCACATCGCATCATTCCACCAAAAATACAAAGATGCGGTCTTCAATGATATCAAGCAGCGTCATAAAGGCAACACAGGCAGTGTGTGGCAGGCTAAATTTCATTTATCTTCATCTTGCTCTTAGTTTGAGAATTTCTTTTATTACGTTATTTTCAATTCCCCAAGGAAGGTGCCCTTGGTATGATGCTAACTTATATGAAAGTGGAGCGGGACTCTTATTAGGGGAGAGTTGTCTAATGTTGTGCAGGGACCAGTAATTGTTATAGCACTGGTCCCATCAACCCACCAAAAATAGATATATATGCATCCAATAATTAAATATAATTTGAAGTGCAAATATATATTAAATTAAGTCCAAAATTTCCCAAGTCATTGACTGGGCCCACAACTGTCCATAAATAGTTTAATAAGTATCAAGATTACAAATCCTATCATATCAACTCAAAAACTCATAAAACCATTTTTCCTTCCAAAATGGTCAAGTCAATAAGTACAAAAAGACAGTCACTTCAGCCCATCTGATCAACCTTGATGTTGTGTTAGAGAAGTAAATATCAATACCTGCACATAATAAAAAGAAATGTTTGTCAGCCATAACTGCTGTGTTATTCAACATTTAAACACATTGTGTTCAATAAATGGCACCCACCCAATAACAACATTTAAACCCACAATAAATAACACCCACCCAATAAATTCAATAAATGATTTTCCATTAAAACAGATCAAAATAGATCAAAGCACATGGATCAACAAAAACAAATTCCCAGCCATTGGATCACATCAAATTCAATCTTGATCACACATGCAAAATGAAGCCATTGCAATCCATGGCCATCATTGTCACCAATTAAATTCAACTGCAAAAAACTATAAAAGGAGTTCAACCACTGCTGAACATTCAAACTATTCACCAGTTTTGGAGACAAACAAACACAGAACATTTCAAAGTATAATCAGAAAGTCTTTATATCAGTTTAATTTTCTGAACCCAATGAGAAATTGAATCAGCCTAAATTCACAGATAAGTTTCTTTGCTTACAGATTAGCATTAAATAGAAAACACAGAGATCAGTTACTTATGCTTAAACCCTCACAATTATTCAGTTCCTTAGCTTAAAACCTCACAATTATTGTGTTCAGTCATGATGAACTTACGCTAAAGCATTTACAGAACATGGCCACTCTGTCTCTTTCTGCAAACTGTGGGATACTCAGTATCCAATTTCAAAAGAATCCCTGAGAAATAGCAGTAGAAATGAGAAACAGCGCTGGAAAATCAAAAGTGATACACATGATTTACAAGGTCCAACGTAATAACGTTTGCAATAAAATGTCATCACATTAAAAATACTGGATATCTGACACCTGGGTGAGGGAGATCTAAAACCGTAATGGTTGGTTTAAGTAAAAGAAAAAGAATGAGAAACTTCAACTGTAATTTTTGAAAATTCACTGTCCTTTGTTTTGTTTGTTTTAAAATTGCCACTGCTACAATACAGGGGAAAATCCTGCTGTGTAGGAGCCTAATAGGTTGATGCCTTGAAGCACCATTTGAATCTGTTGTGACTGAAGGTAAACTGTCATTGAATCTGGGCTAACAGATGTAAGATCTCATTGATTCACAGTTGCACCACAGTTCATTTGAAGTCAAGTGCTTTTAGAGACTGGGTGAAAGAAACCTGTCTCTATCATTTCACTTTTTGTAGTTAAAAAGATTTAAAAGGAAACATCAAATTCCGAAAGAAAAATCCCAAATTGAAATGGTGCATCTTTAGAAATAAGGAGGAGGATTAGATGGATCTCTACCATAGCTCAGTGTTAAGCTCAGTTCAGGGCTATTAATGACAAGGTTTGATCAAGATGCCATTAGTTAGAGGATTTTGTCTCAAGTGAGTAATAGAATTATAACGAGTTTTTCCAATGCTAATAAATAAAATAATAACAATAATATTTTAATGGCTCACCCACAGATCAATTTCTTTGCTTAAATTCACAAATAAGTTTCTTCGCTTACAGATTAGAATTAAATAGAAAACACAGAGATCAGTTACTTATGCTTAAACCCTCACAATTATTCAGTCCCTTAGCTTAAAACCTCACAATTATTGTTTTCAGTCATGATGAACTTACGCTAAAGCATTTATAGAACATGGCCACTCTGTCTCTTTCTGCAAACTGTGGGATACTTAGTATCCAATTTCAAAAGAATCCCTGAGAAATAACAGTAGAAATGAGAAAAAGCCTTGGAAAATCAAAAGTGGTACACATGATTTACAAGGTCCACCGTAATAACATTTGCAATAAAATGTCATCACATTAAAAATATTGGATATCCGACACCTGGGTGAGGGAGATCTAAAACCCTAATGGTTGGTGTAAGTAAAAGAAAAAGAATGAGAAACTTCAACTGTAATTTTTGAAAATTCACTGTCCTTTGTTTTGTTTGTTTTAAAATTGCAGGGGAAAATCCTGCTGTGTAGGAGCCTAATAGGTTGATGCCTTAAAGAACCATTTGAATCTGTTGTGACTAAAGGTAAACTGTCATTGAATCTGGGCTAATAGAGGTAAGATCTTGAAACATCAAATGGATGCTCCCATCTTGCCTGTGGAATTCTCCCCTAATACCCCTAGCAGGCTCTACAACAAAACCAGGAAAAATAATACTTCAGATGCTTTAGGTCCTGATGTTCCATAGTTTCTATTAAATGATCAAAAAAACAAAACATAACAAAAAACAAAACATGACTAGCTGAGCATATAAGCCTGTGGAAAATAGTTGAGCATGAGTAGATGAGCATTAGCTGATCATAGGAATTAAAGATGACAAGACAGAAAATAAGAAAATTGTAACAGAAGGAAAGGCATTCAGAAAACTCGGGCATGAACACACAAACTAATTGTAAACTGTTATAAATTGTTATAAATGGGAAGAGATGATGTTACCAGATGATGTTTGGCTTGTATGAAAGAATTATGTTCAATTATTCTTAACTAAATGCATGCAATAATTCTGCAGGTAGTTGCATCCATGGCAAGAGTGAGTTATGTCGCTCGCACAAGAAGAAGTGGCAAAAGAGTGACCAGGGGTGCCCAACTGCGATGCACCTCATCAGATGAAGAAAGAACAAGTGATGTCATTGTCACCAATGCTCCAAGAAATGTTGTTGACGATGACCATGTGGCTGAAGCAGATGTTGTGGCACCATCAACCACAGAGCCACCGTCAACCACAGTCCAAGGTGCAACTTCAACTAAAAATATCAGCGCCATAAGAGGTTGGACAAAAGAAGAAATGTTAGCTGCAATTGATGACATAGAGTTCAATGGATATTCTGTTCAGGCATCTGCAAAGAAGCATACTATTCCCCCTTCATCAATACATTATTGGATAAATGGGCTGACTCACACCAAACGTAGAGGGCCTGTTACGATTATGATTGAAGAGGAGGAGGCCGAGGTGGTTGAGTGGTGTAAAGAAATGGCCCAATTGGGACATGGGCTAGAGTTGATACAACTCAAATCTACAGTTGCTCAAATCTGTCAAGGGAGGCCAAACCCATTCAAAGATGGGTTTCCTGGTAAATCATGGTGGTTTGGGTTTAAAAAAAGGCATCCAGACCTTGTATTGCGTACAGCTGAGGGCCTTGACAGAGACAGAGCATTAAATTTGCGCCCTACAGTTTTATGTAAGTTCTATGACACTCTTTCTAGTGCATATGATAAACATTCTTATGTTGCAGACCATATATGGAACTGTGATGAAACAGGTTTACGGGCGGGAAGGAATTGTGGCATGAGGGTAATTGCCAAAAGAGGCAGCCGAAACGTGCCAAAGATTTTGCCTAAGAGCAGGGAATGGATAACCATTTTATGTTGTGTCAATGCAATTGGTGCTTCAATCCCAGGATTTTATCTTTTCAAAGGTAAAAATCAATTGAAAAATTATATACAAAACTGTGAACCTGGAGCATGCATGGCTACACATCCCCATGCATGGATGACTAAAGAGCTTTTTTTAAATTGGCTTTGCCACTTTGCTGCATCTGTGCCAGGTGGTGTCTCACCTAATAACAGACACCTGTTGATATTAGATGGCCATGGAAGCCACATGGCTCTACAAACAATTGAGGAAGCATACAATTTGGGCATTGACCTTTTAACATTGCCCGCTCTTATCACTCACAGATTGCGGCCACTTGATGTTAGTGTGTTTGGCCCTTTCAAAAACTATTTCAGGTCAGAACGTGCTGCATGGATGGCAAAGAATCCAGGGGTTGAGGTCAAAAGGTTCGAGTTAGCAGAGCTTGCAAGTAAGGCTTTTAAAAGGGCTCTGACACCATCAAATATCAAGGCTGGCTTTAGAAGGACAGGATATGGCCACTAAATTATGATGCTCTTATGCATGATACTGCTTGTAGCCAAGCTTTCCATGTGGATGGTCAGGAAGAAAGACATGAAGTGGAAGAAGAAGTAAATGAACATGATGATGTGGTTGCAGCTGATAATATAATTTCCCTCTCTCAAGGACAATTATATGCTGATGATGATGAGTAGGTATGTGAAACATAGTATACTTGTCAACAAATTGATGGCAACACTGTTGAACATGCAGTTGAGAATGCAGATTTTGTTGAAACAGAAATTGTTGATATTGTTAATGCAGATTTAGTTCAAAATGAAAATGCTGATATTGTTAATGCAGAAAATGAAATTGCTGATATTGGGCATGAAATTGAAAATGACCAATTGACATTGCCTAGCCAAGTAAACCCACCATCATGGCTGACAGAAAACATGATTAATTTGAACGCCCATAGTGTCTCAAGAACCAATGAACAAAGCATGAACATGCCTTCACAAGTGGCTGAATTGAATAGTGAAATTGTTCATTTTTTTGTGGACAATAGATCAATGGAAGAAGATGGAGGACATAATGAGGCAACAGATGAAGAAAACAATATAGTTCAATCAAGTGCCACAGATACTGAAGTGCCAAGCAATGACATGCAGGTGGGAGGGAGGGAGAAGTTACTTGGGCAGTTCTTAAAGTTACCAGTAGAAAGAGTGTCAATGAAAAAGAAGCAAGGAATAGCCAGTAGTCTTCGTTTGGGGCAAAGTTCACAGTTACTCACCTCTGAAGACTATATAAAGCTCCTTGTTGAGTCTAAAAATAAGAAAATGGAAATTCAGGAATTAAAACAGAAAAAAAAAAAAGATCAAGCCAAGGAGAATAAGGCAGCAAGGGCTATTGCAGCACAACGTCGAGCAAATGAAAGGCTTGAAAGAGAGAGAGCAAGGCAAGAGAAGGAGCAACAAAAACAAATCTCAAGACAGGAAAAGGAAGCAAGGAAGGCTCAACAAATGCTTGAAAGGGAACAAGGGTTGACTCATATGGTTGACATAAATGCAAGCACATTTGATGAGAATGAATCCAGGAACATGTCCAACACATTGGACAACATTGCAAATAATACAACATTATTCCAAGACCTCATAAACATTCAAGTGCCTCACTATCAAAATCGCGGTTTACCCACTTGCCTTATTCCTACCACAGGAGGTCTGAATTCAATGTATGCTCAGCACACACCTCCACTTAACGCAAGTGTGAGGTACGGGTACTCAATTCCTCCATGGTTGGAAGGGACAAATTGGTCTCAATTATATGGCAACAATCAACCACCACCTAATCAAGCCTTCTTAGGAAGGCCAACCTACTTGGCTCAATCAGGAAACTCAGCGTTTGGCACTGAAGATTCTCAAGGCCATAAAGAATAGGAGTGTTAGATGTTTTTGGATGTAACCACATTATGATGTGGATTTTTGGATGGACTATATGTTTGGTTTCAAGTCGTTGATATGTTAGAATGATTGTGATAGGGTTGTCATATTGACATTTTTGAACACTGTTTATGAAGCAAGATATCTTCCCAGCCATACTTTTATCACTTCCTATGCTTAAGGATATATCTGAAATGTAGAAAAACACATAGTGAATGTAATTTTGTTTTTCATAATTAAATCATTTTTTTTAGGAAAATAAGGTAGCCTAACAGCATAATCAGAACCAATCTGGTTATATCTACCTATCATGAGATGTTAATCTAAGGGTTCAATAGACAGAATCTCTTCATACATCATTATAGGCAGCTAGTTGTATCCATTACCCAACTTCTATTTGTTGGGATCATCTCAAACAAGACTCCCAATCTAACCTAACATCTAACTTTAACGTGGTCGAGTGCTTCTCAAACATTGTACCTTAAGGTTAAGATATACTTTACCAACATAAGATACTAAAAATCATTAGAATCGAGAGTAATTTCTTAATTAATTATATGAAGTGCTCCAAAACTGTAAAGTTGAAACACATGCTACATCAAGCTGTCTGTAGTATTGACCCCATTTAACATCATCGCAATACATCCACTTTGTCATGGATGAGAAATGCACAAAATGGTTATACGGCATGCACTCTTGTCAACTACAGGGCTTAGCTGGAGTATGCTACAAATATGTATTTTGAAATAGCAGAATAATGTTGAGAAGTCATTTGGATGCACTAAAAGAAGAAAGAAATGTCTCTAAAGGAAAGTGCATTAAAAGAAAAATGTCTCTAAATGTCTGAAAGTGGAAACTAGAACAGGCGATGAAACTTCTTTAGTTATACCACTCATATTTTAGCTGTTAGTTCCATTCTAAAAGATAAAAAATACATCATTGTAAAGAGAATTGGCACTTGGGAATCAAGTTTTTTAGAAGTATAATGCTACCAAGAAATATGGTTTTCCAAAAGGAGGACTGGACATCTCCAACTAGAAGCATAATATAAGTGAATTTGACATGAAAATGCCAGTACCTCAATAATCAAATGTGCTGCAGGAAACTAGAAAAAGAAAAGTAGTACTTCCAAAAAGAAAAGCATATTAAACATAACTTCAGATAAAAATTGAGTTTAACTAAAAGTAAAGCGTTCAACTGCACCCTGCATAAGTGATCTGTAAATACAATAACAAGTTCGGTGTATCTCACATGTGGCAGAGAAGTAATAATATGCTGCTATAATATATGAAAAAAGGGTCCTAGAGTTAAATAACCCAACAGCATGAGCTTCACATATATGCAACACAACTCTTGTTTATGTTTTATTGCATCCATAAACAACTCCATTCTCAACTAACCACCTCCCATCCCATTTGAAACAAATACAAATGAATGCTCCACAAATTTTTTTTTTAACACTTTACCTATCCTACTCGACTCCAACACTTTACCTATCTAAGTCCACTCCAATCCAAAAATGAATAATTAGAAATTTATCAACACTTGGAAACATTTTTTGCTGCAAACATAAAATTAATTAAACAAAAAGGATATTCAAGTTTTTCTTGAAGCTCACAACTTCACTAGATAGTACACATATTGCCAAAACTCATTATAAGAGTGGAGATACATATAAAATCCTTAAGCAATTTATTGGTTACTGTTGCTAGAGCTCACAGAGTCACGAGCGAATGCTTTCCAACAGTTTAAAAATATCTGAGATAACACACACATGAACAGAACATAAGAGTGAACAGAAACAGAAAAGCATGAACAAAACAAAACTTACAAGCAAGAGCAGAAATCTAAATTTATGAACAAGGAAGTGGAGAACAATACCAAAACTGAGAAAAGAAAATGCAACAGAGCAAAAGAACTAATAGCAGCCAAGGACTAATTGTAAAACCCATATGTTACACAGTAATTTGTCACTGTCCCTACCATTCCCCGTCCCGCACAATGGAGGACCCATTATGTGACCTGTGAGCAATGTCATGCCTTGAAACCATCATCATTGCATTCCTCTAAGCATGAGCTTCAATTGCCCTAAAGACATCTCCTTGCAAAAAACCATGAAAACATCTCCTTTTGCATTGGCGCGGGAAGACAGTTCATCACTCGCGCCAATGGGGAAAATCCTGCAAAGAGGCCGCGCCAACTGGCGCTCTGTCCCAGAGCAGCAGTCGCGCCAGCCAATTTAAGGAGTGTTTTTTAAATAAAGATTGCGGAAGTTGTGTTTCAACCAACTCAGAAACCATTGCCTATCTTGAGTTGGAGGTTTGGCTACGGGAGTTCTATGGAAGGGAAGTTGTTTGCCACCTTTCATGGAACCTTCCTTCATGATAGGGCCAATCCCACAATAATAGGGATCCCAACTCCCTCCTTCCCCATCTATAAAAGCTTGCCTATTGCCATTGCAAGCTAGTCTTGAAGTGCCTAAGCTTTGAATCTCCAAATTCCCAAGAGCCTTTGTGCTGTAAGAGCCCTCTTTCTTCCCTTAAGGCCGGCTCAAGTAAGGAGACTATCGTCGAGAGACTCAAGAGAGGTTTGCCCTTTCCCTGGCGAGCTTTGCGAGACGTGAACGACTGGGGACCCTTCCGAAGGAGATCACGGTGTTAGAACATTGGTTGTACTCTCTTTCGATTGCTTATTAATGAATGACTACTGGTTATAGTTCCACTCTGTTTTTGCTTATGTTAATAACGAGTTATATCCTTTCTGACTGATATATAGTTGCACATTCTGGAATTTAGGCTTGTATTCGTGTCATTTCTTGCATGTGCAGGTGTCCATTCACGAAGATCGTGGGGATCGTGATCTGCCGAAGCTGAGGAATGGGAATGCTGTCTCTTCTACGAATCATAGCACTGGACTCCAGGTAGGCCTCCATCATTGGCTTATTTATTTCGCAATTAGGAACTTGCGCTGTAGCATTTGATGATTGTTGCTAGACCCCTGCTGGGCTAGTAGGGATCGCCTCTGTCCACAGAGGGGATTTACCTCCTCAACAATTTGGCGACTCCGCTGGGGATCGTCTAGTTTTCACTGTCTCGTTTGGGTTGTCTTGTTTTGATTGTTTTATGATTTTCCTTGCTTGGTTAGCCTTCTGGGTTGGGTTCTTTTGCTGTTTTTGTTTCTTGGTTTGCTTAGTTTACATTGATCTGCTTCTGGAGTAGTTCTTTTTTATTTTTGGCTGAGAAAATCGACTGGCGCGCTTTTTAGCCCGACAGTCGCGCCAATTGGCGCATGTTGCTTTTGTATAACCCGCGCCAATTGCTTGCTGGCGCCAGTTGCAGCCTTACAGTCACGCCACTCCTGTAGGGTATTTGAGTTTGCTCAGTTTTGAGCTCTTTGGGTCTGGTCAGTGTTTTTCTTCTTGATTTTTCGACTACTTGAGTGTGTTGGAGTCCTGTTTGACTGGGAATTTGCCTTCGTCCTTTGGTTGTTTGCTTTTCTCCATCGATTTCACGTTTTAAGCCCTAGGGCATCTAGTGGCTTGCTGTATCGAGCCCTCCTTGGGAGTTTTGGTGTTTCGTCTATCCAGTCAACTCTCTGATTGCTCCTCCACATTCTCTTAGTAGTTGTTCACTGTTTTGTTGCGATTTTTGGGTGATTGCTCGTTTCTTCATTCAAATTTCGTTTGGTCTTGCTTTGGACCCAGATCACATGGTCCATTGGAGCCTTTGAGTCTTTTTCTTGGTTTTGAGAGACTTTTGGTCGATTTGAGATCTGATTGTGGTGTCATTGAGTGAAATTGGTTTGTTTTGCTCTCTCAATACCGTTTCTCAAGTTGTCCCGTTTGTTTTCAGTTTGTTTAAGTGCATCTAGCCATCAAACATTGAAAATTTAAAAAAAAAAATCTCTTTTTCTTTTGGTTGATTAGTGCAAATTGTAATCTTTTCGATTTTACTAGTGATTAGTGATTTGAATGAAAAGTTTTCAATTTCATTAGTTGCATTAGAGATATCATTGTTTGTCTTCCGATCATTTTGTTTGTGTAAAAGCTCTCAACTCTTCTGTAGCTAGTTTTCATCGAACAAAATGGTGCACTGTGGCATGCAGCTTTGCATTTAGCAGTCTTTTAAGACATTACATACGATAGGGCCTGAAAACTGAAACATAATTGAAGATAAACCATAAAATTTACTCAATTTACCTAAGGAAGCATTGAAACGTTAACGAAACACATTTAGAGGTCTAGGCTAGAGACGTGTTCCGACGTCTTTAAACCTAGCAGATGTCATTCGCCTTTTGGCTTTAGACAGCGCTAGTACGGACTTGTGCTCCCCGTACCGTCGCGTATATAAAGGGAGACCTCTCTAGGTTTTCAATCCTTTATCCATAGGAAGCCGAGTCTGCCGCCCTATACCCGTGATACACCGAACACAACATTCGGGGAGATTTCCTACACGTACGGAAAGTCCTTGGTTGATTTCTCTTTCATTATTGAAACCAAGGTGTATATTGCAGTTCACGGTTATTTGGTACACCCTTTTGCCTAGTATTCCTGAGTAGTCATTTGATCTTTTCTGACTCTTTAAATTTGAAAAGGTCATCAAGCGCTTGTCCTTTCACGCTTGTTTCCAATCTGAAAGTGATAGAGTCACCTTTTACTCGTTTCTCGACTCTTAAAATATGAAACGGTAGAGTTTTGTTTCAATGTCATAAAAATTAACTTCCCATGAAATATTCCTGGTTAAATTTAGTTTCCTTAGGGTGTTGTTCTGAAGATCATTTTTGATGGCAACTTTTCCAGAGTTCACCAACCAAGGAATCCCCTCCGAGGGGAATCCTGGTCATTTTCCTCCTTTTGGAAATGTTGGTGCTCCTTATATGGCAACGTTGTCCCTTCCTGGGTTAACTGTTGGGTTGCCTGTTTGGTTGTTTTCAACCTCTGTGGTCCCAAATGTCTCGGCTACTGGTCAATTAGTTCCTCCGCCTGAACAACATCATGTTGATTCCAAGGTGGACCGCTCCCCTTCTTCGCCTGTTTCTGCGTCCTCCTCTTCTACTTTGCCTGGTGAAAGTCTGGATTCGAGTAACCAAGTGGCTAAGAAGAAGAAGAAGAAGACAAAGAAGAAGAAGTCCGATAAAGGAGAGGCTAGCTCTGCGGCTATTGCGCCTAAGAAGTCTCCTCTTGATAAAACTCCCAACCCTCCATGGAAAGTCAAGTTCCCTTGCATGTTGTGCACGGGAGACCATCTTCTTCGAGACTGCCCTGGCATTCCCAAGGTGCTCGAAGTATGGTCCAACGGTCGCCCGCCGTTGCCTTTGGCTTCCAGGAGTCAGGTTGGGGGCACGTCGTCAACTGCTGCTGGTAAGGCTCCTAAGAAGCAGGGTAAGATTACCAATCCCTGTAAGTTGTGTGAAGGGCACCATGCTATTCACCTTTGTCCGTATATGGATGAAGCCAAGAGAGTTTTGGACAACTCAACTGTTTCTACACCACGCCTCCCGGTTGGTTATAAACAACTTTCTTCGAGTCCTCCACCAGCTGATTCCATGATTGGTCAAGAGTCATCCTTGGTCGATCCCGCTCCCTCAGAAATTCAGATTCAGGAATCCATTCCCGACCAATCATTGGTCGTGGGATCGGTTGAACTGGCCCCGTCTGCGGTGCACCAGGTCTTTTCCGTTGAGAGTGGACTTCACATCCCTCAGGTTCTTCTTGTTTCTTTAGATTCCTCAGACTTGGAGAAAGATTCTCTTGTCCCTATACCTCAAGAAGTTGCTCCTCCACCTCCCGTGATGGAGATCCCAGGGGATACCCTTCCCACCTTCGAGATGGAGGTCGTGAAGGATGCTCCTTCTTCTTCCGTAACACCAGGGGAAGACCATCTCGGTTCGATGGTAGCCCCTCCGAGTAGTTTGGTCGCTTCCTTTGATTGGAATCGATTTGCAGGATACCGCCTTCCGTCTTATGTGCCTTTCGAGATTACAGTACAGGCTCTTGGTCTGGTCGTACCCAGCACCAGTATAGACGAAGGTGCCTCTGTTAGTATTTTATCCTCAACTACCTGGCAAGCTTTCGGTTTTCCGCCGCTTGCGCCTGTTACGCAGAATCTGTTGACTTTTAACAGAAGGACGAGTCAACCGTTGGGGATCCTTCCAAGGTTACCGATTACTTTGGGAGGTAAAACCGTCCATATTAACGTGATGGTCGTTCCAAGCCCCTTGGATTTCAATCTGCTCCTGGGGCGCGATTACACCTATGCCATGGGAGCGCTCGTCTCCTCCCTTTTTCGTGTGGCCTGTTTTCCGCATGAAGGACGGATCATGACCATTGATCAACTTTCGTTCTTTGGTCCTAATGTGGCAACTGGTCTGCCATCACCCCCTCCTGGTTTTTATCCACCCGTTGTATCTGCTCCACCGCAGGTCAACTATGTGGCTACCTACCCTGTGCCCGCACTCAGTGAAGACACCGTCGTGCATAGTGTACTGTGGGCATTGGGCCCTGACTTCCAGGATGTTTTCCTTCCACAGGGAGTGGAACTCTTGGAAGCGATGACTTCTCGTTCATTATGATGAGGTCATCGGAGCACAGTTCGTTTCCTTGTGTCAAGCTCCTTAAAAAATGAAACAAGCTAGTCGGAGCATGGTTCTTTTCCTGTGTCAAGCTCCTTAAAAAATGAAACAAGGGTGTTCGGAGCATGGTTCTTTTCTTGTGTAAAGCTCCTTAAAAAATGAAACAAGTTTGTCGGAGCAGAGTTCCTTGTCTTGTGTCAAGCTCCTTAAAAAATGAAACGAGGTTGTCGGAGCAGAGTTCCTTGTCTTGTGCCAAGCTCCTTAAACCATGAAACAAGGTGTCCAGAGGATAGTTCTTTTAATGTGTCAACCTCGTTAAAATAATGAAACACATTCCTGTTCAATTCGAGTCTTTGTTTAGATCTCGTAAAATCCCAGTCGAGTCTTTCTCTTGATCTCGTAACTTGAACCTTGACTCCATCTTCCTTTCATATGAACTGAAGCTTGGGGGGCATGTACCTCGAATTTCGTCACCATGCTGGGGGCATGCTTACTTTTTCAATCATAGTTTGTTTCCGTTTCAAGCTTGTGTAAAAATGAAACTGGTTTCAAGCATAGTTTATATTTATTTCAAGCTTGTGTAAAAATGAAACCTTTCCCTTTATCTCCTGTGATTTCCATTTTATCAGCCTGTTTCGCCAGATGAGCCTTGGTTTTCTCACTCCATCGTCATTATCTGCTTGGCCAATCATATGCCTTCACTTGGTTTTACCCGTTCCTGAGGAACCGCTGCGATGAGTGGTCTTGTTAGCCAGCCTCTTGACCTTTATTTCTTCAGAGTAGTTCCATCATTACCGGAACCAGTTGCTACCTTTTATACCACTCGTTCCTCCAGGAGGAGTCAAATTTCAGCTCTTTTCTGACTCTCTAAACATGAAAATATTGCCGAGTCCCTTGTCATTTCGATCTCGTTAAAGTGGCTGCGAAACGACATCTACCCAGTATACGTTTAACCCTTTTTCGGGCTGGGATAGATTGATTACGAAAAAGGAATACCCTAGCCTATCGCGACTAGGAGGTTTTCTCAGATATTTTTTTCTACCTTTTCGGATATGAGGAACTATTTATGAAAAGGGACTTGTGGAGTTTACTTTTATGCTGTCTTTTCAAACTCTCTAAACATGAAAATACGCCGAGTTCTTCCTTCGTCAAACTCGTTAAACCCTGATGACATCGGATTCAGTCGGAATGACGTTCTCCGAGTTCCTCCTTCCTAGGGCTCGTTAAATGTACTAGGATGGATTTTCCCGAAGGGCGGACTTATATTACAAGCATATGCTATCCCCTTCAAGCTTGTTATAAAAAATAATTGGGGTACTCGCCAGAAATGGTGGGGGAAAAATGGAGGCTACATATCGTTGTCGTGTCGGCGGTATGTTGCTCTTGAACATGGCACTAATGCATTCGTGTGAGTTGGGTTATCTCATCTCGTTTTTTCACTTGCTTCCGTGGGTTTGGGTGATCCTTTTTGACCTCTCCTCTGCTCATTGCTTTGTCACCATGACCTCTGATCTGTTGATGTCAAATACTGCCAAAGCCACTATCAGTGTCGTTACATGTTCAAGAGAAGTTGACCTCTGCGAATATCAACCTTTCCTCTGATTCTCGTATGATCCTGATTCACAACAAAAACATTATGTTCCTTTGTCTCATGTCGATGATGTGGGAAACATTATGGCCCCTGCCAAGTGAGTGCTTCACCTCGACTTCAGCTCATTATCCAGGAAGCTGATCTAGAGACTCCCTTCTGGTACCTTGGAGCCTACATGCCTCAATGGCAGGTTCTTCGCATTCGACATGAGGTTTTCATCATTGGCCTCCGATCGAGTGATTCTACGGGTGTTCGACACCAGCTCACTGATTCACATGCCGTAGATTGTACCTGTAGTACCTTGAGGGCCATTTTCATTATTGGTGGTACCTCTCGCGTCTGTTAATAGTTTTCATTATTGGCTGGTAATCAGATGATGTTCTTGCATGTTCGACTTCAACTCACATATTCGCATGCTTGAACTTTTACTTTTTTCGGGTGGAGATGGAGCGCAAGACCCTGGATTCCTGTCTGTTATAATCCAGGTTGCGATTTTGTGGATTATTATGATTGGTTACATGACTCACTGATTGGATGGCTGCGACCATACCTGAGTCTATTTATCGATCCTCACTGGATGGCTGCGTCCATGCCTCGGATCTGGATTATAGTATACTCTGTTTCAGATGGCTGCACCCATACCGCATATACATCATGTACTTGAGATATCAGTTGTATTTTTCTACGCAGGTTTTCCGACGGCGGGGCTTTAGTTGAACATGTTCTTGTAAAGCATTTCACCCCTCTCTCTCTCGGGCCTCATCCTTTAGGGGGCATCTGTTACACAGTAGTTTGTCACCGTCCCTACCATTTCCTGTCCCACACAATGGAGGACCCATTTTGTGACCTGTGAACATTGTCATGCCTTGAAATAATTATCAATTCATTCCTCTAAACATGAGCTTCAATTTCCCTAAAGACATCTCCTTGCAAAAAACCATGAAAACATCTCCTTTTGCATTGGCGCGGGCAGACAGTTCATCACTCGCGCCAATGGGGAAAATCCTACAAAGAGGCCGTGCCAACTGGCGCTCTGTCCCAGAGTCGCAGTCGCACCAGCCAATTTAAGGAGTGTTTTTTAAATAAAGATTGTGGAAGTTGTGTTTTAACCAACTCAGAAACCATTGCCTATCTTGAGTTGGGAGGTTTGGCTACGGGAGTTCTATGGAAGGGAAGTGGTTTGCCACCTTTCATGGAACCTTCCTTCATGATAGGGCCAATCCCACAATAATAGGGATCCCAACTCCCTCCTTCCCCATCTATAAAAGCTTGCCTATTGCCATTGCAAGCTAGTCTTGAAGTGCCTAAGCTTTGAATCTCCAAATTCCCAAGAGCCTTTGTGCTGTAAGAGCCCTCTTTCTTCCCTTAAGGCCGGCTCAAGTAAGGAGACTATCGTCGAGAGACTCAAGAGAGGTTTGCCCTTTCCCTGGCGAGCTTTGCGAGACGTGAACGACTGGGGACCCTTCCGAAGGAGATCACGGCGTCAGAACATTGGTTGTACTCTCTTTCGATTGCTTATTAATGAATGACTACTGGTTATAGTTCCACTCTGTTTTCTCTTATGTTAATAATGAGTTATATCCTTTCTGACTGATATATAGTTGCGCATTCTAGACTTTAGGCTTGTATTCGTGTCGTTTCTTGCATGTGCAGGTGTCCATTCACGAAGATCGTGGGGATCGTGATCTGCCGAAGCTGAGGAACGGGAACGCTGTCTCTTCTATGAATCATAGCACTGGACTCTAGGTAGGCCTCCATCATTGGCTTATTTATTTCGCAATTAGGAACTTGCGCTGTAGCATTTGATGATTGTTGCTAGACCCTTGCTGGGCTAGTAGGGATCGCCTCTGTCCGCAGAGGGGATTTACCTCCTCAACACCATATAATTATTTTTCTGAATTCAATAGATTTAGGTGGCACTTGTTCCAAAGGGAAAGGATATGCGATCATGTGTATCGTCATGGGAAAGGAGGAAAGACCAAAACATTAGCAAACCCTGAATCAACACATGAATCAAGCACATCAATGTCATAATTATTTGTTAAGCGGGGTTGATAAAAAAATCAACCACATCAATCTCATAATTTCTCAAGCGGGGGAGATAAACACACCTACACAACCCCAAGTACCTCGGCAAACATCAACGTACACAACTAAGTATTTCAACAAACATCAACAGACATACACAGATATAAGACTATATTGGCTTGGCGAACATACACATACACACCCGAGTATTTCAGCAAACATACACAGATATACAAGTATCTCGGCTCGACAAACATACACGTACACAACGAAGTATTTCACATACACAGATTTACCAGTATCTCGGCAAATATACATCCAACCAAGTATTTCAGCAAACATAGAGGTATACAATAATCAAGTATTTCACATGCATATCACAGAATCGAGGAAGGCACATGTGCACAGAAACCCTAGACCCTAAAATACATAGGAAGAAGAACAAACAGTGCCAAAACCAGTGCCATGAACAAACAGTCCGAAGAAGAGCTAAATTGAACCGAAGTAGATTAGAAGTGTTCATAAACACATGTTTTCAAGTGTTGAAAAACACAACAGTGGGCTGGTAGGAATTATTTTCCTACCAGGAGGTGAAGACGCCACGCCAAATGCAGAGGAAAACGTCGATGCAGGAGCGAACTGATAGCCAGAGCCCACCACAGTTTGGAAATCCCTGCAAAACCCTCGAAAATAGCATAAATTAGCCAAAATCTTTGTAAAAACCCTTGAAAATGCAAGAAACACAACTTCTGCAAAAATTACCCTCGAAAAAACCCTCGAAAATGAAAAATTACCTTAAAATCATGGTACTTCTGCAAACCAGTAGAGGGGACGAAGCCGTCAACATCTCCCCACAACATTGAGCAGTCGAGGAGGGCAATTTGACAGTGGAGGAGCAAGCTATGGCGGTCGCAGGAGCCAAACATGTCCACAGTAGGGCGCAGGAGCAACATCAACGAAAGAGTGACAAACCAACAAGCCATCCAAACAACAACAAAAACCGTGAGCATCTGGTCAACAGGGGAAGTAGACATGCACCAGCACTGGCGACACAACGCACAGCCACCGGCGGAGCTCTCTGAGCAACATCTCGACCTGAACAGAAATGCACAGGGTGAGGAACCCATGTTGCAAAACAGGTCGTGTGAAACCCTAAAATTACGGAAGGAGCTCAAATTTAACTCCCTCACCAACCAAAACACATCAACGATAAGAGCTGGCAAGTGTCGTACAACACACGGTGTGCTGGCCACGTGGTTTGCGGACGTGGAATGGAGGGCGCCCAAGTAATGGCGTCCCTCCCCTATATTTGGTAGTGTCTGTACACTTCTGTCATTTCATTCGTTATGATTCATTAGGATACGAAGTCGGTACAAGGTTAAACAATATTTAAATATTGTTAACATTGAATATTGTTGATTACATTGTGAGATACACTAGGACTTATTAGGAGAACTCTATTAGATTGGTAAAGCTAGAGGAAAATATTGATAGACTACATGTTAACTATTCTAGCCAAGAGATCACTCGACATTTCCTTCTGTTCGGATGAGGGTAGTGACCAGCCATAGCAGATGCTTGGAGATTTTGAGATTTTGCCCAATAGTTGTTATGATTCACTGGGCTTTTTTTGCTTGCAATACTAGTAATGTTTTTTGTCTTCTCATGTCTATGTATGTGAAATTTTGGCACAACCAACCTGTTTTTATAAGTTTGGTTCAAACGTACTAGTAGTAGAATTGTTTTGATCTATGGACATATGCAAAATGCTTAACTTCAAAAGGAAAATAACAAAATTCAATATTGATTAATGTTTAATTAATTTTATATTTTAGAAAAATGTCTTTCGGATTAATCACATAATTATGTAATTAATCCTAAAGACATTTTTCTACATTATGGATCACAAAAGTCTTAGATCTAACATAATTTTATATTATTTAATTTGAACTTCTTTGAATTAGAAATATATATATGTGTGGGGGATTGAGAGATGCTCTCAGTCCAATATGGTAGAGATATTGTAATGTAACTTAAAATATTGTAATGTAACGTAAACAATATGGTAGAGATATTGTAATGTAACTTAAGATATTGCAATGTAACTTAAACATTTTAACTGGGTCAAAATAAAATAAAAATAAAAATTACTCTATAAAAGTAAAATAATAATAAAAATAAACTTAGATCCATCTCGACTCTAGATCTAGAAAGAGCAGAGAGGGATCAAATCTCTTGACATGCAAACCTTTTTTAGAGTGAAAATTGATTTGATTCCTCTAGACACTTGTAGATTTGGAGATGAATCTAAGCTAGTTTATATATATATTGCGAACACATAAGCATGGTACAATATATGTTTAACACATAAACATTAGAATTTATAAATTTTATAAATTCTATGTTTAACTATGTTTTCTCTTGTTTTCTTTTGTAAGCTTGGCATGACTACATCTTCATCATCTCCAATATATCAACCTAATTGGGACAGGGAATTGAACCAATGACCATCTATCCAACACTAGGTGGACCATTTTTTCTTGTTTTGATAAGCTAGTTAGTCTTTATATTACTATAATATACGAAAGATTACAAACATGATTAACTATGTTTTGTTACTTGGGAAACAAAGACCAAAGCGACTCAATAACGATTTTTTTATGTCTTGACAAGGATTTTTACTTTCATGTATTTGAAAACAACAAAACTTATATAGCTCTTGATAACATCACAAGAGGTAAAAATCAAAACCTAAAGGATGATATTAGTTCTTCTCAAGACAATTTTGAAAATGAGTTATGGTTGTTCGAGTATGTGGTATTGATAATCCATGGTATTGGCCCATGGTTTTAGCCCATGGAATCCTCCATGGTAAAATGGGGTGTGATAAAAAAGTGAGTGGGTGGATGTATTTTCATTTGTTGATTAAATCAAGTGTATTGTTGGTAACCTTTATCATTTATTTAGTTACATTTTAAGTTTATTTTGTCCTCTATTATTTTTACTTTTAACAATAGTATTAGACCCATAGCTTTTTGTTGCTATTGGTGTAAGATAGGTTAAGTAGTATGGAGATAACTCCAATGAGTGATATGGAGAAATTGATTGAGGCCAATTTCACCCTCTGGAAATCACAGATGGAGGATATATTGATTTTGAAGCATCATTATTTTCCAATTGTGGGAGTGACAAAAAACGTCCCTCATTGATGATTAATGAAGCCCACAAATTATAGGACATGAAGGTCATTGCTGCAATCGACAACTACACAACAAAAAATGTTCACTTTAATGTGGCTAGTGAGAAGAGTGCATAGGGAATATGGAAAAGGCCACATGATTTGTATGAGAAAAATATGGCAACAAACAAACTTTTGTTGATGAAGGAGGGTGCTTCAAGTGTAGGGAATTTACATGAATGTAATATAATTATCGGGGAGCTTTCCTCTGTTAAAATTATTTTCGGTGATGAAATTAGATCCATTTTACTCATGTATTCCACGCTAAACAAATGGGAGAATTAAATATTAGTTATGAACACTTCAACACCTATAGGGACCATGTAGGTTGATGACGTTATCAACAATTTAATGAATGAGGAGCTAAGGCAAAAATCAATTGCAAAAAACTAGGGAGGAGCAATGCTAGCCTTAGATGATATGGAAGGACAATTGAACATAATAGATGGGTGTTCAAGATCAAGAGGAAAATTGAAATAAAAAACAAACATACTTACTTATTTTCATTATGGAAAACCAGAATATAAGAAAAGATTTTGTTGGGCTAGGAAGAAAGAATAGAAGGAACAAAAATCAAGCAAACAAGTGAAGGTGAGACCATTGTTGTAGTTTCAAAACATGATGTTTTATTCACTATTTCAGTAGAATAGGCATGACTATATACTTATAGTAGTAGCATTGGTTAGATACTTGACTCTAGGGAATCTCACCATGTAACTCCATGTAGAAACACTTTTTTTTACATATGAAGTCAATGATTTTGGTAAAGTACATTTTGGAAATAATCATTTTTGTAATATTATAGGAGTGAGAGATGTTCAAATCAAGATGAAGGATGGACATATATCTTTATAAAATAGGTTGGGCACTACCCATATATATGTATGACCTTGGTCTCTATGGGACAATCAGATGGTGAAGGCTACTCCAAAAGCTTTGATAAGGTGGTTGGAAAATTATTAAAGGGTCATTGGTCATGGCTAGAGGATTCAAGATAGGTACCTTGTATGCATTGAGGGAAATGACAAAAATATTAAATGTGTCTATTGTTGCAAAAGGAGGAAACTTGGAAAATTTATGGCATAAGCACTTGGGTCGCATGATAAAAGGGGCCTAAAAATCCCTGTTGGAAAAAATGTGCTTCCAGGTTTGAATTCCAATGAACTTAACCTTGTTGAGCATTGTTTATATGGTATGTAACAACCTTAGTCAAAAATCCATGTAAAAGTTAATAAAGGTAAAATAAGAACTTGGTCATGGGACGCATATTCCAAGCTTAATGTTGGGACAAAAAATCCTAGTGTGGGTGTTCATATGGTTTATTATGGCTATGGAAATTGGCAAAGGAAATGGAAAAGGATTTGGAAAGAAAAAGTGGCATTTATTTATGAAAATAATGGAAAATAGGAGAAAATGAAGGTGAAAGGTCATAGGTTGCATGTGAGGAGGAGAATGAAGGAAAATAATGGAAATTTGAAGAAAATAAAGGCCTCATTAATAAAAAGGCTTTTGAGGATCAGTTCATGGCTTTTTGATCAATTCAATTTGTGAGCTCTCATTTTTTTTTTCTCTCTCTCATACTCTTGGATACTTAGAGTTTTCTTGGAGCACTCTTGGAGGAGTGTGGCATACGTGGGATTTGGAGCAAGAAGGAAAAGGTAAAGTAGGAAAGTGCAATAGGACATTGGGATCAGCAACTAAAACATATTTTTCTTGCAAGTACTGAGTTGCATGCATGATTTCCTTGCTAGTTTTGGCGTGCATGGCATATGCATGTGGTTATTTAGTTATGATCTATCATTGGCATGGAGGATTTCCTGGATTGACATTGGTTTTTCCTAGCCTTGTTGTTTCCTAGATAGCCATGGTGTCGTGTGTTTGTTTGTTTTTATTTATTTTATTTATTTTTATTTTTATTCTGGTTGGTTTTCTTGTGCATTTGGTTGTGGGTTGAGTTATTAGTTATTGGAATCTTTGGTTGGAAAAATGCTTTGGAAGCCTTGAAACAGTTTGGGTTGAGTTACTAGTCCTGGAAGTCTTGGTTGGAAAAATGCTCTGAAATCCTGACAACAATTATGGGTTGAGTTACTAGTCTTGGAAGCCCTGGTTGGAAAAAACACTCTGGAGCCCTATATAACTTGGGTAAATACCAATTTGGTGATGGCAGTGATGTACAAATGTGAGGTGGAATCACTAGTTGAGGGTTGAGGTGGTTTGGCATCTAGAAGCCTTGGTTTGGTTTTGATTGATGTGTTTTATGAGATCCCACATTCATTCTTGGAATATGGCACGAGGATGACTAGTTGAAAGAAAGATTTGGTTCAACCTAGTATATGGTCAGGTGGTTCGTGGAAGTCCCATACCTGGTCTGCCTATGCAATCATCAATAAGAGATATTTCTCCTTAGTACTTTATGGGTAGATATACTTGTTTATATGTGGATTATATCGCTGTTATATCCTTGATATTTCTGTTGGTTATATGTTGGTTATGAGTGAGTTTTATGACAGTGATAATGTATGGCTCTCATCATGGTTTGGTTAATCACTGAATGTACAATAAAGATATGGCTTAATTGATGGTAATGCAATTATTGTGATGAGGCACCAATGCTTCTTAGTCATTCTCAGATAAGTGTGAGACCCCTATGCTCAGATATGTTGTGTAAACCTGTAGAATGCATATTTGTGACATGTTTGACGAAATGTATGTCATGGCTAGTAGGGGTCTAGTCAAGTCCTTGTTCAAGTATTTGCATTCGCATCATTATTTTATGTTATTTTTCATTTCTACAAGTTTCATGGAGTTCTGGGCAGTGGCCTAGAATCCAGAGTCACTAGCACAAAACTACTTGGAAAAGTCCCCATTCGCAGGCATGCCTTGTTGTGGGAGCAAATGGAGGGTCCTAGCCGCATGCATGACCATGTCAAGGGAGCGATTGATACTTTAATGCAGAAAAATGTCAATTTGTATCAGGGGTTGGTCACCTAAATGGGTTGGATGGCTCTTGGGGGTTCTATTGCATGTGTAGAAGGTTAGGTTGGTCATGTTCTGTCGGTTCCACTTCCTTAACTGATATAGAGGGAGTTGAATTATATCATAGTAACTCTTCATCACATGTTTAGCCTAGTTGGTTGGTTACTTGGGTAGATGTGGGAGGAGGGTGTTACATGATATATGAAAAAGGTTTCATTTATGAGAAGTGGTCATGAAAGGAAAACAAAACTATTAGAATTGATACACTCTGATGTGTTTGCGCCAATCAATATTAATTATTTAGTAGCAACATCATATTTTATCACATTCGTAGATGATGCATCCAAGAAGGTTTGGGCCTACCCAATGAAAATAAAATTTGAGGTTTTTGAGATATTTCAAAATTTCCATGTTGTTGTTGAAAGAGAGGCTATCAAATTAACCAAAATTTTGAGGACAAATAAAAATGGGAGTATTTATCTAATGAATCCAAGTATTAGTGTAATAGGTTTGACATAAAACATGAGAATATTTTCCCTCGTACTCAATAAAATTTTATTGTCAAAAGGATGAATCACACTATCAGAGAGAAGGTGAGAAGTATGTTGTCAAATTTTAAATTGGAAAATAATTTTTGGGAAGTAGTAAGGACAACTGGTTAACTCATCAATCGATCACCTACTATAGTATTAGATGGTGGCATTCTTGAATAATTTTAGATCAATATGAAGGTAATAAATTCTCACCTAAAAATTATTGGATGTGAAGCATTTATGCATATTCTTAGAGATCATAGAACCAAGTTAGATGATAAGTCCATGAAATGTATTTTTTTGGGATATGCAGATGGTAAGTTTGTTGTTGTATATTGGATCCTATTAAACACAAAATTGTTAGAAGCAAAGATGTTTTATCTAATGAATTTAGATGTTTTATCTAATTAATTTTAAATGTATAAAAGGTCTACAAGTGATATGGATGTCAAGAAAATTATTGATAGGTTTGCAGAATAGCAAGAAAATTCCCCACCATTGCAAGAAACTAGGAAAATAATTCAATAAGATGGTGGAAAATAAGTAGAAAATGATGGAAAGTAGGAAGAATAAAACTTGCAGTAGCCATTATATATCCAACTGAAAAACACACCACTACATTTAGTTCTCGGGTCTACTAGGCCTCATAATCCCTCGCAAAGGTATCCACCCTAAATTTATATTTGTTAACTAATGAAGGTGAACCTCATTGTTTTAAAGCATTTTGTAAAGTGGAGACTACCAAAAAGTGGAAGAAAGCAATGGAGGAAGAAATGGATTCACTATCGAAAAAACACTTGGGAGTTAGTAAAGCTTCCAAAAGGAAGAAATTCTCTATGCAATAGATGTGTGTACATGATTAAACATGAGGGTGAAGAGAAGAAGGAAATATACAAGTCAAGGCTGGTGGTGAAGATATTTTCCCAAAAATAAGGTATTGTCTTTACTGAAAATTTTTCATTGATTGTTAAGATTTAATCCATAAGAGCTATTCTTGGTCTTGTTGCTATTACATTACATTACATAAATGAACTATTCTTGGATGATACAAATGACAAAACCTCCTTTTGTATATAGGAGTCCATGGGGTCACAATATAATCCTAGCCGGCCTAACAATAATAATGTAAGGGCATAATAACAACAATATGGGGGTTACATGGGTACAACATGTTATCACTCTGCCAAATTCCTAACATTGAAGAAGGAATCCCACAGAGGTAACCACCGAACAAACTTTTAACTTGGTATCTGTTAGACTCTTGTATTTCACAGTATCACCAGGTGATTGATTATTGCTTAGATTTGTCATAACTAAAAATAATATTCCATGGTTATCATTTATTTTCAGAGAAAGAAAGGGAGAGCATGTCTGCCAAGAGCTTCAGAAGAATTCATCTGCCATTTTCAGTTCAAGGAAGAAGGAAAGGGCTGCTGAGTAAGTGTAATAGTGAGAAAATTCCCATAATGCCTCATTCAATCCATCTACCTTATTCATACCTTCATTTGCCTAAAAAATTATGTACTCCAACGCTCTAAACCCCCACCTGACCCTAAAATCCCCACACACCTAACCTTCTTGGGCTTATCCTTGTATAAAACCCACTCATTATCTAAGTCCTAAGTTCTATACCATAGCTCTGCCCACCCACCAAACAACCATTGGTATGCAACATAAACCTTACCTGTGCCTGCACTTCGCAACCCGCAAATTTTTAATCTTACCTCTTAAGCCTTATGCCAAATCTTATTTTTCCATCGACGCGATGAAGTGGGACCCATCCAACCTTCATATCTTACTGAAATCTGATGCAAACCTTTGTATCTCATATTTTCCTTACCTTATGCCTTTTCATGCTTACCCGCATTTAACTTGTCGCATGGTGCACTTCGCACCTTTTATAAATTACCTCTAAACACCCGCAACTTTAATTTCTTCACGATGCGACCAGATCGCAATCGCTCATCGCAAGTTTCAAAGGATTACCATAGGAGGTAAAAGTTAAAAGTGCCGATGTGCAATATGCGATGCAGTGGGACCCAGTCACAAATCTCAAATTGCAAAGTTTAAGCAATAAGTGCAGAGATAAGAGTTGTGATCGCCGAAGTGTGATATGGGCTAACGTGGCCCCAACCTCACAGTCCGTAGTTTATCTATGATAACATGGAAAGTGACGTAGCATTGATGTGGCAGAGGACATGGCAGATGACGTGGCCGAGCTCGCGTACTAAACATCACAGATCTCACAGGTTAATTTTATGGTTAAAAGTTAAAAGTTACGAAGTGCAATGGAGGCCCATATGCAATGTAGTTTCAAAAGCACAATCCAAAGGATTTCAAATACGTATGTTGGACCTTTTCTATGTTAAATCGCATCGAAGGGGAAGAAAGGGATTACAACGTAAAAATCCGTGGAACGTCGAAGCAAGACATGTGATACAGTGGGACTCGATCGCAATGCGCACATCACAAAATATAAAGGATAAGTCACAAAGGTAAAAGGTTAAAATTGCTGAAGTGCGATGTGTGGTGGGTAGGACCCGATCGCAATTCACACATTGCAAATGTTAAAAGATAAGTGCTGAAAAGAAAATTTAAAGTCAGCAGCATGTAAAATGTGACATTGGTGCGGATGCGATGTATCTCAGAACAAATACCTAAAGCTTTTCAAGTCTGGGCGGACCCACATATTCCTTACCCTGTCATGTCTATGCTAAACTTCCCGTAACTCTCCGTCATCTCCGCTCACCTCCATCGCATCGTATGGAATACAACGTATTTTGGCCTCCTCGCACCCACTGAAGGTTAATAAAGGAGGGGGGTTCGAAATGGGTGGTATCCCATACCACCCATTTGACTACGCATCGCACCCAGGGATATTCTGCACCCCCCTCTCCAATATAGTTTACCACTCGCAACCCCCTCCAAAAAACCTTTTGCACCACTCACCAAACCATTGTGCCTTTTTACAATTGCATGTACTATCTGCACCACGTTTGCTCCTACTATCTGCTTCAATGACATCCCCTCCCATTCAGAAAACTGTTGGCCATGAAGGGTCGGGCCATTATCCAACAGACCCGTGCCACCTCCACACCACTGTATTGTTGTTTTGAAATCAAAATGCCATCATAACTATAGAGTTTACTCTGTCAGTTATTGTCAAATTAACACAGAAATTGAATTTTCAGGTAATATTGGATAAAGTGTGAATTTCAAAGAAGAGCTGTTAGCACTCTGCGGAATTGGATTATAGGGCTCCTTTATACTGTCAATCTCGGTTACTACCCCCTACTGTCATTTTCCCTTGCCCAGTACTGACTTATAATAATTTCCCTTTCTTAGTTCCCCCTCTCTGTGATCCCTTTCTCCATTGCAGGATTGTGAAAGAAGAATCATTGAAGAAAATGCTTCCAAAGCTAGATCAACAACCATTTAATCCTATGGTCTACCCACAAGTGGACCAGGATCACTTGGCTCTAGCAGACAAAGACTACAAAATCCATGAGATAGAGTTGGATTCTGATTTATTCGATGTCTACTTCTAGTTTGAAGACCAATTTCTTGAAGGAGCTGATGACATTAGCCTATGGGAGACCCAGTTACCTCTTTACATCTTTCCAAAAACCCATAGTTTCCTAGAGTTCATCAAGAAGTGTCGAAGCTGTTATGACATTAATCAGAGGACCATAGTCACCCCAACAAGAGAAATCCTATTTACCATCAATGCCTAATCTATCCAGTAGATGATGCAGGACCCACTCTTGAACAAGTGGTCCCTTTCTCATATGAAGCCCTCAAAGAATGTTATCAAAAGCTTGACCCTGCTAGCAGAGCCAAAAAATTTTCAACTTTCCTTGGTCCTTGATACCCCAATTCCTACCAAAAATTCTCCTTATCCCTCATCTACCTTTTCTGATAGGACCAAACACATTTTGTGTATTTTATCTTATTTTTTGGTTTATCACACTAATTAATGGGTAGATGAAGCTGTGATAGGTTTTTTTTCCACTCTTTCCCTAGATGCTAAACCCATTATCCTATTCAACTATGCTCAGTTTCTTGCAGAGGCCATTCATGAACAATTTTTAAAGTTTGATATAGAGGAGGTTTTCAAATACTCCTCTGTGTTGGTATATATGTTTGTCCATTTCTAGTCTAGAAGGTTTCGATTCTATATGACTAAGGTAAATGAAGATAACGAGCCCCAATTTGTCATGTTTTAGATCACCCTGCTATTAAAATATTAGAAGGATTATACATACAAGGATTTCGTGGATTTTTTTGAGCACCCAGCCATCAACACACTTAGCAATGCAGCAGAGTCCAGGATAAATGAAGGAATTAGGAAGACCATGCAACTAATAGAGCAAGTGAAGACAACAGATTGGTATTTGTACCAAAATTACACAAAGATTAGAGTTTATGGAAGTGAGCTATCCCCTTACAAATTTCCAAAGTTCCTCTCCATGAGGGTCTTTGCACTAGAATACATAAGACAAATGATGCATGTAGATGAGCGCCACTTTGTGTTTGTAAAGAACAAGGCTTGCTTCAGGATCAAGACAAAAATTGGGCCTTTCATCTGTAACAGTAGAGAAGCAAGAGAGGGGGCTAAAAAGATACTAAAAGAGATGGGCTTCAGCCACAATTTCACTTGGTCTTATGACCCTGCAGGGGTTTATCTCTAGGAAAAATATGGAAAACAAATCCATACCCTATGTTCACACACACAGAACTTCAATGGAGCAGTATTCCAATCAAACAGAATGGGTGGCTAATACCCTCCAAGAAGAGGAAGAACAAGTGTTCTCCACTCCAGGCATCCAGACCCCAACACCACAAGAAAGGAATAATATAGAAGGAAAAGAAGATAATGGGAAAGAGAAAGAGAAATATATAGGGAGAAAAAGGCCAAGAGAGGATCTATCACCTTTGGTGGCTGATACCTCTAGTAAAGAATTCAAAATAAGATATAGGAAGAGGGCCCGAGTTCATATGGATATTGATCAAGGAGGAGAATTAGGGTAGCAAACAATGGTTCATATTTCAGACACCCCTGGGCCATATACAATGGGTGGTCAAACAATGGCCTCCCCTACATCTACAAACACAATGCCTCTGCAGCAGTAGGCCTTGCATACATCTACTTCCAAACCTACCATAGAATGCCAAGAAAAATCATTCTATGACACATTCAAGGAAATGAAATTGAGAAATGAGGTGTTGAAGACTAAAACATATAATCAATTCTGGAACCAGACCCAAAGTTCACAAAGCAGGCTACTATCTGCTTTTGACACTGAGAAGAGAAGGATGCAGATGGAATTTCTAGAAGCCTTGGTCCCACAACCCCAAGGAGCAGGAGATTACAAGAAGGCATCATTCAAATTTAATGCCAAGGACATTCATCCGATTGACCAAATGGAATTACACAAGTAGACTAGAGAGACGGTGACCTCCACCTTGGCAAGTACTACTATGAGCTTGTCAAAGTTGAAGGTATCCTTATCCAATACTCAGTCACAAATCAAGATGGATAAGATATCTTCCATGGCTAAAGACTCAAGGATCAAGTCTTTAGAGGAGTTAATAGTGAAGATGGGTCATGAACCAACCAATGTTCAAGCTGTGGAGGAGGTCTTGAAGAAGAAGAATGCTGACATAGCAGCCTCAGGAAACAACTCAAGGTGCCAGCAATAGAAGCCTCCTTGGCCAAAGGATTTGAGGAAGATGAGTTACAGAAGTCAAAGATATTGAAATTAGTTATGGAACAACCTGCCCAAATCAAATAGATGGAAAACGATATGGAGAAGCTACTGAAGGGAAAAGAAGAAGCATCTCGAGTGGCACTCATCCCAGTAGAAATTTTCCCCATTTCAACAATCTCATCAGTTGTTCCCACAACTGCTATAACATCTAGCGGGATAGACCAGCTATCAAAGGCCATGGAAAGTATGACTCTGCAGTCACAAGAGATCTAGAGATTGGAAGCACAAATTGGTGTCCTAAAAGATCAAAAGGCCAAGTCTGAAACTGCCCATGAGATAGCCAAAAATAAGATTGAGAGATTGGAGAAGGCAGAGAAAGAATTTTCGGATGACAACATTTTGGGCCAAATGAAGTTGATAATTTGGGACAGTATCGAAAGACAGTGGAGGAAATTTGGCACTCCATCCACATCATTTTTGAACAAAAAGAGTTGGTGGACAAATGCGTTGTAGCCACTGGAAGAGAAAATCAGGAATTAGGGAACATGCCAATCATAACCCCTAAAATATTAAAATTCCTGAACTCAAAAAATAGCTATGAGCTTGAAGAACTGTATGTACAAGACAGAACAACAACCATATCAGAAGTGAAAAAGGTCCTCACTAAGAGGAATTTAGTGAGGCAATTAGAGGAGAAGTGTCATGAGTTGGACTTGGCCATTAATTGATTCCTGAAGAAGATTGAACCCTTGGTGGCAAAAGGTTTTCCCTCATTATATGTAATTAATAACAAGCTGGTCCAAAGGGGATATTATATAACCAAACTCAAAGAAACAACCAAATATACCACCAAATTCACCAGCATCAAAGGAAAGATGATCGGGAAAGTTTCTTGAGATCTCTTGAGCAATGGCATCTTTAATCTACATGAGCTGAAGCATGTTTTCTCCACCAGGCCTACTTTTAACAAATACACAAAGGTGGATGAAGTATACCGACAGGTCATAGGCACGAGGATTCCTAGCAAAAAGGAGTGTAATAAGTGGTGTATTTTCCACGATTGAAAAGGTGTGGTTGGTACATCAACACAACCATCTAGTGATTATCAGTGCCAAAATCACATCCTCTTTAATGATCCAGTAGGGATGGCCCAAAATAAGAGTCATATTTCATATGCCACCCATCGGTGCCTCTTCAAAACTACATCAACTGCCTCCAAGCCTCTTTGTTGTTTCACGAAGAGCCATCTGAGTTTTGCATTCTTGAAGAGTTACCATAATAAATTCTACAGGCGGTGTTTGTCAGAGATTTTCTTTATTCGGTCCTTGCATGGCCACAGTTGTCTAATTTAAGTTTGTTTGTAATTAATGTAGTTTTCCAAAGTTAGATTAGGGAAACCAACTTAGTCTTTAGTTAAATACTGCCTGCCTTAGCAGTATCATGGGTTAGATATTGTTAGCCCCTGCATTATAAGAACTACTATATTGAAGCACTGTAATTTTGGAGCTAGACATCAATAATCAAAGACCATTTACAGGATTCTTGAGATGCGTTAAAATGGTGATGTGCTACTTCTCTGTTTTAAATTTTTCCATTGTTTTCCCGGCTGTACATCTGGTCATCTAATTGTAAATCATAAATTTTAAATTAAGATTTGTTGTCGGAGCACCTTAATTCTGTCTACATTTACAATCTGAATGTTTTTAGTTGAAGGCTGATTAAATAATTCTTAACTTCTCTTTAGTCATTATTGAACCTCACTATTTCCTTAACCTCATAATTCATACAACTCTTAAGATCCATTTAGCACAGTTAGCTTTCCCTGTGATTGCTCTTGATGCTGATGTGCCATTCTAGCCTTTGACTCCATAGCCCAATGGAACAGTCCATGTAGACCTGCTCTATCTGTCCAACCACACAATCAATCAAAATAAACAACCCTCATAATCTCTATAACTAACCTAATATCAGCAGTTAGAATTATCAATCTAAATCATAAAAAATAGAGAGAGCCCTCTCTGAGTCTAGGAAGGCTAGGTCCTGGACTCCAAAGTGGTTTGATCCGTAATTTGCAAGATTGGGAAGAAAAAACGACAGAGGACCACAGTATGTAGCCCTACCAAGTCAGAGCGGGCTCTCTCCACAAAGATCACAGCAAAAATGTCTGGATGAAAAGGTTACAGGCTAGCTAATAAATTCAAGGGTTTAATTTTGATTTGATTGGGTTTGCTGGATGAGGATTAGGCCAAGGCAAATGAGATGAAATTGCAATACATTCAATGGGGAAAGGTAGGTAGAAATCTTAACACTTAAATTTGATTTTGTGAGATGGTTTAAGACCGATAAGGAGCTAGGAAGAGAATAGGAGATGTATTCTTCCTAAACTGAAGAAAATGGACAAATTATGACAAATTTCCCAAAACAGAGCATGAAAAACATGTATTTTTCCTATCAACATGAAATTTATCATATAATAGACATGAAATTTTTATGATCTTAAAAAATATTCATACAAATGATCACAGAGAAAAAACAATGCCAAACATTCATACCACATGAATCCCAAGGAAATAGTTGCAATTCTCCATTAATTTCTCGGCCAAACTGGTTCTTGATCAATACACTAGCATCCAAAATGATTCCAACCCTTGCTACGTGTGAATAAAGGTAAAATATAGACATCTAAACTACATTCTCTCATCCTCAGGGGTTGAATTCTAGAGTTGGGGATGAGATCCACAAAATTCTAAACTGAAAGCTAGAGTGTAGGAAGCTCTAAGTGACTCCTCCCTAATTACATTGAAATTGATTCATTTGACTTTAATGAGTACATTTACATCATGAATCTACCCCTAGGTAACTTATCCAAATCATGTTTACATTTACCATGATCAATTACATAATTGAAATCACGATTTTCAAGACAAAAGTCAAATTTGCAGTGAAATTTGGAAAATATCAGCAAACTGTCAAATGTGCCCTCTCTTTGGTAAACACGCCCTCCATTTTGCATGATATTTTTGGCTGGGTTGCGGTGTCCAAATTGGCTCCAAGATGGCTTTTTGGAAATCCATTCAAGTCTGGTTTCTAGATATGCCTTTAGTTTTCAAAATGAAGCTCATTTTCCCTATCAAAAATCAATCCTCCCAAGGTTGCTCAGTGTGCAGTGCCACAGCCAAAAATGAGGCAGACACATGATTTTTACTAGTTTTTTTTCTTTTTTTCACCAGCTAGTTTTGCAAACCAAGGCTTGCAAAGTGGTTTTCTGAGATGTATTGACCATTTTTCATCCAATGGTGGTGACCTTTTGCTCAAAAGATGGCTAAAAAAAGAGTGCAACGCCAAGGGCGTTGCGCGTTTGACACATGTCTCTGTGACCTGACTGTCCAAAAATTAAATAAAAACACAGAATTTGCAAAAATGACCCAAAAATCTTCAAAATTGTTGAAATTATTGCTGATGATGTGGCTAAGCTTGGAGTGAAGCCTCCACAAGTATATCCAACTTTATTTTCTCCTCTAGCATGGTCAAAGCCTCAATTTTTGCATTGGCTCTTTTGAGCTTGGCCATTGAAATTTTCTCCTTTTGGGCATAATGTTTGGCCTTCCTCCTCAGTAGGTAATTATATTTTTTTTCTTTCCCCAAAAGATTTTCTACGTGTTTATTTTCTTTATCAAGCGATGGCTCCCTGTTTTCATTAATTACCATTGCAATTTTTTCATTTAGGGTGAGCTGATCAGCAAGCTCAGCCTCTTTTTGTCTTTCTAGAGATAGAGCTATTATCAACCCTCTAGTTCTAGGTCTACCTTTTGGTGTTTGTTCATCTTGTTCTTCAAGAAAACCATACTTTTCAAGTGTCTCATCTAGCAAAACTTTGGCCTTTTCTGCCTCCCTTTGAGCTCTAATGTATTTCACCTCATCAATGACATTCTTTGTCTTCAACTGCTGGTTCTCCTCCTCAAGGAAGCTTATGAAAAGTTTGGACCTATCAAGATTAGTTTGGAGCTATCTAATCTTGGCATCCTCTCCCTTGATGATTACTCTAGTGATTTTATCATCATCATGCTCATCTAGGTCAACAAGGTCAAAATATTGCTTTGTTTCATGGAGATCATCCTCATCATGAATGGTTGCCTCATGTTCATCCTCCTCTACCATCTTTTATTTCCCCTTCTGTACCTTCTTTTTTGGTGAAGAAGGTAGGGCCCATTCCATAATCTATGGAGAAAGCACCTACCTATGACCCCTCTAGTATGTTTTTGCTAATGGGTCTATCTTAGCCATATTAGCCTGCTTAGGCTCATTGATTTCAGCTCTGCTAAGTGACCCAGTCTCAATGTGGGATGGAGATTATGGTGATGAAGTAGATGAAGAAGACTGATATGATGATGATGAATGAACTGTGGGCTGAGATGGAGGAATGGAAGTGGAAGTATGAGATGATGAAGGCACATTTTGGGCATGCTAAATAGGTGGAGTAGTGAATATGTCATCAACTATGAATGAATTCCATGGAATGTTCAATTTCTTGAGGTGATGGAGGACTATGATTTTGATGAGGGAGTGGAAAATACTATTCATTTTATGTTCATACTGTCTCTTCTGGACAATAAATTCCATCTTGTTAATGCTCCAGAAGGGGTAGTAGGGTATGTTGAGCATCTTTACCCTAGTGAAGTGCATAAGTAGCCTGATGTGATAGGAATACAATCTAGAAAATATACCTTCACATGAAAAATATTTCACGATGATCTTCATCATGGGAGCATATCTCTCCAGGACGTAAGAGAAAGGAAAAATCCTCTTTCTCTCATTATTGTACCTATGCTTGATGAAAGGCTAATAATAATTTTCCTCCAAGACTTTCTGTTTGAACCATTTCACCCCAACATTTGGGATCCCGGTAGCAGTTGAGATGATGGTAGTTGATACAGTGAAAGTGACACCAGCTAGAGTAACTTGGTTGTCATGGAGATTAGAAATGAAAATTTTGGTCAACATGGCATGGTGTTGGAGCTTCTAAATTTTCTCCCATAACTCAAAACATCCAACATGTTTGAAACATGTCATAGCCATAGGAGATGCCAAAAGTTCCCTTGTATTTGTTGGTTCTAATATGAGTATTCTTCCCCCTTGGTGTGGCCTCCTCCCCTCTATTTCTTCTCCCTCACTATATGATTTGTTTCCTTCTTCTACCATGATGTCTTAGTGTCAAAACCCTAGGGAGGTGTGATAAGGTGGAATGTGATTTTTTAGGACTAGGAAATGTGATAGGGTAATTGAGGGAGATTGGGGTAGGGATTTATGAGTTAGGGAATGTGACATGGAGTAGGGATATATAGGGTTTTTGGATAGGGAATTTGTTACAAGTGTAGGGAATTGGGAGCTGTTGTGGTAAAAACACAACCCCCCATTATTGATGTCTTCACTTCAAATAATGGGGACCCTTTTTATAAAATTTTTGGCTAAACACTTTTAGGATTTTTATTTTAGTTGATTATCCTACGCTTTTGTTAATTTTTCATTTTCTTTCGATTTTTGTTTCGATTGCTTTGTTAAAATCGATTTTTAATAAGATTCCCATTTATGCTTGTTTTAACTCATTTGGTCAACTGGTTTGAAAATGGTACTCCTTTGAAATTCTATCATTTATCTAGTCTGGGTTAAAAATGCTATTTTTACTTTTTATTTATTTTTGGAGTGGCTGTAGTTTAGATAATTTCATAACTAATTTCATTAAAATAAAACCAAAAATAAAAATTGATATTTAATATTAAATTTTGAATTAATTAAATTAATATGATTAATTTAATTAAAATAAAATTTAATATATAAAATATATGTATACAAATAAAAAACAAAAAATTACATCGCATATCGCAACCATCACAATTCTAATAACATGCACATATTAAAAAACCCGATGACCTTCATTCCCCGATATGCGATGGCTCTTCAAGCATTGATTTTTTTTTTTTTTTTTTTTTAATAAATAAAAAATAAAAATAAAAATTTTATATCGCATATCGCAATATCGGATCCATCACAATTTTTATAACATGCACATTTGAAAAACCCCGATCCAAGGTTCTTGCGATATGCGATAGTTAAAAGATTTTAATACAAAGTTTTTTAACTCCTTATAACTCCCGTGACCTCATATTAATTTCACATTCCTACATCGCAAAATTTCTCGCATCGCAGATTTTATATGTGGACATTCCAAAAAATGCGATGGTGTATTTCTTGCGATATGCGATAGTTAAAAGGCTTAAGGCATGAACGAAGGGATTTTTATAAAGCTTTTATTTTTGTTTTGGGTTTCAAAAACTCACTCATGCGTATGAGTGAAGGTAGGAAGGTAGGTTAGTTTTTATAGCCGCCGAGACCCAGAACACGAAAACACTTATTAAAAAAGAAAAAACATTTCTCGCAAATTTCCTTCTCGCAAAGTCTTATCGCAAATTCTTAAAAAGCCTTAACAGTTGACAACCCAAAATGCGATATGCGATAAGGCCAAATACGATGTGTTAAAAGATTTTAATACAAAGTTTTTTCTCACCCTCACCTCACACTCCACTCACCATATCCCTCCATAATCTCACGTGGATGAATTAATGGGTTTGGATTGATTTCAATGGTTTGTTTTATGGGTTTTAGGTTTGGATTGATTCCAATGGTTTGTAAATTAATTTTTATATTTTTTATATTATAATAATTATATTATAATTATAATATTTATTATAATTTTAATATAATTTGAATTATAATATTAATCATATTTAAATTAATTTTTTCAGATCATTTGTATATTAATTTAATTTTATAACTTAATCAATTTCTAATTAGATGAAAATTAATTAGATATAATTGAATATATTAGTTAGTTAATAATTAATTTAGAATTAATTCTTAGATAATTAGAATTCTAATTTAGGATTAGATTTTTAATTAAAATTCTGATTTTTAGCCCAGCAACAGAATTTCCAGAATTGTGCCAGTTTTGACTCATCAACTTTGGAAGCTCATAGAATGAGTTTTATTTGGCCAAATGAGGCCCAGGATGACTCATTGGAAAGATAAACTCAAGGAGAACATTTTTGAGGAGGTTCCACTAATAGATTTGGTCATTAATTGGGTCAAACATCATGCAGAAGATCAAATTTCGAATTTCTAAAACAAAATCAATTTTCTAATTTATTTTCTGCATTTTCATTTGTCCAAGCCTCTTCTAATTGCAGATTCATTCGTCAATAATATCCTTGGCCAATTAAACCATCCCAGGCATCAATAGAGAGCTTATATTTTATTTTCAATTATTTATTTAAATTAAATTTGATTGAGTTTGTTTTAATGCCAGAAATGGTATTTTGATTTTATTTGTTGCATCTTAATTTATTTTGATTTCTTTTTGCAGGAAAATAGTAGAAGAGATAAGGAGAAAAGATCTTAATCAATAAGAATGCTCTAGCAATTAAAGATTGGAATTCTGAGCAAATAAAATTAGATTGGGCAGATTTCTCTTCAACAAACTTTCCTCTCAAGAATTCCTGTGCAAATATTATAAATAACAGATTGCAGAATGTAATAAGGGGTTGCTCTCTTCTGCAATTCTGGAATTCTAAAAGCACTTTTGTAATAGGGATTTAGAGTTGTAGGTGGGAGGAGTGGAATCTCAGATCTGGAGATTATTGAGGTTTTTCTTTTACATTCTGAGTTATGTATAAGGAACAGAGTTTGCACTATTGTAGCTCTGCTTTTGAAAGTAGAAGCTTAGGCATTGTAAATGAATATTAGAGACTGGAGCTGGAGAAATGGATTCAATAAATTGGTATTTCGAATACTATTATTTTAAATGCTGGTTTTATTTTATGATAACATGAATGGTGTCAATTTACTTACATATTTGTGCACTTTTGTCGGTATGGGTAATTTGCTTCTATTTTATGTTGTTATTTATCTATGCTCTTATGGGTTGAATTCTGATTTTTGAGTAACCATTTACTCATAAATCTGTCTTTTAATATTAGATGAATAAATAGTGATATGTTGTGAACTTCTTCCACATATTATTGTTTAATAATTCAAGTTACTGATTAAATGATCAATACCATTTTGTGAACTACTTCCTGAGTGTTGTTGATTGATTATTTCAGTTAAAAAGTCTCAATAGGATGTGTTTTGCTATCCATAATGTCAGTTAATTGAACTATTTCATTAACTTGATATTCATTATAAACAAGACATATTTCAATCCCAATATTTTAAATACCTGCTCTTGGTTGAGTTAGATCTATATCTGCCTAATTAAGATAGGATTAAGATAGTTTCTTTTGCTTGCATCTTAGAATTAGTTTCTTTTGCTTGCATCTTAGAATAAGTTTGCATTTAGATTAATTTCTACATTCTTTTAAGTCCTCTTCCCAAAGAGGAAAACTTTAGTAGTGGATTGGCTAAGCCCTAAATCATCTTAAGGATCACTTTCTTGCCTGATCAGCAAGAAGGTTGATCTGATGTCTCTTTTCCATTGGTGAATGAAAGTCATATTTTAAAGCCATTGGAGATTGAGAGAAGGTAACTGGACCTAGTTGAACCAGTCGGAACCACCATTCCAAATGGAAAAGGAGCTGCTTTAAGGTCCGGACCGGGTGGTCATCCCCCATGTTGTTGCAACAATTTTCAAGGCTTCAACAGGAGCCTAGGCAAATATTGTACCTAGGACTTAGGGTTTTTAGGAAATGAAGGCTTAGGTAAAGGGAATGTCAATGTAGGGATTTGGGAAAAGGTATATTGCAATGTGGGAAGGTTTATGAAAGTTTAGGGAGTGAAAATGAATTTTAATTAGGTTTTTATGAATATTAGGGTTTCAAATAAAAAAATACACTAAATTTTCTTTAACAAACTTCACGCATCCAAAATGACTTTGATGAAGAGGAGTGAAGCAATTTGTAACTTAATTGCTTATTTGGAGGTGTGAAGAAGCAATGTTGAGAGATTGAAGGTGAGTTTGTGAAGGTTAGAGGCCTTTTTGACAACTGTTGAGGAAGATTAACAGGCACACAATGCCACAAGAAAGTGCACAATGAAAAATGCAGGCATGCAACACCTTTGGCAGGCACGTAGCACAATACACAGGCTCAGAACTCCAGAAGAAAATGTGCCCTCCCTTAAGAAAACATGCAACGCCTCCCTTGTTTTGATGATTTGGCCTTCAAAACTTGAAAAAACCCTACTTTGCTGAGTTTTCTCGATGGTAGTAAGAGAAAAATGAGGTATCTCTTGATGTAATGGGGGCTTTTATACTTGTGTGAAATTGATCTTTTCATTCAAACCCTAGTTTCTAATGTTTCATTTTCACTTTGAAAACTTTTGAAAATACCCTTTACACTTTGACTTTGTCTTTTGCAGGTTGATGATGCTGGAGTTTGGAACTCTTCTCATTTCTTTGTTTGATGTTTTAGTTTGGTATATGGAGTTGAATTGGAAGCTTTGGGAATAATACTTATTACATATAGTGAACATAAAATTACATTAAAATAAAAATAAATTACATCTTTGTTTTTGAATAAAATTACATTGCAAAATAAAATCATAACTTTGAAATCAGAATTATAACTTTGAAAATATTGCTTGGAGATCATCTTTACATGTTGGAATGTCCTTTTCAGATGATAAAGGAATGTTATTTGATCACTCTCAATATTTTTTCCGGCCTTATGCAAATGAAATGGTGTTTTATTGAACCTTGGAAAATGAAACCTAATGACCTAATGGGACCCTGAATGACCAAACTCCATGTTGACTTTGACTGACATAATGACATGATGAAATGGACTTTCAAGGCTGATTTATGCTTAGAAAGACATGAAGGTGGGCCAACAAGTATAAATTTTGAGGAGGAGTGATATTTTATGACTAGGGCTACCATCAGTGAGCGAATTGTTTACATGACCTAATGGAATGGTTAAAAATTTCTAAGTGGGACTCCTAAAATGATATGAAAAGAGGGTTTTGATCACCGATGGTAGTATGCACATACTGACACTAACATTGGCCTTATTGGGGATGATAACTTTGAAATATGTGTCAAGAACCATTGAAATATGGATTTTTCATATCAGTGCCTCTTTCATTAGGCTAATACGGTCAAAACTCAAATAAGAAAAAAAATTGACTGAAAATTAACAACTGAAGAAATAGAATAACTCAATGCAAATTAAAATGACTGAAACTTGACTAAATACTGACTGAAAATAAAAAAACTTACTAAACTTATTGACGACACATATCGTCGAGACTTGAGGGCTTCAAACCCTAATGACAACTGCCTGCCTGCTGAAGACATATGTACAATCATGTGTAGTGATCCTTCCAATGTAACCAATCTAGCAGGTGGCTACTTAATGAAATTATATTCTCATTTTCCTCGAGCAGGCAGAAAA